>OZ010600.1:59460134-59477634 GCA_963932145.1 Acanthosepion lycidas | reverse complement strand
TAGCTCACTCTCACTGGAAACTTTGAACTCAAAAGGAAGATCTGGAGGAATTAAGGGAATTTTTGGAATTAAAACTCTTTCCTTCTTTCCTGGCCCAGCAAGGAAATCTGCTTCCAAGAGATGAAGAAGCATCTTCTTGACAATTAACCGTGTTCCATTACAAACCTTTGGAGGATCCAGGTTTCACAATAGCATAACTGGCACATTTTCTTTTAAGCTCCAGCTTGTGTGATGGCATTCCAGGAGAATCCAATGAGTTCAGGAACTCTGCTGGATAATTCAGTGCCTGCTCTTGTTCAACCACACTGTCATTGGCAAAGTACTTCATGCTTTCTTTTGGAATTTCTTGGAGAAGTTTCCCCTTGATGTATTCCACAGTTCTTGGGAGCTAATATGGCGATATCACAATTTCATATTTTTAATTTCAGACATTCGCGTTGTTTTCTTTAGATATTACCCACTGCAAGGTATAATAGGGTCAGTTGGCACCGTCTTTGGTATAAAGAGCATCATGACGCATTTTACTCCGTCAGAAATTTGGAAATGGTATGCTGTACGCCGGAAGCTCCAATACGAACATTTCAGGGTGTCTGGATGTCAATCTGAGGACAGTGCAGAGGATTCGGAAAAAGTTGTATGATATATCCAGTCAACATGATGGTGCTTGAAGTGATCACTAGTGATGGGGACGTTATGCCGCCATTTGTCTTCCCACAGGGCCTCAGGCTCAACACGGATTCCTACATCAAGTACCTTTAAAGAGGTAGCACTGCCGTGAGTCAAGAGGGTAGCTGCTGGAGGACACTATATCCGGCAACAGGAAATTGCACCATGCTACATAAGCAGGAGTACCCAGTCATGGTTTTTAGACAATTTCTGCAACCACTTAAACCCTTACATTTGGCTCTCTAACTCCTAAGACTGCACCCCCTTAATTATTATGTGAGGGGCACAGTTGAACTGGAGAGCAACAAAACGCCTTGTAACACAAAAGGCAATGATTATGGCAGCATTCTCCAAGTAGACCTTCCATAAGAGTTGCAGAAGATTCCGAAGTCGTCTGGCGATTTTATTGAAAAAAAAATACTCTTTACTATTTCAAGATATTTTTGTGTAATTTGGGTTAAAATGAGATGCCAGTGTTATTTACATTTTTGCGTAATTTATATGACAATTTATCCATTACACCATCTCTCACTCTCTCTCTCTCTCTCTCTCTCTATCTATCTATATATATATATATATATATATATATATATATATATATATTATTATTATATATATATATATATATATATAGGATTTTGTTGAGCTATGGAATTTAAGATCGTTTCAATATACGACCATGACTGTGAATTGATGTTTGGCCGTCTGACGATGACTACGCGTCTGGTAGCGTCAGTCTTTCTCACCTTGCTGTACGACAATTTCCGCTTCAGATCCCAGCAGTGCTAGCATTCCCACGCGCCCTTCAAGCTCAGTGTTAGGCTCACAACCAAGCACCAGAAGGATTAAGATGTATTTTGTTATGTTTTAAAATTTATATTTTTTCTGATTTTTTTGCACCTGTATTTTCATTTTGTTGAAAATATTAAACAAATAGTAGTGTAGTATTTGATTTAAATCTGATGAAAGTAAAGATAAGTGACAAAATAATGTGTGGAGAGATGATCCAAATAATATTAAACATAAAGAAACCGTAAAAAAATATTTAAAAAATACAATAATGCCTAAAGAAAAATAGTAAAAAATAAGATTACAAAATTAATTCCCGGTCGACTTACGGCCAAATTGACTTAACTATCAGTCGTAACCAATAATGGTCGTAAGTCGGCGACGATCTGTTGTACAATACAAATATAAAATTTGTTACTTAGCTGTTTGATGTTATATTCAACACCCCGACTCTAGAGAGGACGAACTTTTTTTTAATCATTCGGCTCATTTGTCAGGAGGTATCAGCAATTGTTTGCCGATTTTCTCATTTTCTTTATTTTTATACTAGGTTTAAAAATAATTAATTCACTTTTTATTGTTGCTAGGTTTCTTTTTTTACTCTTTGTGTGCGCGTCCGTGTGTGGTTTTGTGTCTGTCCGCGTGTAAGTGTGCGTACGTGCGCATGTGTAAAATGTCGTAGCTATTTCTTCGTTTCATCATTTTCTTGTCTCCTTATACTCCCTCTTTCTCCCTATTTCTTTTCTTTCTTTTTTCTCTCTTTCGGATCTAAGTGTCACAGATAATGTAACAATATAAGAGTCAGAGGATAATGTCATTTAAATAGGTGGATTGTATCATCAAAAAAGACCTGGACTCATAAACTCCAATGTTGTACACCTACGGACGTATCTTTCTTTCTTTTTTTATTTCTTTCTTTCAATCGTCCTTTCGTTCATTCTTTCTTTTTTCTTGCATTTTTTTAAATCTCCGATGTTTCTTTCTTTCTTTCTTTCTTTCTTTCTTTCTTTCTTTCTTTCTTTCTTTCTTTCTTTCTTTCTTTCTGTTGACCATGTTCGCCAAGTCTATGGATATAGAATCCAGCGCAGTACGTAATCTGTTCAATGAAACAACGTTAAAGATTAATACTCACGAGTCAGACACTCTACTGAATCTGACTATATCGCCAATACCATCAGCAGCTGTTCCGTAATTCTTCAGTCTTCGATATAAAAGGCTGGTCGTGAATATTCGGGAAAAAAACATGGCCGCCTTTATACACGTCGCATTGAATATTTTGAACCTTCTGATTGGTTAACCCTTCTATTGGTGAACTATAAAATGAGTCAGCTCATTTTGGCTGGCTCACTAGTACTGGGGTACCCAAAAATTCCAACACACTTACCTCTGCTTCTTTCTTTCTTTCTTTCTTTCTTTCTTTCTTTCTTTCATTTTTTTATATCTCCGATCTTTCTTTCTTTCTTTTTTGTTTGTTTGCTTGCTTGTTTCTTTCTTTCAATCGTTCTTTCGTTCTTTCTTTCTTTCGATGTTTTTATTTCTTTTATTTCTTTTAATTGCTTTTTCATTCATTTGTTTTTTCCTTTCTTATCTCCGCTCTTTCTTTCTTCCATATTTCTTTCTTGCATCTTCATCTTTCTTTCTTTCTTTCTTTCTTTCTTTCTTTCTTTCTTTCTTTCTTTCTTTCTTACCCCTGCTCCTTTTTTTCTTTCTTTTTTTCATTACCCATGATAATTCTCATGTAACAATATTATTTCTCGTGCGACAGGATAACGTTATTTTACTATTTGGATTGCATCCCCAGAAAAGATCTAGATACAATAAACTCCAATATTAAAAATGTCCACACTTTTCTTTCTTTCTTTCTTTCTTTCCCTATATTTCGAAACCAGAGTTCGAATCAACTGAAAGGGAAAGTACCCAAGATGTGGTTAAAAACCTTCTAATATTGTATCCATTGACCTCTGAAAAGGTTATGCAAAATAAAACTAATTGTCAAATAGTCACTGCAACAAAACTAGCCGATTCTATATATTATGTAACACTTGGGCAAAAGGATGTCGAAACTATTTTTTGGGTGTTGCCGGGGCCAAGAACTTTTTTGGCAACTTATCGTCAGGAATGATGAACAGATCGCTAAAAGCAAATAAATATTTGGATAGCTGACAGACTGAAAGAATAATTTCCCCTTTATATATAAATCTCCAGTTCCCTGTTTGCAGTGGCCAGACTCGACTGGGACAGAAACCCGTTCATTTTCACTTACGTATCGTCCTTATCTCTATCAATGAAATAGGCCTTCAAGTGTCAGCCGTTAACGATGTACCTGCTACTGACGTTAGGAATAAAGCTCTGGGAAGGTATATTAGTTCTTCTGGGCCGTGAAATCGTAGACATCGCCGAAATCTTCAAGTGTCTACAATTGTTTTTATAAGAGTTCTTGGAGATTGATCTATCTCCTACCATCTTTTCAAGTGCTGGTATCGCCTGGAGTCAATTCCATCGCGGAAAAGATAGCAACTGATATCCCACAAGTCTGCGTAAAGGTATCGGTAGAAGCTTCGAGAATATTTAACTGAACCTTGAGACAAAATTATCCATTTTCCCAATCAGAGCTTTGGTATCTTTGATGATCTGTGAAAGAAAGAAAGAAAGAATGAATGAAAGAAAGAAAGAAAGAAAGAAAGAAAGAAAAAAGGAAAGAAAGAAAGAAAGAAAGAAAGAAAGAAAGAAAAAAGGAAAGAAAGAAAGAAGAAAAATAAAAGTTGGCAAAAAGATATATTAAAGAGATTTCAAATGAAAAAAGCCGTGGTATTGAAGAAGAAGAAGAAGAAGAACAACAACAACAGACAATAAAAGGGTACTAAAAAAAGAAAGAGAAGAAGAAAGAAAGAAAGAATGAAAAGATGAAATTGTGAACGCAATAGTTGGGAAAAAGAAGAAAAAGAAGTAAAGAAGAAGAAATAGAAGAATAGAAAAAAGAAACAGAGGAAAAATAGGATAAAAAGAAATTAAAAATACAGTAGTCGTAGGTAGAAGACAAAGAAAAGAAAGAAAAAAAAGAGAAGGACAAGAAGAAGAAGAAGAAGAAGAAGAAGAAGAAGAAGAAGAATGTGAAATAAGGAAGGGAGAATATGTAAAAAATAAAAAGAAACTGAGAATGCCGTAGTCGTGCATATAAAGAGAAAGAGAGAAAAACAGAAAGGAAAGAAGAAAGAGAAGAAGAATATTAACGTGAAAAGATTTACTAAAAATGAAGAGAAGAAGAAGGAGATAGGGAATGAAGCGAAGCAAACGAATCCCGAGAATAAAAAAAAAGAAATAGTCAAGATTATAATAAAAGGCAGAAATAAAATGAAGTGATTGGACACAATTGCACAAGAAACTAGTCTCGTTGCTAATGTGACTTGCAAAATCTGAAATCTCGTAGTTTTTCTTTAAAGTTCTGAGAGAGCTTTTGCATCGACATTCTTGCCAGACATAAGACAATGTTGCTTAATCATCCTAAAAATGAATGTATCTGATTTGTGGGTTTTTTTCCTTTTAGTTTTGTGCTACTGTCAATTTTGGTGGCGATGGGGGGTTTGTTGTACAGTCATCCGTTTCGGTTTTAGACTGAGTCTTATGATCAAATGGTTATCACACGACACGCTTGGATGCGTGAAGCATTAATAGCCATTTGGCTCCAACGGGACGAAATTCTACGAGAACAGGCGAAACAAGGTGAAACGAATCCAGAATAAAATACCGAAGGAAGTTATGAAACTTATGATGAAAGAGATGACAGAAACGCCATTTTTCGTTGTTCTGGTTTTTATTGCGCTAAGTAATGTCTGACATTTAAACCACCCATAATTTAAATGTTCTTCCGTTCATTCGCGCATGCTCGTTAAGTAGGTTGCTCGCTGTTTTTTTCTTGCTACTCCTATGTTCAATCCTCCTGTGAGTGTCAAATTTTCCAGGCGCTTATTCTTCTTTAGGTGTCTCAGAATTTTTTGCTTCTCATTCCGATTGTAGATATACGATTTCTTTTTTGCTTCTCATTCCGATTGTAGATATACGATTTCTTTTTTGCTTCTCATTCCGATTGTAGATATACGATTTCTTTTTTGCTTCTCATTCCGATTGTAGATATACGATTTCTTTTTTGCTTCTCATTCCGATTGTAGATATACGATTTCTTTTTTGCTTCTCATTCCGATTGTAGATACACGAGATTCCTTAAACCTTTTTCGTTGCTCGCACATTATGGCATTTCCGGTATTTTTCGACCCTCACAGATCAATGGCGAAAAAACTGGCTTGCAACATTCAATACCCACAAAGCCAATCTCGTAGTTTCATCATCACCGAGCAGATCCTAGATCTTCTCCACGACTGATGGACGGTTGTACTCTCAATGAGGCCTCATGCCGTGGACCCAAGGTCACAACAGACCTCAAGTGGAACTCGTATATACGATCAATTGCTAAAGATGATGGGAAAAATTATCGGTTCATTCTATTATCGGTTACTTTGGAAACAGTTTCCCGAAAGAATGCTTACCACTATATCACCGATCACTATAATCTTAATCTCTTCAAATCTGTGGTCAAACATTATCTATCCCACACATATTCATAACGTACTTATAGCAACCTAATTTAGTAACGCTCTAACTTGAGTGGTTAGGGGGGGCGTATATTGGATGAATAATACTATAAATATATCTATTTAAGATATTAAAGAACTTAAATGAATTTCTGAGAACAATTCTAATTTACAGTTTAATTATAAATTAAAGATTGATAAAATGTTTCCTTTCTAGACGTCCGTAGTGTTTACACTGATTGCATTTCCGCCGTTTTCTAGTAGTTTTCTGGCTAGAATGCGATTAGACGCGATATCAACAGGGGACGCAAGATTTAGTCCTCGGTATGAAACGGTGGAGTAATGGATAGCGGATTGGATTGAGGAATCGGAGAGCCGATTTCGAATTCCAGTCGAAAATCTATTACTTTCATTTACGTGCTAATACCCTTGCGTAAGGCATGGATCCTCTTCTTCTCCCTCCAGCTATGGGTAAATAGCAGGACCGACTGGGTTCTATAGCCTTGGATAGCAACTGGTCTAGGAGAAGAATAACTCTGATTTCAAAACCTGCGAAGAGTCGTTTGGGGACCTTGTGGCACGTAGTGCACGAGGTCTTTGTATTCGGTCCTTCAAAAAGTGTGGATGGTCCTGCACGAAACCTTCACCACTATAATCAAATCTTATATACAAGTGTCGGTCTGTCAGTTACTAGGAACTGATCTGCTTGACCCTCATAAGTTGAATTCGACGGGAGAGTCGAATATACATACATACATACATATATATATATATATTAAATACTTACCTGGCTTATGTCAGAGGGTATGATCTAGACGAGGCTCTGCCGAAAGGCAGAGTCTCGTCTCGGGAAAAGTGACTCCATTTTTATGTGGTCTTTTACGTGCTCGGATACTCCACTTTAAACTCGGCCTTGTGCCATATCTTTCTGCGTGGGGCAGCGGGTAAATAATTATATTAAATGGTTCAGTATAATTAATATTACAAAGAAGTAGTCATACAAAGAATAAATCAGTAATCACTTCGATAGCAGATTTAATAAAGCATTAACCTACTAACCACTCGTTAAATGACGCGATCCTTGTTTTTAAAAATTGTAAAGTGGATTAGATGTTCCATATGTTCCGTAGATATGCTAGTACTTTCGATAATTCTTATTATCATCATCAGGCATGGATATTACTTTTCCTTTTTAGGTAAATTCAGGTAACTTCCGAGACGAAAATAAATGTAATGCAAGTCGAAAGATGTTTTTTTTTTTTTAAAGTGTTATTATCAATAGTTATAAAACGACAGGGTTGTATTTAAAAAAAAATTAAAAGACAGCGTTTTTATGAATTTAGTAATATGGCAATTCCACGAATTTTTTGTTGTTTAAGTGTTTTATCAGTGAATATGGCATGGACCAAATATATGAGTTAAGGATCAAATTCAGATCAAATATGGATCGGAACCTGACAGGATGATAAAATAAAGAACAAATTGGGAAGGTTTATCAATCAAACATGTTTCACTTTTATTAAAGCTTCATCAGGGATTGAAAAAAAAAAACAGACAAAAACACTGGTATTTTCAATTATGTCTGCGTCGGTTCTCATTGGTCAGACACTTGTCACGTGTCTTAAAATCGTTGATAATTTTATGTTTATGTATATTTGTAAAGATTCTTGTCTGTATGAATGGGCATGGAATGGTAACGTGTAATTGTAATTGTGTATGTGCGTCTGTCTAGTGGGAGTTCTATTTTCATCTTTGTGCGGTCAACCCGTGCAGCGGGCTTTCACAAGGTTCTAATTTATCGATGACCTCTTTAAAAATGTAGTCTTTTTATTAGGTAGATATAAGTTAGATTCATTAAAAATGGATTCAAAGAAAGATGGCGATGTAATGTAATGTTTTCGGCGTGCGTTTATATTTGGTAAAAATGTTATCATTAGGTTTTCAAGGTAATTTCTCCTTTAAGAATGACGCCTCTTTTTAGCTAGGAGTGAAATCATATTTATGTCCAGCTTCGTTTCGATGCAAAACGTGAGAGATCGTTTGTCTAAGCGCACGTCTCTCTTGTGTTCGTAGATACGGGTTTTTAGATCATGTGGTGTCTCCCCCACATAAAACATAGAAAGAGTGTTGGAGTGCAGATTCTAACTCAAAGCCCTTAGGATATGTAGCCGGGAATACCCAAATAAAGAAGATTAATATTTTGAGAGAACTTTCCAACTTCTCCAATAACAAATATAATTTGATCTTATACACTTTGCACAGTTTCCCTAGCAAAAACCAAGCACAGTAGAGTAATGGATAGCTTCTCGGATTGAGGAATCGGAGAAACGAGTTCGAATTCCAGTCGAATCAAATACATTCACTTACATGCTAATACTCTTGGAAAAGCTATGAATCCTCTTCTCCCTCCATATAAATAGCAGGACAGACCGGTTTCTATAGCCTTGGATGGTAACTGGTCTACCGCAGAAAGACATGGCAACCTACTGCGGAAAAATATCGGCCTCGTCAGTCATGTATCGAAAGATACATGATCGCCTAAGAGTGTATCCCGGATGGCACATAGCTGACTAACGTGCTAATACCCTTGTGAATAATACGAATCCTCTTCTCCCTCCAGCTATCAAAACAAACCGGTTTGTATAGCCTTGGATGGCAACTGGTCTAGCGCAGAATAACATGGCAACCTACTGCGGGAAAATATCGGCCTCGTCAATCATGTATCGAAACATACATGATCACCTAAGCCTATATCACGGATGGAACATAACTGATTGAGTACTAATTCACCATTCAGGTCTTCAGTTTTCTCCGCCCATGATAAACAGTTGCACTCTAAATGAGGATCTATTTTATAACCGTCTTTTGGGTCTCAATTCTTACCTCACAGAGTAATCATTGCTTAAGATGCTAGAAAATGTTCTGCAAGTTCTGAGGCTCCAAGACATATCTGATTCCTTTTGCCATAATTTACAAGAGTCAGGTTAGATCAAACGTTACTGTTGTCGTAACTGGACTGGAGCTGCACAATCCTCAATTATTGTTATTTATTTTTGACTACTGTTACTTTTAATCGTATTGCTGTTGTTTTTCATTGAAACTATTAGATTAATTGTTCACTGGCTTAAAAAGCTCCAATCTGAATTTAACTTTGAAGTCTTCAATTCACTCCATGGGACTTCAAAACCTTACTTGAACTTTGATTCGGGCTATAAGTCCGGCTAAAAGACCGATTTGGGCCGAAATTTCAATTCACAACAAAAACTGAGTTCTTCAAATCACAGACTCTTCGGATCTTCAAAACCTCACGTCATGAAACCCCTCACCTTAACTTTGATTCTTTACCATTTTGAAGAAATAAAATAGATTTCCTAAATTCACAAAGTTTTAAGAGATTTTTTAAAATTGAATTTAAAATGAAAAATTTAAATTCAAAGCTTTTGCGTTACTTTAAACATAATATAAATTTAAAAAAACCAACAAAAAAACAATGTTGTATGTACAAGCACCAGATGAAGAGCAGAGATTCAATCCCGGGATCATTTTAATTCCCAAACGGTAGAGCAAGTGTGGCACAAGTAAGGGAAGATTTCAGACACATGGATGGATAGAGAGAATTTGCCGTTTATTTAGATGAAGTAAGCAAATGAACTTTTTCAAGGCTCTTTCTTTATATATCCTCCTTATACTCGTTATATCCACTTCCAAAGACTTGTTTTTGCATTCCTCACAGACATCTCATACGTCGTTACCATATTAACATTAATCCTAACCTTGAGTGGTTCTCGAGACTTGAACTTGGTGAATTTTAGCATTAAATAACGAATGGCTTTGTGGGTTATCACAATATATTAGAGATACGATTAAGTTAGGCTCTGTAGATATCATCAATATTTCTACTCTCGCAACCAGTTCTAAAAATAAACATTAACATGATAATAATATGAAAAAAAAAACAACCCCCACCCCAGGCGGTTAAATGTGATTGGTTGAATGGCATTTGTAAAGGATGACAAGGAACCGGCCAATCGTTTCCTCTCTGCTTGGTCCGCCTACTTAGCCTCTCTTTCAAAATACTTGTGGTACGTACTTTACAATTGTCAACGCGCTGAATAAATTGTGATTGGTCAATACAGCCATAGTTTCTGGTAAGGAAAAACGTGGCGGGAATATATCAATGTTGAAATGTCTCTGCTGCAAAATGATAGGCTGTGAAAAGCGCTCATTGTTCGTATGCGGAAGTGGCCGATGAAAAAGAACTATAGTTGCTTGAGTGACTGCATTATCGAATCCCTCGTTCGAAAAAGGTTTGAAGGGGGTCATCATATTCTCTTGCTAGCTGTAGTAGATATGGCAACCGAGAAGGTGGTTGTTGGCTACGAATCCAGAGTGAGGCCTCAAGAGACATCGTGATCATTTCGAGTTTTATTAAGAACAAACATGGTTTCTGGGACGAGGAGTTATCACTATATACACTACAGCCCAAATGTTTAAGGTAAAACCTGGTAAATTTGTTAACCCTTTCAACTGTGATCAGCGCTTTACCGGTGGCAGAGAAAAATAATGTAATGCCCAGACACCTGTTGAACACTGGTAAAGAAAAATGACTTGATGCCCAGGCACCGGTTGAATAGTGATAGAAAAAATGATTTGATGCCCAGCGAACAGTTGAATAGTGGTAGAGAAAAAGGACTTGATGACCAGCCACTGGTTGAATAGTGGTAGAGAAAATGACTTGATGCCCAGCCACCAGATGAATAGTGGTAGAGAAAAATGACTTGATGCCCAGCCACCAGTTGAATAGTGGTAGAGAAAAATGACTTGATGCCCAGCCACTGGTTGAATAGTGGTAGAGAAAAATGACTTGATGCCCAGACACCGGTAGAATAGTGGTAGAAAAAATGATTTGATGCCCAGCGAACGGTTGAATAGTGGTAGAGAAAATGACTTGATGCCCAGCCACCGGTTGAATAGTGGTAGAGAAAAATGACGATGCCCAGTCACCGGTTGAATAGTGGTAGAGAAAAAATGACTTGATGCCCAGCACTGGTTGAATAGTGGTAGAGAAAAATGACAATGCCCAGTCACTGGTTGAATAATGGTAGAAAAAAATGATTTGATGCCCAGCCACCCGTTGAATAGTGGTAGAGAAAAATGACTTGATGTAGAGCCACTGTTTGAATAGTGGTAGATAAAAATGACTTGATGCCCAGTCACCGGTTGAATAATGGTAGAGAAAAATGACGATGCCCTGACACCGGAGGAAAAGTGCTAGAGAAAAGTGACTTGATTCCCAGCCACGAGTTGAAGAGTGGTAGAGAAAAATGATTTAATGCCCAGCCATCGGTTGAATAGTGGTAGAGAAAAAATGACTTGATGCCCAGCCACCAGTTGAATGCTGGTAGATAAAAATGAATTGATGCCCAGCCACCAGTTGAATAGTGGTAGAAAAAAGGACTTGATGCCCAGCCATCGGTTGAATAGTGGTAGAAAAAATGACTTGATGCCCAGTCATCGGTTGAATAGTGCTAGATAAAAATGATTTGATGCCCAGCCACTGTTTGAATATTGGTAGAAAAAATGACTTGATCCCCAGCCAACGGTTGGACAGTGGTAGAGAAAAATGACTTGATGCCCAGTCACCAGTTGAATAGTGGTAGAGAAAAATGACTTGATGCCTAGCCATCGGTTGAATAGGTGTAGAGAAAAATGATTTGATGCCCAGCCACCCGTTGAATAGTGGTAGATAAAAATGACTTGATGCCCAGCCACCAGTTGAATAATCGTAGATACAAATGACTTGATGCCCAGCCACTGGTTGAATAATGGTAGAGAAAAATGACGATGCCCTGACACCGGAGGAAAAGTGCTAGAGAAAAGTGACTTGATTCCCAGCCACGAGTTGAAGAGTGGTAGAGAAAAATGATTTAATGCCCAGCCATCGGTTGAATAGTGGTAGAGAAAAAATGACTTGATGCCCAGCCACCAGTTGAATGCTGGTAGATAAAAATGAATTGATGCCCAGCCACCAGTTGAATAGTGGTAGAAAAAAGGACTTGATGCCCAGCCATCGGTTGAATAGTGGTAGAAAAAATGACTTGATGCCCAGTCATCGGTTGAATAGTGCTAGATAAAAATGATTTGATGCCCAGCCACTGTTTGAATATTGGTAGAAAAAATGACTTGATCCCCAGCCAACGGTTGGACAGTGGTAGAGAAAAATGACTTGATGCCCAGTCACCAGTTGAATAGTGGTAGAGAAAAATGACTTGATGCCTAGCCATCGGTTGAATAGGTGTAGAGAAAAATGATTTGATGCCCAGCCACCCGTTGAATAGTGGTAGATAAAAATGACTTGATGCCCAGCCACCAGTTGAATAATCGTAGATACAAATGACTTGATGCCCAGCCACTGGTTGAATAGTGGTAGAGAAAAATGACTTGATGCCCAGTCACCAGTTGAATAGTGGTAGAGAAAAATGACTTGATGCCTAGCCATCGGTTGAATAGTGGTAGAGAAAAATGATTTGATGCCCAGCCATCGGTTGAATAGTGGTAGAGAAAAATGACTTAATGTATAGCCACAATTTGAATGGTGGCAGATAAAAATACCTTGATGCCCAGTCACCAGTTGAATGGTGGTAGATAAAAATGACTTGATGCCCAGCCACCAGTTGAATGGTGGTAGATAAAAATGACTTGATGCCCAGCCACCAGTTGAATAATGGTAGAGACAAATGACTTGATGCCCAGTCACCGGTTGAATAGTGGTAGAGAAAAATGACTTGATGCCCAGCCATCGGTTGAATAGTGGTAGAGACAACTAACTTGATGCCCAGTCACCAGTTGAATAGTGGTAGAGAAAAAGGACTTGATGCCCCGCCACTGGTTGAACAGTGGTAGAGAAAAATAAATTGATGCCCAACCACCGGTTGAATAGTGGTAGATAAAAATGACTTGAAGCCCAGTCACTGGTAGCATAGTGGTAGAGAAAAATTATTTGATGCCCAGCCACCGTTTGAATAGTGGTAGAGAAAAATGACTTGATGCTCAGCCAACGGTTGAACAGCGGTAGAGAAAAATGACTTAATGTCCAGCCAACAGCTGAATAGTCGTAGAGAAAAATGAGTTGATGCCCAGCCACCAGTTGAATAGTCGTAGAGAAAAATGACTTGATGCCCAGCCAGCGGTTCAATAGTGGTAGAGAAAAATGAATTGATGCCATGTCATCGGTTGAATAGTGGTAGAGACAAATGATTTGATGCCCAGCCACCAGTTGAATGGTGGTAGATAAAAATGAATTGATGCCCAGCCACTGTCTGAATAGTGGTAGAGAAAAATGAGTTGATGACCAGCCAACGGTTGAATAGTCGTAGAGAAAAATGACTTGGTGTCCAGTCACCGGTTGAACAGTGATAGATAAAAATGACTTGATGTCTAGTCACCGGTTGAATAGTGGTAGAGAAAAATAACTTGATGCCCAGCCACCAGTTGAACGGTGTGTAAACACTTGTAACTATTCTTATATCTACCGTGAAATATTACATACCAATTATTTGCGAAATTTGACTAAGAAGCTCACGTCGAAGTGTTAAAATTTTTCCGGAACGCAGGGCGCAAAGGGCTAAATTGGTAGTTGCTTTGTACTTTAAATAATTGAAAATTATTATACCTGGTAAAAAAATGAGAAATGATTTTTTATTAGAAATTTCATTATGAAAACTGAAAAACATTTTATGATTCAATTTTGATCACTTGAAAATATCCTTTTTTTAGCCTTGATTACTGCAGTACAATTTTTTTGTAATTCGTTGCAAATATTTCACAAAGTATAAGTTTGATAATTGATCCCCTCCCACTTCCCGTTCGGCCAGCCATTTACACAATCTTTGTCAGGTAGGTTACTAGCTTTTTTACCGCTGACATTTAAACTGTCTTTTTGTGATTCGACGTACATGTATCCTTATTGTTTCCATTTTGCCTCCTCGTTTCTCACATCCATCCGTTTTATTCTCAGAATCCTTCTGTAGAACAGAAATCACCTCTTAATATGTGAGGAAATTGTCCGGAACTGAAAAGTTGAAAATGGAAGGAAATGAGAAAGTGGAAAAATATTATCACGTTACTTGATAGCTAGGAAACGAAAAAACAAAGATGAATGATATGGTCGTGCCAGTAATAATTTAAGGACCAGGGGACGTACCAAAAACGGCGTGTATTGTGCTTCTAAATAAATGGTTTATTTATAAACAAGAGGTTTCATAGAAATTCAAAATAGTAGAAGATATCCCGAGAATTTGAAATAGTAACCAAACTGTCCTTTGCCAGCGACCAGATCCCATGTGAAGATAAGAATTCAGGCTAAGATAATATCCCTGATCGGAGATGGACCTACAAAAGCTAAAAATGAGAGAAAGCAAGGCAGTGGAAAAATTAACATGATCTCACTGGGAAAAGAATGAAAACAAAGGGTATCGTCGTACCAGTAATACTTGGAGTACTTGGAGTACTTGGAGTACTTGGAGACGTAGCAAAAATAATAGAGTATAGATTCTGGAATGTGCAATGGTACCGAGTACATAGTTGAACTTTTGGAATGATTTAATATTACGGCCACATAACGTTGAAACACTGAAGTTAAGCAACAGTGTGTCTTGATGGGTGACCACTTTGGAATACCAGGTACTGGAAGATCTCGGTATGGCTTACGGAAATATCACGTTGGAACACCGGTTCCCGTATGATCACCGAAGTTAAGCGACGATAAGCATGGTCAGTACCTAGATGGGTGACGGCTTCGGAATACCAGTTGAATGTGCAGTTTTAAGCAACGTCGAGCCTGGTCAGTACTTAGATAGGTGACCGGTTGGGAATACCAGGTGGTGTGAGCTTGGATGTGCTCTTGCTATGGCTTACGACTACATCATGTTGAAACAACGATTCCAGAACGATCACCGAACATGGTTAGTACCAAGATGGGTGAATACTTGGAAATACCAGGTTCTGTAAACTTGGATGTGTGGGTGGTGTAGTGAATAAGGGCTCGGAATTGATAATAGGGGAGCCGACAACCAATTCCGTTGGGAAAAGATAGAAATACGCCTCTTCCCCACTAGCTATGGGTTAATTATTAAGACTTGTATCACTAAGCGGTTGTTATCTGAAAAAAAAAAAACTTCTTACGATCTAAAAATATTTTCTGGCTTTAAATAACCTGCAAAGGGTTGATAATGAATCAATGAAATACTGATTACCGACATAACTGTCATTTAGAATTATTTAGATTCTCTGTAATATAAATGTATAGAAACTACCGTGGCTACAAAGTGAGACATTACTTTATATATTGACATAATAAAATTGACCCCCAATTTTATGTCCACATTACAATTTCTTGTTTGTTTATCAAATTCTCATTAAGTATGAATCCGTCTCTTCTCTTTTCATCCATGATAAGACTTGTTTCACTAAGGTATTATTAATGCTACATACCATAACTACGAACACTAATGGGTATGTCCCAAACCTCATAAATACGTTGGACATTATTGTATGTGTGTGTGCGGGGGGGGTAATAAGTAGTCCATACTAGCAAGTGGTTTACCTACTTCACGCCGCTGGCGAGTATTGTAGTTTGTTGAGGTTATAAAGATTACTATTTCATTTCCAACCTCCGTTTTGGCTATTCCTCATTCAGTAATCTTCTTTCTAAAAACAATATTAGAAACTAAAAATAATTTCTGGCATTAAATAACCTACAAAGGGTTAGAACATTAATCAAACAATAAATTAATATTACGCAATTTCCAGCAGTAGAGTACAGATGACTGGTGAGAATATGAAAATGAAAGAAATAAAATTATTATTATTATTATTATTATTATTATTATTATTATTATTATTAAATGTCAATGAACCTGGGAAAATAGGTAAAATAAATTGATTATTTGGCTGGTTTATTAATGATAAGATGAGTATCCATTTAAAATTCTGAAAAGAAAGAATTTAAATTAAGTCGACTTTTTCAGTCAGTGTTCATTTCGATCACCGGCTGCAATGAAAGGAGAGACGTATCGATAAATCGATTGACAGATTGCAGCATAAGATCGATTAGCGATTAAATTAGAGTTGATAATAGTATGGGAAAATTTTAAGATTCTTAAAAAATGGTAGAAAAACAAAATTGAGATCGATGTATATTTATATAGTTAGATATGAAGAGATTGATATATATATATATATATATATATATATATATATATATATATATATATATATATAAGCAGATAGACAGGTATATAGATAAGGAATAGATCGAGATAAATAGAAAGATAGATGGGTAGATAGATATGAACACAGTGACATATATATGAATAGATAGATATATAGATATTAAGAGACCCATATATATATATATATATATATATATATATATATATATATATATATATATATATATATATATGTATGTATATATATGTACATATTTGTAGATTGATGGCTAGTTACAGAGATCATGAAGAGATTGAGATAGAAAGATAGATAGATATAAAGAGATTGAGATTGATTGATTGATAGGTAGGTAGATATAAATAGCTTTATATAGATAGATAGATAGATAGAGAGAGAGAGATAATTGGATAGATAATGAGAATATTAGGATAGATAGATAGATAGATAGATAGATAGATAGATAGATAGATAATTAAAATATTGGGATAGATAGATAGATAGATAGATAGATAGAGAATGAAAATATTGGATAGATAGATAGATAGATAGATAGATAGATAGATAGATAGATTTGAACATAGCTAGACACCAAGATACATAGACACGCAGAAAGAGATTGGAGAAATTGAAAGTGTCAGAAAGATAGATAAATAGATAGATAATGAAGAGATTGATATATATATATATATATATATATATATATATATATATATATATATATATATATATATATATATATAAAGATAGCGAGTGAGAGAAAGAGAGAGAGAGAGCGATAGATCGTTGAATAGATAATGTAGAGATTGTAATAGATATATATGAAGAAACTGAAAGTGATAGATAGACAAACAGATAGAGGGCGTAGTTATAGACAGATAATGGATATTTGGATTGGTTAAAAACAAACAATCTGTGTCATATGATAACACGTTTAATAGTGAAACCTTACATCTCATAACCTTAATGAACATTCTTTGTCAGTCGTAATATTCATGCCTTGTACGGGGACATGTATGAGGATATGTATTAGAAGGCTGTCTTTTTAGGGATAATATTTTACCTAAGACAATAATTGTAAGAAGGTAGAGTGTACCGCTATCAGCAAGAGTACAAAGCTCAAGACAAGGGGCTACGAAGGTAATGTCGCTGTCAAACAATTACATAAGTTTAGTTATTTGTGAAGGTTTTATTTTTAACTAGCAGCATGGCCCGGCGTTGCCCGTGCT
>OZ010600.1:59450134-59455134 GCA_963932145.1 Acanthosepion lycidas | reverse complement strand
AATACGCACACCTAAAATTGTGCTGAATATGTGGGGAAAACGCTTCTACTCATGTATAATACGCACCCCTTGTTTGATAATCAATCTCTATAAATTGTACCTCCCCAATTTCATTACGGCCGGCGTTCCCAACTCCTATTTAAAAAAAATGGTTTTAAACATATACAGTGTAGCCCGGATATAAGAGAGTTGCCGGGACCGGAGAAGAAGTCTCTTATATCCGGGTTTCTCTTATATCCGGGTTTGGTCTATTTTGATTAGGTAAGTATGGCTTACCTAAGTAAATTTGGGACCAGAGAAAAATCACTCTTATATCCGGGTTTCTCTTATATCCCGGTCTCTTATATCCGGGTTACACTGTAGTAATATTATTCTAATTTCGTTTTATGGAAATTCTTATTTTATTTTACAGCCATTTTTTTTAAAGATTTTTTGCTGCTGTGCATAATACGCACCCCCGATTTTGTTAATTATTTTTAAAAAAATGCGTATTATACATAGGTAATTACGGTAATACACCAACCATCCCAGAACACGCACAGCTTTAAATGGATTTCAGTTTTTGCGGATCGGTTGAAGATGTATCCCTGTCAATCCACTACTATTTAAGGTGAACATTGTCGTATCGTCTAAATTTATTCTTGACTACCATTCGTGGTTAGTAGTTAAGATGAAACATTCCTCATTACAACTGGTTCCACAAATCGCAAATTAGGACTTCTCGCGATAGATTTATCTTAACGCCGTACATTTTTACCAAACACGATAGATTTCTTTAAGGTACCTTTAAAGTGGTTTTCAGTCCGTCTACAGAACTTTCCGCTCTATTTGTCGGTAGCGTAGTGAACAGAATTCGAATGCCATGTTGACTTTTAAGGGATCAGCGAAAAAGTTGTAGGAGATGAGTGGTAAGAAATTCTAAAACGGACATTGTCATCACTTTTTGAATTGTGAGATAAAAAAAAAAATTCTCTGTATATTGGAAAGATTTCAATTGTTTTTAATTACATTCCACTTTGCTACGCTTATTTCGTTTGAAGGTTTTTCCTCTTGCTCTCTCTCTCTTTTCTCTTCACATATTTCTTTCCAATTCAAATCTACCATTTCTAAAATTTTCTTTTTTGTTCTTTCTTTCTATTGCACAATTAGTTTTTTTCTAAAACTGTTTTTCTTTCTCTCTTTCTCTCTTTCTCACTCCTTTTACGCTTTTCTTTCTAATTCACCTTTATTTTTGGAAAACTGTCTTTCATTTCTTCTCATTCATTTTTTAAATGTAATTTCTTTGCATGCTTGTTTGCTTCTTCCTTTCTTTCTTACTTTCTACCAACTTCCTCTCTTCAATTTCTTTCTTTCTTTCTAGTTTAATTTTCCTTTCTTTCTTTCTTTCTTTCTTTCTTTCTTTCTTTCTTGTTTAATTTTCCTTTCTTTCTTTCTTTCTTTCTTTCTTTCTTTCTTTCTTTCTTTCTTTCTTTCTTTCTTTCTTTCTTTCTTTCTTTCTACCAAAATCTTTTGCTTAATTCCCCGCTTCTATTTTTCCTTCTTTCCATCCTTCATTTTGTCTTTTTTTTTCACATTTAAAAAAAAAAAAAAAAAAAAATCCTTCCTGATTTTTTTGTTCCTTTCGGTCTTCCATCTTCCTCTCCTTAACTCCGTCTTTCTTTCTTTCTTTCTTTCTTTCTTTCTTTCTTTCTTTCTTCATATTTCTTTCTTTCTTTCTTTCTTTCTTTCTTTCTTTCTTTCTTTCTTTCACCTACCACTTCCCTCCTTAATTTACTAAAACTGCTTTCTTTCTTCATAACAAATTCGTTTACTTAATTTCATTCCCTCTTTCCTTTTTCGCTTTTACTTTTTCAAAAAAAAAAAAAGTTCTTTCTGTTCTGGTTTTTTTGCTTGTTTCTTTCTTTCCTTAATTTCATATTTCTTTCTTGCATCTTCATCTCCGTAATTTCCTCTTTCTTTCTTTCTTTCTTTCTTTCTTTCTTTCTTTCTTTCTTTCTTCTACCACTTCCCTTCTTTCCTTCATTTACTAAATCGGTTCTATTCTTTCTTTCTTTCTTTCTTTCTTTCTTTCTTGTTGTCTGCTGTTTGCATATCTTCCAACTAGTCCGAGCGTGTTGGTCGGGGATTGACGCTCAATAAAATTAATTCAATGAATAGAGATTACAGAAAACTATTTTTTATCTGCTCTTCAATAATTCACCAGACCCTCGGGCTTTGTCTCGACCGATGTGCCGGTAACAGTTTTATGGATTGCCTCGTCAAAAGATCGATAAGAACTTTCAACCGTTCAAAACATACCCAAGCCAAACAAAACAAAAGAACAAGCAACATATGCTTATCTATGTATTGCCATGCATATATGAACTGAAATCAAATCTATGGATATCGCATATAGAATAATTATGCATAACACCACCACGCACGCATAGACATGAACACACACACATACATATTATTAGGAGGATTTGAAATAATCATAATTAAGTAATTCACCGAGTCTAGAAGAAACCTCAACAGAATACAGAAAGCACTGGACGGCCGTTTCGTCCTATATTTGTGATTCATCAGCAGTGCTCATCCGCTATCGAAAATCGAACCCCGACCGTTACGATACAACGCAAGCGTCATACCGACTGCACCATCAGGTGTGGTGACGATGAGGTTACTTCACAAATTCTGTGGTGTAACTCACCCAAATTTCCCTAACCCAACAGACTGTGCCCCCACGAGCCACGTCTTCTATCCCCAAGCCGCTCCATCCAGAGCATTAGAAGCCGGTTCAAGCAACGATATACAAGTATAGAAATTATTAGGATTTGAAATCATAATAATTAAGTAAATTATCGCGTCTAGAATTAGTATTGATTAATTAGTAACGTCTTCGGTGTTTTAGATATTTTATATCTTAAACTGACCTACATTTTCGCTTTTGAAATGTCTGCCTTTTCATAGATTTCAACAGCGCCACCTAACGGGGTTTGTCGAAGTCAAGTCGAGTAATCATATTTCCAGTTAATAGTCGATAGCTGTGCTAGCCCGAAGTCACAAGTCATCGTGCTAGCCTTGTTCAAATTGTTGATCACGCTAGATAACACGCTCTCTCCCAGAAACTGTAACTAAGGTCTGCTCAGCATAGTTGCAGTATAAACCACAGGTTGGCTCTGTGGGTATTGAATAAAGCGTCTGCAATAGGGATTGGCTAGCCGCCCTAGTAGACGTGTATCCTCGAATACGAGTGGCTAGTTATACATAGAAAAATGTTAATTAATTCTTTGTTGTTCTTATTCGCAATAGGACTCCTTCATTCTTTAAATATTTTGTTCGTAGCATTCTCAGAATTTATCAGAACAGTATCTAATTGGCAATATGTGTTTTCTGTATATGTAAGAGAATTTCCAAGCTTTCGTTTCCATTGAGGAAGGTACACATTGCAATGCAGTTCAACACTCTTTTCTTTCCTGGGTATGACGACAAACTACACCCGCATCATGGGTAAGACGAAACACTACGCTCGGCAGCAAAGCCTCTGATCACGAGATTTTGAAGAGCATGGAACTTTTAATAGCTGGTGTTTCCAGATCCATCCTAACTCGGGGTGGTAGCACCTGTTAGGGTCCCAGATATGGGCTATTTAACCTTTAAACTGGGGTCAAAACGCAATGAAAGTGTAAAAATAAGTTTTAACACCAGAAATACATTTTTTGCAAAAAATTATTACCAGCAATACATTTTTTGGGGAAAAAATACCAGCAAATCATTTTTGAAAATAAAATATAACTAGCTATACATTTTTTTTTAAAAATATTACCAGCAACAGATTATTTGAAGAAAAATATTATCAGCAATAAATTTTTGGAAAAAAAATATTACCAGCAATAAAAATCTTGTCGGCATTAAATAACCCATTGAGGTTGATATACCGTAAACCAAACCAAACCAAACCAAACCAAACCAAACCAATTGTCTTTCTTTCGTTTCTAATGTATTTTTATTTTACGATAGTCCACACTCTGGATTTAATAATTATTAAGTTTCATGCCTTCTTTAGTTTAATTAACTCCTACTAATCTCGGATGCTGAAAAGCTATTTAACCCGTTGTTTCATGACATTGGCTCAAAGTTTGAAATAGGTTATGTCCTTTCAGAACATGGATAAACATGGCTCTCCACAGCTTCCCGCCTTTTATTGCTCTGAGAAATAATTTACATATATTCCAATGCAGATATTGTCCATTTTATCATCTTTTGTCATATTCAGTCTCTTTTCTTCCTTTCTTTCTCTCTCTCTCTCTCTCTCTCTCTCTCTATCTATCTATCTATCTATCTATCTATCTATCTATCTATCTTAGTCTCTTTCTTCCTTTCTATCTATCTATCTATCTATCTATCTATCTATCTTAGTCTCTTTCTTCCTTCTTTTCTATCTATCTATCTATCTATCTATCTATCTATCTATCTATCTTAGTCTCTTTCTTCCTTCTTTTCTATCTATCTATCTATCTATCTATCTATCTATCTTAGTCTCTTTTCTTCCTTTCTATCTATCTATCTATCTATCTATCTATCTATCTATCTATCTATGTCTCTTTTCTTCCTTTCTATCTATCTATCTATCTATCTATCTATCTATCTATCTATCTATCTATCTATCTATCTTAGTCTCTTTCTTCCTTCTTTCTTTTCTATCTATCTATCTATCTATCTATCTATCTATCTATCTATCTATCTATCTATCTTAGTCTCTTTCTTCCTTCCTTCTTTTCTATCTATCTATCTATCTATCTATCTATCTATCTATCTATCTATCTATCTATCTATGTCTCTTTTCTTCCTTTCTATCTATCTATCTATCTATCTATCTATCTATCTATCTATCTATCTATCTTAGTCTCTTTCTTCCTTCTTTTCTATCTATCTATCTATCTATCTATCTATCTATCTATCTATGTCTCTTTTCTTCCTTTCTATCTATCTATCTATCTATCTATCTATCTATCTAT
>OZ010600.1:59422634-59445134 GCA_963932145.1 Acanthosepion lycidas | reverse complement strand
ATCTATCTATCTATCTATCTATCTATCTATCTATCTTAGTCTCTTTTCTTCCTTTCTATCTATCTATCTATCTATCTATCTTAGTCTCTTTTCTTCCTTTCTATCTATCTATCTATCTATCTATCTATCTATCTATCTATCTATCTATCTATCTATCTTAGTCTCTTTCTTCCTTCTTTTCAATCTATCTATCTATCTATCTATCTATCTATCTTAGTCTCTTTCTTCCTTCTTTTCTATCTATCTATCTATCTATCTATCTATCTATCTTAGTCTCTTTCTTCCTTCTTTTCTATCTATCTATCTATCTATCTATCTATCTATCTATCTATCTATCTATCTATCTATCTATCTTAGTCTCTTTTCTTCCTTTCTATCTATCTATCTATCTATCTATCTATCTATCTATCTATCTATCTATGTCTCTTTTCTTCCTTTCTATCTATCTATCTATCTATCTATCTATCTATCTGTCTATCTATGTCTCTTTTCTTCCTTTCTATCTATCTATCTATCTATCTATCTATCTATCTTAGTCTCTTTCTTCCTTCTTTTCTATCTATCTATCTATCTATCTATCTATCTATCTATCTATCTTAGTCTCTTTCTTCCTTCTTTTCTATCTATCTATCTATCTATCTATCTATCTATCTATCTATCTATCTATCTATCTTAGTCTCTTTCTTCCTTCTTTTCTATCTATCTATCTATCTATCTATCTATCTATCTATCTATCTATCTATCTATCTATCTATCTTAGTCTCTTTTCTTCCTTTCTATCTATCTATCTATCTATCTATCTATCTATCTATCTATGTCTCTTTTCTTCCTTTCTATCTATCTATCTATCTATCTATCTATCTATCTATCTATCTATCTATCTATGTCTCTTTTCTTCCTTTCTATCTATCTATCTATCTATCTATCTATCTATCTATCTATCTATCTATCTATCTATGTCTCTTTTCTTCCTTTCTATCTATCTATCTATCTATCTATCTATCTATCTATCTATCTATCTATCTATCTATCTATCTATGTCTCTTTTCTTCCTTTCTATCTATCTATCTATCTATCTATCTATCTATCTATCTATCTATCTATCTATGTCTCTTTTCTTCCTTTCTATCTATCTATCTATCTATCTATCTATCTATCTATCTATCTATGTCTCTTTTCTTCCTTTCTATCTATCTATCTATCTATCTATCTATCTATCTATCTATCTATCTATCTATCTATGTCTCTTTTCTTCCTTTCTATCTATCTATCTATCTATCTATCTATCTATCTATGTCTCTTTTCTTCCTTTCTATCTATCTATCTATCTATCTATCTATCTATCTATCTATCTATCTATCTATGTCTCTTTTCTTCCTTTCTATCTATCTATCTATCTATCTATCTATCTATCTATCTATGTCTCTTTTCTTCCTTTCTATCTATCTATCTATCTATCTATCTATCTATCTATCTATGTCTCTTTTCTTCCTTTCTATCTATCTATCTATCTATCTATCTATCTATCTATCTATCTATCTATGTCTCTTTTCTTCCTTTCTATCTATCTATCTATCTATCTATCTATCTATCTATCTATGTCTCTTTTCTTCCTTTCTATCTATCTATCTATCTATCTATCTATCTATCTATGTCTCTTTTCTTCCTTTCTATCTATCTATCTATCTATCTATCTATCTATCTATGTCTCTTTTCTTCCTTTCTATCTATCTATCTATCTATCTATCTATCTATCTATCTATCTATCTATCTATCTATCTATGTCTCTTTTCTTCCTTTCTATCTATCTATCTATCTATCTATCTATCTATCTATCTATCTATCTATCTATCTATCTATCTTAGTCTCTTTCTTCCTTTCTATCTATCTATCTATCTTAGTCTCTTTTCTTCCTATCTATCTATCTATCTATCTATCTATCTATCTATCTATCTATCTATCTATCTATCTATCTATCTATGTCTCTTTTCTTCCTTTCTATCTATCTATCTATCTATCTATCTATCTATCTATCTATCTTAGTCTCTTTTCTTCCTTTCTATCTATCTATCTATCTATCTATCTATCTATCTATCTATCTATGTCTCTTTTCTTCCTTTCTATCTATCTATCTATCTATCTATCTATCTATCTATCTATCTATCTATCTTAGTCTCTTTCTTCCTTCTTTTCAATCTATCTATCTATCTATCTATCTATCTATCTTAGTCTCTTTCTTCCTTCTTTTCTATCTATCTATCTATCTATCTATCTATCTTAGTCTCTTTCTTCCTTCTTTTCTATCTATCTATCTATCTATCTATCTATCTATCTATCTATCTATCTATCTTAGTCTCTTTTCTTCCTTTCTATCTATCTATCTATCTATCTATCTATCTATCTATGTCTCTTTTCTTCCTTTCTATCTATCTATCTATCTATCTATCTATCTATCTATCTATGTCTCTTTTCTTCCTTTCTATCTATCTATCTATCTATCTATCTATCTATCTTAGTCTCTTTCTTCCTTCTTTTCTATCTATCTATCTATCTATCTATCTATCTATCTATCTATCTATCTATCTTAGTCTCTTTCTTCCTTCTTTTCTATCTATCTATCTATCTATCTATCTATCTATCTATCTTAGTCTCTTTTCTTCCTTTCTATCTATCTATCTATCTATCTATCTATCTATCTATCTATCTATCTATCTATCTATGTCTCTTTTCTTCCTTTCTATCTATCTATCTATCTATCTATCTATCTATCTATCTATCTATGTCTCTTTTCTTCCTTTCTATCTATCTATCTATCTATCTATCTATCTATCTATCTATCTATCTATGTCTCTTTTCTTCCTTTCTATCTATCTATCTATCTATCTATCTATCTATCTATCTATCTATCTATGTCTCTTTTCTTCCTTTCTATCTATCTATCTATCTATCTATCTATCTATCTATCTATCTATCTATGTCTCTTTTCTTCCTTTCTATCTATCTATCTATCTATCTATCTATCTATCTATCTATCTATCTATCTATGTCTCTTTTCTTCCTTTCTATCTATCTATCTATCTATCTATCTATCTATCTATCTATCTATCTATCTATCTATGTCTCTTTTCTTCCTTTCTATCTATCTATCTATCTATCTATCTATCTATCTATCTATCTATCTATCTATCTATCTATCTATCTATGTCTCTTTTCTTCCTTTCTATCTATCTATCTATCTATCTATCTATCTATCTATCTATCTATCTATCTATGTCTCTTTTCTTCCTTTCTATCTATCTATCTATCTATCTATCTATCTATCTATCTATGTCTCTTTTCTTCCTTTCTATCTATCTATCTATCTATCTATCTATCTATCTATCTATCTATCTATGTCTCTTTTCTTCCTTTCTATCTATCTATCTATCTATCTATCTATCTATCTATCTATCTATATATCTATCTATGTCTCTTTTCTTCCTTTCTATCTATCTATCTATCTATCTATCTATCTATCTATCTATCTATGTCTCTTTTCTTCCTTTCTATCTATCTATCTATCTATCTATCTATCTATCTATCTATCTATCTATCTATCTATCTATGTCTCTTTTCTTCCTTTCTATCTATCTATCTATCTATCTATCTATCTATCTATCTATCTATCTATCTATCTATGTCTCTTTTCTTCCTTTCTATCTATCTATCTATCTATCTATCTATCTATCTATCTATCTATGTCTCTTTTCTTCCTTTCTATCTATCTACCTATCTATCTATCTATCTATCTATCTATCTATCTATCTATCTATCTATCTATCTATCTATCTATCTATCTTAGTCTCTTTCTTCCTTTCTATCTATCTATCTATCTTAGTCTCTTTTCTTCCTATCTATCTATCTATCTATCTATCTATCTATCTATCTATCTATCTATCTATCTATCTATGTCTCTTTTCTTCCTTTCTATCTATCTATCTATCTATCTATCTATCTATCTTAGTCTCTTTTCTTCCTTTCTATCTATCTATCTATCTATCTATCTATCTATCTATCTATCTATCTATCTATCTATCTATCTATCTATCTATGTCTCTTTTCTTCCTTTCTATCTATCTATCTATCTATCTATCTATCTATCTATCTATCTATCTATCTATGTCTCTTTTCTTCCTTTCTATCTATCTATCTATCTATCTATCTATCTTAGTCTCTTTTCTTCCTTTCTATCTATCTATCTATCTATCTATCTATCTATCTATCTATGTCTCTTTTCTTCCTTTCTATCTATCTATCTATCTATCTATCTATCTATCTATCTATGTCTCTTTTCTTCCTTTCTATCTATCTATCTATCTATCTATCTATCTATCTATCTATGTATCTATCTTAGTCCCTTTTCTTCCTTTCTATCTATCTATCTATCTATGTCTCTTTTCTTCCTTTCTATCTATCTATCTATCTATCTATCTATCTATCTATCTATGTCTCTTTTCTTCCTTTCTATCTATCTATCTATCTATCTATCTATCTATCTATCTATCTATCTATCTATCTATCTTAGTCCCTTTTCTTCCTCCCTTTCTATCTATTGTTGATGTCCTCCTATGCCACGATTTCATGGTCCTTGTATTTGGAACATTTTCAAAGACACATTGCATTCTTCAGGGACTGGCACGACAATAAGGAAGCACATTTCGTCTTTGTGGGGAGAGGATTTTGTCTTTAGTGGTGTAATGGATAGCGGTTCGGACTGAGGAATCCGAGAGTTGAGTTCGAATTCCAGTCAAAAATATTACATTCACTTACGTGCTAATAAAGGTGTGAATCCTCTTATTCTCCACCAAAGCTATGGGTAAATAGCAGGACAAACTCGGTTCCTCAGCGTTGGATGGCAACTGGTCTACCGCAGAAAGAAATGGTAACCCACTATCAGTCATATATCGAAAGATACATGATCGCTTAAGCGTGTATCACGTATGGCAAATAAATGGACTGAGTCTTTAATCACGATGTCTGGGCGGTTAGCTTCGATTATTCTATGTGTATATTCTTCTTCTTCTTCTTCTTCTTCTTCTTCTTCTTCTTCTTCTTCTTATTATTATTATTATTATTATTATTATTATTAAGACTATTATTATCAATATTATTAGTATTATCATTATTAACATTATTATTATTAATATTATTATTATGAATATTATTATTAATATCATTATTAATATAATTATTTTTATCATTGATATATTATTATTGGTATTAATATTATCATTTTATTATCAATATCATTTTTATTAATATTATTATGATTAATATTAACATTAATGTTATTATTATTATCCTTTATATTATTATTAATATTAATAATATTATTATTAATAATATTATTATTATTAATAATATTATTAGTATTATTATTGTCAATATTATTAATATTATTAATATTATCATTAATATTAACATTATTACTATTATTATTATTATTGATAAGGAAAAAAAGAGACTAAGATAGATAGATAGATAGATAGATAGATAGATAGATAGATAGATAGAAAGGAAGAAAAGAGACTAAGATAGATAGATAGATAGATAGATAGATAGATAGATAGATAGATAGAAAGGAAGAAAAGAGACTAAGATAGATAGAAAGATAAATAAATAGATATATAGATAGATAGATAGATAGATATTATTGCTATTAATATTATTATTATTAATATTATTTTTAATATTATTATTTTTATTATTATTTTTTAATATTAATATTATTATTATTATTATTATTATTATTATTATTATTATTATTGAATATATCATATAAAGTACAAAAGGAACTAGTAAGCCACATACTATTCTGTCTTGAATGTCCGCATGAAGCCAAATAGTGAGATGGAAGTTACTGGAATTAGGTTGGTTCAAAATAATGTCGTTTTCTCACATAGTAAGATATGTGAGAAAACGACATTATTTTTGCACCAACTTAATAACTATGGTGTATAAAATGCGCTCATTGAATAAATGAATGCTATGATAAAACCATTCAAGCAATAGAATTTCCCTCAGGTCCAAACTTAGCTCTTAAATTAGTTTTCCAAAAGGAGTGCAATCGTCAATTTTTGGGCAATTCTTCCATTTCCCGTGGGTTTCTCCTAACTTAAGCTGATCACCAAACAGGAATTCTAGTTTTCATATCGCTTATTCGTTAAAAGATAGGACAAATGGAAAGTCGACTGAATATGAATTCAGAAAATGAAGCTCCGCGACTGCCACCTTTCAAAAACCATATGCTATCACTGTCTTCAGTAATATTCGAAAATTGGAGTGAATAACTGTAAAAAATGAAACGGTCAGCCCTTAGCGGTTCAATATAATAAAAAAAATTATATATATATATATATATATATATATATATATATATATATATATATATATATATATATATATATACAGGGTGTATCAAAAATAACTTTCAAAAATTTGGTTGAGGGTGTTCCTTACATTAAAACAAGGACAAAAGTCCATATAAACATATGTCCGCCAATCCTTCGTTTTTGAGTATAAAGAAAGTTTACGGTAGATGGCGCTGTGTTGCTGTGTAGACTAGGTTACATATGTTATTCGTGTATATTTGTGGCTACTCTATCTTCAACGTTTAACGTGTGTAGTAGGGAGTTAACTGAGAAGTGTTCCCTTTAGCAATCGCAGGGTATGTCTATATTTCTGAGATGGGGTATTATGTACACTACTTACATTCTTCGGACTATCGTCCTCAACTTTGTTGCCATATTTATCACAACGTTTCGGCCGTTATACGCTCCGGCCTTCTTCATGTGGTTTTAATATCGAACTGAACCCCTTAGAATGTCCTAGTTCCGCGTGCCATGTCTAATAGATTTCAGTTATCAGTCATCTCTTGTTAATTCTCCTCTCCATGTTCTCCACCGCCTTAACCAGGGATTGAACTCACACATTTTGGGTCATGTCACTGAATCTTACTAATGCCTTTATCCACTGTGCCATGTGTTCACGAGGACAAGGATATTCATATTGTGAACAGGTAGTTAGGATTTTTACACACGCCTGTGCGAATGGTAATGAACGCGAGGTTGTACGGCTTACATCTACTATGAAAGATGAATATGTAGGGATTTGATTATTGTGGCGGGCCAACCACACTTTTTCCCCCCAAACAACACTCCGTAGGTTTTAGTTGTTCTTCTCCTAGACCAGTTGCCATCCGGCTAATATATACATACATATAAGTGTATATATTTTTTGTAGACGAAAAAGGGTAAAAAAAAAGAGAAGAAAAAGAAATAAACCTCAAACACAGCTTTACAAATTCAAATAGTTTTCAGAAGAAGAGGATTCATACCGTTACCGAGAGTATTAGCACGTAAGTGAATGTAATAGATTCGACTGGAATTCGAACTCGGTTCTCCGATACCTCCACCGTGCCTCTCTCCCATCCATCCATCCATCCATCTATCTATCTATCTATCTATCTATCTATCTATCTATCTATCTATCTCAAAGTCTAAAAGAATGAAGAGTAAGATTTTTGCGTTCAAAACATTAATTTTAAACAGGGCTCAATACAAAAGTAGACCAATAAATATTTATTTATTATGCAATGATACATTAAAACATGCACATACCCACTACAAAACTATACATCTTGTTATTTCCTACCTGATGAAACGTTAAAAAGTTTAACGTTGAAACAAGATGTATAGTTTTGTAGTGGGTATGTCCACGTTCTAATGTAACACTGCATAATATATATATATATATATATATATATATATATATATATATATATATAGCGATGGAGTTTTGAAATTTATTACTCCGACTGATTTTATTACTTAAACGTTATTTTAGCAAAAATAATGTCGGTTTTTGACGTTAATAAATACGTCAAAAACCGTCATTACTTTTGCACCAACCTAATATAGATATAGATATATATATGGGTAAAGAGCAGGGCAGACTGGGATGTATAGCCTTGGGTGGCAACTGGTCTAGGTGAGGGACAACTCTGAATTCAAAGCCTGCGGAGGGTCGTTTGGGGACCTTTTGGCACGTAGTACACCAGGTCTCTGTATTCAGCCCTTCAGAAAGTGTGGATGGTCCTGCACGAAACCTTCACCGCTATAATCAAATCTCTGTGCTGGTGTCGGGCTTTCGGTTTTCTAGGAACTGATCTGCTTGAGCCTCATACGTCGAATTTGACGGGAGAGTCATCTATAAATTAAGTCTGAAACGGCGAAAAAGACTTTAACACCTACAGAACATAATTTGAATTTGGGACTAATTCTCTACTATTTTGATTTCGATGTACTAAATCTGATGCGAACAAGTAAAATTTAATATTGAATTTAACACAATTTATAGAAATTAATTCTCGATATACCTAATTATATTGTGTGCGTATGGGTCTGTGTAAACATTATAGGCTGTGTGTGGCAGGCGTAAAGATTAGTGGTTCAGAAAATGAAATCAGTGAGCCGAATGTGAATTTGAAATAGCGTTGTTCTCACTACCACACTTGGCAAATGAATGAACACGCACGCACACACACACACACATTATATATATATATATATATATATATATATATATATATATATATATATATATATATATATATATATATATATGTATGTATGTGTGAAAAATATAGAGAAAATAGGAAAGAACTCGTTAGGTAAATAATCCAAAGTTTTTTAGTATTTTTGTTATTATTTTTAAAAAATAGTGCTCGATACAAAAGTAGAGCATAAATATAATTATTTATTTAAAAATATGATTCCAACACGCTACATAAGCGTGTTGGAATCATATTTTTAAATAAATAATTATATATATATATATGTATATATATTAGGTTGGTGCAAAAATAATTTCGTTTTCTCACATAATAACATATGTTAGAAAACGAAATTATTTTTGCACCAACCTAATATATACAGACTGGGTTCTATAGCATTGGATGACAACTGGTCTAGGAGAAGGACAACTCTGAATTCAAAACCTGCGGAGGGTCGTTTGGGGACCTTGTGGCACGAAGTGCACCAGGTCTCTGTATTCGGCCCTTCAAAAAAGTGTGGTTGATTCTGAACAAAACCTTCACCACTCTAAACAAATCTTCTGTGTGGGTAGTCTACAGTTCAGTTCTGCGTTTAGGATTATTGTGCCATACAAGACAAACATAACAAAAAATGAACTGAAAGACACACGTACTTCGAAAAAGACGGAAGAATCCATGATATATATATTGCATAGAAGCTCTGTAAATTTAGGAATAACATCCTATAAATTACTAGACACCATCCTTGAAAGGTAGTGTGAGTTTACATGAAGTAATGAAACTACTTTAATGACTGAATAATGGTGCTACGAATTTAAATTTATTTTTCAAAACCAGTTGGATTCCTGGTCTGATAGCAAACACACTTTACTTGAAATACGACATAAGACCATAGAAGTCTCTAGAAAGTAGACTGTTGACTGAATAAAGACGCTACGAATTTAAATGCAGAGAAGAATTTGTTGACAGAATGTTCGCTGCATTGGAATAATTATTGATTTCAAATGCAGTTTCTTGCTCCTTATGTGACAATCTATGTGTTGCAATAAAAAAAGAAAATACTAGAAATTTTACCAGCTGAAACTCTTCTCTATATTGATTGATTCTTAAGCTAGTCGCTGTTTGAGACGTAATTTTCTAGAGTCTAGGCCGATGAGTATAAAATGTAGCCATTGAGGTTAATTTATGCATTAATCTGTCATAAGCTGACATAAAAACATGCCTATCTGTATAGCTGTCCGTCTGATAATGTATGCATATATATATATATTTATTACTGTCCATTATCTATCTATCTATCTATCTATCTATCTATCTATCTATCTATCTACAGATACACTCTATCTGAGAATACACACACACACATATATATATCTGGTGGTCCAGAATTAACCATCTATTTCATTGAATTCATATAATTAAAAAAAAATCACTTTTAATTCTTTCTTTCTATCTATCTATCTATCTATCTATCTATCTATCTATCTATCTATCTATCTATCTATTCAGTACCTATTAATCGATCAATTCTGTTCCTATCTATCTATCTATCTATCTATCTATTCAGTACCTATTAATCGATCAATTCTGTTCCTATCTATCTATCTATCTATTCAGTACCTATTAATCGATCAATTCTGTTCCTATCTATCTATCTATCTATCTATCTATCTATCTATCTATTTAATTCTGTTACTATCTATCTATCTGAATAAATAGAGACATTAAGAAACTATAGTTAGCTTTTTTATTCATTTTTCCTCTTCTACAGATACACTCTGAGAATATATATATATATATATATATATATATATATATATATATATATATATATATAAAGTAGCCCAGAATTAACCATCACTTTTAATTCTATCCTGCTTAATATTTGTTAGAAGTGTATACATTTCTGAATTTTGTTTTTTTTTAATTTTATTTTCATTCCCTTTCAGAACCCTATTAATAATGAATCCGCAAGAACGCATCTTTGGTACTCGTCCCCCGACTTTGTTTGCATGGTATTTCATTAAAATATATATATATATATATATATATATATATATATATATATATATATATATATATATATATATATATATATATATATATATACACAGCTTTATCAGCAAGAGATCAATTATTTAGCGTGTCTTAAAGAACGCATTCAGGTAGCAGTTCAGGAGAGAACTCATGAAATGCTTCAAAAATGTGTTTCGCAACGCTAAGGATAGATCTGTAATTAGCTAGCATACAGACGCAGCACATGTTGAATATTTTCAATAATGATTTGACTTTAGATTTTATAAATCTGATAGTTTTATATCTATCTATCTATCTATCTATCTATCTATCTAATTCTATTTATTTATCTAATGCTGTTCCAATCTATCTATCTATCTATCTATCTATCTATCTATCTAATTCTATTTATTTATCTAATGCTGTTCCAATCTATCTATCTATCTATCTATCTATCTATCTAATTCTATTTATTTATCTAATGCTGTTCCAATCTATCTATCTATCTATCTATCTATCTATCTATCTATCTATCTATCTATCTATCTAATTCTATTTATTTATCTAATGCTGTTCCAATCTATCTATCTATCTATCTATCTATCTATCTATCTATCTAATTCTATTTATTTATCTAATGCTGTTCCAATCTATCTATCTATCTATCTATCTATCTATCTATCTATCTATCTATCTATCTATCTATGTATCTATCTATCTATCTATCTATCTATCTATCTATCTATCTAATTCTATTTATCTAATGCTGTTCCAATCTATCTATCTATCTATCTATCTATCTATCTATCTATCTATCTATCTATCTAATTCTATTTATCTAATGCTGTTCCAATCTATTTATCTATCTATCTATCTATCTATCTGTCTATCTATCTATCTATCTAATTCTATTTATCTAATGCTGTTCCAATTTATCTATCTATCTATCTATCTATCTATCTATCTATCTATCTATCTATATATCTATCTATCTATCTATCTATCTATCTAATTCTATTTATCTAATGCTGTTCCAATTTATCTATCTATCTATCTATCTATCTATCTATCTATCTATCTAATTCTATTTATCTAATGCTGTTCCAATTCATCTATCTATCTATCTATCTATCTATCTATCTATCTATCTATCTATCTATCTATCTATCTATCTAATGCTGTTCCTATCTATCTATCTATCTAATTCTATTTATGTAATGCTGTTCCTATCTATCTATCTATCTATCTATCTATCTATCTATCTATCTATCTATCTATCTATCTATCTATCTAATTCTATTTATGTAATGCTGTTCCTATCTATCTATCTATCTATCTAATTCTATTTATGTAATGCTGTTCCTATCTATCTATCTATCTATCTATCTATCTATCTATCTAATTCAGTTTCTCTATTTTACTCTGCTCATATTCGAAGCTATTGATACTGTTATTCAGCCTGTATTTATTTATTTGCATCTCTTCATCTCTTTCTGCTTGTGTCTCTCTTCTTCCTTAACACACACACACACACACACACATATATATATATATATATATATATATATATATATATATATATATATATATATATATATATATATATATATATATATATATATATCTGGGTGGGTACATGAAAAATGGGTTTGCGTGTCAGTGGTAGATGCCGCTGCCTATTCGTGGTGCCTCTTGTAATTGTGGAAAATTGTAATTCTGTTTATTATATTTTCATGTTAACTGAGGCGAATATTTTGCCAAGCTTTTTGAAGTTCTTTTTTTTTCCACTGAAAATCGATCGACTTTTCAATGGCCCCGTTGTTGTTTTGCCTTGGGCTGAATACATAATTTATTGATTTATATAGCGACCGCGTTCTTGAGTTTGAAGATGACAGCGCACTATTTTCAATGGGCGGAAGAACATTTTCCTCCACATTTGGTGCAGCTTTTCCTTTATTTATCGCAACAGCTACTGGTGGAAGGATCTTTCCTAATGTTTTACTCCCCAGGAGCGGTGCACGTACTATTCACGGATGGTCACAAACCAGATTGGGTTTCCCGGGCAACCCTCGTTACAAAATTTGCTTTTTTTTTTTTCTACTGACATTTGTATACATTACTAATTAAACTAAACACAACAAACGCCAAAAAGGATGAACATTTTTCGCGCATCTTGACGTTATACTGTTTGTTTTTTTTTGTCTATTTGCTAAAAAAATTTGTTTATTTGCTTAAAAAAAAAAACATTATATAAAATTTTCTCTCATCCATACTCTTAAATGAGTTAAAATTATTCAATTTCTTAACAAAGAAAATCTTAAATTGATGTTAAAAATTGACGCAAAACATTGTTGATTTAAAAAAAAAAAATGGAATGATCTATTATGGCATGTCTCTAATTTGTATTTAAATACATTGTTTTTAGTTTAAATTTTTCGAGTTGAATTTTTCCCCTATATTGTATATGAACCATTACTGTACATAATTAGTGTACATAGTAAATTTGTTATGCACCCGGTAACAAGAACAAAAGAAGAGTAATCAGGTGGGGCAGTAGATAGCGATTGACATTGCATTAAAATTTTCTGTATATACTTCACTATTTTTTATCCATAATGTTGAATGTGTTAAAAGTATTCAATATTTTAACAAGACAAATCTCAACTGTAAAATATTGTTGATTTACTTAAGACAAAATGATCTATTATGACATGTCTCTAATTTTTATTTAGATACATTGTATTTATTTTCAATTTTTCTAGATGAATTGTTTGCCTATATTGCATATGATCCATTATTGTACATAATTAGGTTACAATAAAATCTGTATTTTATATGAGTACTACTTGATGAAAATTGAGATGTAAGAGAATTGTGGGGGTACCTTATCATAGATTCTGGGTGTGCACGAGTGTCTAGCACTGGCCCTGTTACTCCCCTGTAAAATTATAGTCTCCTGCTGGATTTATGAAGTCAGCGATTAGCTTCAAATTAATTCTCTTTATTTATTTAAAAAGCGAACAGTTTTTCTTTATATTGACGAATGCCGATTGATTCTTGGTTTATGTCCATGCATTGGGATATTTTGCCAACAATTTTTACGAATTAAATATCTATTTACATTGCTCAGACTGTCATCCTCCTCTTTGTTGCCATTGCTCGGACTACCATCCTCATCATTGTTGCCATTGCTCGGACTATCATCCTCATCATTGTTGCCATTGCTCGGGCTATCATTCTCATCATTGTTGCCATTGCTCGGACTATCATTCTCATCATTGATTGCCATTGGTCGGACTATCATCCTCATTATTGTTGCCATTGCTCGGGCTATCATTCTCATCATTGTTGCCATTGCTCGGACTATCATTCTCATCATTGATTGCCATTGGTCGGACTACCATCCTCATCTTTGTTGCTATTGCTCAGAGTATCTTCCTCATCTTTGTTGCCATTGCTCGGACTATCATTCTTATCTTTTTTTGCCATATTTATCACAACGTTTCAGCCGTTGTACGCTCCGGCCTTCTTCAAATGGTTGGAATGAAGAAACTGAACCCTTTATTTTGCTCGCTGGGGTAGACTGTTCTAGTTCCACGTGCCATGTCTAATGGATGTCAGTTATCAGTTATCTCCTGTTAATTCCACTCTCCAAGTTCTCCACTGCCTTAACCGGGTATTGAACTCACACTCTTTGGGTCCTGTCACTGGATCTAACTAACGCCTTTATCCACTGTACCATGTGTCCTTGTGTATGAATTTCTGGGTATTATAAACCTGATATCTTTGGCGAACATTTTTTACCGGTACTCCTATTGCAATTTTCGTTGTTATAAATTATTTTTTATGGCACTCCAACTACCTGAAGAATGCCGGAGCGTATAACGGCCGAAATTTTGTGATAAATATGGCAACAAAGATGAGGATGATAGTCCGAGCAATGTAAATAGTGTACATAATACCTCATCTCAGAAATATAGACACATAAACATCTATTTTTTAATAATTGTTGATCACGCTAGATACAGCATTCTTTCCCAGAAACTGTTGTTGGAATTTTTGGGTACCCTGATGTACCCTAGTGAGCCAGCCAAAATGATCTGACTCATTTTATAGTTCACCAATAGAACGGTTAACCAATCAGAAGGCTCAAAATATTCAATGCGACGTGTATAAAGGCGGCCATGTTTTTCCCGAATATGCACTGCCATCCTTTGATAATCCGGACGAGGCTCCGCCGAAGCGCAGAGTCTCGTTCGGGGAGGTTGACTGCCCCTGAACCCGTTTATACGCGTTCGAATAGGGAATATTTTTGGCCGAGCCCACGGGCTTGGAGATCCCACGTTAATCCCGGCCTTGTGTCACATGTAACCCTCGTTGGGGGGGGGGCTAAATATCACTGCCAGCCTTTGATATCGAAGACTGAAGAATTACGGAACAGCTGCTGATGGTATTGGCGATATAGTCAGATTCAGTAGAGTGTCTGACTCGTGAGTGTTAATCTTTAACGTTGTTTCATTGAACAGATTACGTACTGCGCTGGATTCTATATTCATAGACTGGTGATGATGGTCAACAACTGTGACTAAGGTCTGCTCAGAATAGTTGCAGTGTAAACCACAGGTTGGCTCTGTTGTTGTTGAACAAACACAAATGTGCCTGAGGAGGTGTCGTCAATAGGGATTCGCTGCTAGTATCGTTTTTTTTTTGTTTTTTTTTTCACTATAAATGAAAACTAGAAAAGATTATAATTCCTTACTACCTGAACCTATGATATGTAACATCTAATTGTTTCATACACCAAGCTACACTACAATAAATAAAGTTTCGGACCACTCTGCACTTCTTTAAATGAAAACTCCTTAAAATGAGATATTTTTCTATTATTTAAACTTTTTAAATTATTCAGACTATTGTCCTCATCTTTGTTGCCATATTTATCACAACGTTTCGGCCGTTGTACACTCTAGCCTTCTTCAGTTGGTTGGAATGACGAACTAAACCCTTTATTTCGCTCGCTGGGGTAGACTGTTCCAGTTCCACGTACCTGTTAATTCACCTCTCCAAGTTCTCCTTTGCCGTAACCAGGTATTGAACTCACAACTCTTTGGGTTTTGTCATTGGCTCTAACCAACGCCTTTATCCCCTGTGCCATGTGTCCTTAAGGGTTCAGTTCGTCATTCCAACCACCTGGAGAAGGCCGGAGCGTACAACAACCGAAAAGATGGCGACAATAGTTCGAATAATGTAAATAGTGTACAAAATAATTAATCTCAGAAATATAGACAGATTTTGTATTATTCTTTTAAATAAAAGATAAAATTTCAGTAACTGTAGGGTATTTGCTTTTATTTTTCAGTCTTCTCCGGGCTCCTCTTACGACCAAAAAAGTTCAACTTTGCATTTGTCATCGTGGTGTTTTTTTTTACGAAAACAAAATATGATGCTGTTGTATAATAATTTTTTATAGTTATCTGTTTACTTTTTTTTTGGTCAAAATCAAAGCAAATACACTGTAGTTACTGAAACTTTATCAGTTTCTTTTAAAAACTACAAAAAATTAATTTTATGTTGTTTTCTTGAATCTTTTCCAAAATTTTTGCCTGTAGTGTGTCTCTAAGTATTATGGAAAGTCCAACAAGAACAATTTATCACTGGGAATAAAGTGCTTGAGCGCAAATATCGAGAAGCCTACAGAGGTTGCATATCTCCTTTCATGCTGGGGGTCTCTTGGGCGACGGCGGTCAATTCCGTAATAACGTTGCCTTCTTCTTTCACAGCCAATGACCGTTAGTTGTTTTGGTTCACAGATGAAAGAACTTCAACACAGAGAATATGAACTTAGCTATTTTATTAACGTCGACATATACATCTCTAACTATCCAGTGGGGTTGCTCTCTCCCCACTGGGACGCCGTTTCAGATACGACAGAGAATACATTGCTTGACGGTTTAGACTCGATTCCTGGAAAACCCTTTCTATATCTCTATCATTCCCACGCTCGTTCAGACAATGAAAATCGACTTCCCTTGTTTTGTCTTGCATCTGATCTCAAAGGTCAACGTCAGGAAGTCCGAGCAGAGATACACTTCTCTAAAAAATAACAGTTCTGCTAAGCTACTATTTACACAGAGAACGATGACAGATGTTTGAAGAGGGAAAGAACGACTGACACGTCGTTAGTCCAACAAACAAAATAAGTATGTTAGTCACAACAGTAATGTATATAGTGTTAACTCTTCCACTAAGGCTTACGACCACATCATATTGAAACACCGGTTTCCGTACGATCACCGAAGTTAAGCAACGTAAATGGGTGAATTAGAAGATTGGCAATATCAAATATCAGGTGCTGTAAGCTTGGATGTGAAGATGCTATAATGGATAATGACTAGGAATTGTTGGGTTCGTTAAATTTAATTACGCGCAAATACCCTCGAGAAAGCTGTGAATCCACGTCTTCTCCCCCAGCTATAGATGAATTAATTATGCATATCACTAAACTATTATTATCTAAAAAATTCTTACAATCTAAAAAATAAATTCTGACTTTAAATAACCTGCAAGGAGTTGGTATGTCTTAAAAAACAAAATCTAAATTATAGAAGAAATAAACGTCAAAAATTAATAAAGTTTTAAATCCTTCCAATAATGGATTTAAATAATACGGCTCTCCACAACTTCCTATATTTTGTAACTCTGAGTATTGTTTTTCCTTGTACTATTCTTCCTGTTCATATTATGTTGGCCATTTACACAGGATTTTTAGGTAGTTTACATGATGTTTATTCACTGGTCTTCTTGCCTTCATTATATGTCCTGTGAAATAATTAAATTTCCCAAGACTTATTTTCGCATTATTTGTCCTTAAAATTTCAACTGTCTCTTTCCGATTTTAAGGATGAGTGTCCTTTTTACTTACGTTTTCCTTAAAATTTTATTGTTGCTCACGCACCCAGTCGATGGTATTCCCGGCATCCATTTGTAGAACCACATCTCTTTAGTTTTAAGGCTCGTCATTAACCATAAGGAAATTTTCCAGCATTCAATGTCATATAATAGGATTGATATTACGTAGCAGCTCAGCAATGATTCCACTGTTTCTAAAGAACGTTTCTGTTTCTTAATACTTTGCTTAGTTTTTGGAAGGCACCTTTAGCTCTTCGAATGCATCTTCGGATTTCGTTGTCACATTATTCGTAGTCTCATATAACACTTATGTAGTTACATTTCACTAATTATGTTTTGCTCTGACGTCTCCAGTACGTTGTGGGTTGTCTGCCTTACTAGCAACCATGTATTCTTATTGTTGCAGTTAATAGTTAGTCCTTTTTTCTTGCTTTCCGTTACTAATCAGGAGTTGTCTAGGAGTTTCTGCAATTTTAGTACTGCCTTTGTCCTCAACACAGTGTCCTCCAGGCACTGTTTTATGCTGTTAAGATTGTGACTAGCCGAAATAAATCCTGGTGAAACTTCTAGTTCTATTACGATATTAAGGATTGATAAACTGTATTATATATATATATATATATATATATATATATATATATATATAGAATAAAATTAAATAAAATATACACTGGACTACTATGCCTGATTTCAATGACCAATCGAAATATTTACAAATATGATTTTCATTGTTCCAAACAAACAACACAAACTTTACGATTGAAGTCTTGGACTTCTGGAAGCAGAAAAGGGACAAAATAGAAAAAAAATATGAAAAGAAATATGGAAGACTATGCAATATCCGTCCTCTTATAGGGCAGTGAATGCCGATCAACCTCCCCACAAATGAGGAGACAACTGGAGGTAAAAAAGATGTAGTTCTACAGAAGGAAACAGAGAATTCCATGGACGGAGCGAGTAAACAACGGGGAAGTCTTAACATAAGAATGACAAGAGAAAGAAAACTTTGACTCACAATCAAGAAGTGACAGCTGAAATTGCTTGGACACATAATGAGGAAAGAGGACTTGGAAAGCTTAACACCCGCGGAGCGTACCGGGGATAATGGGTGAAGCGGCGAATGGAGTGTGGAAACTTTAGCAAAAGGGGAGAAAACTGCTACGAATCACGATGGATTAGAAGTTTTGGAGAGCCATGTTTCGGAAGGACACTGCATAAAGAAGAAGAAGAAGAAGAATAAGAAGAAGGAGAGCCATTTTTGGAGAGCCATTTTTGAAAAGACACAGCAAAAAGAAGAAGAAGAAGAGGGAGGAGAAGAAGAAGAGAAGAAAAAGAAAAAGTAGAAGAAGAAGAAAAACAGAAGAAGAAGAAGAAGAAGAAGAAAAAGAGGGAAAAATGCAAAGAACCATGATGGATAGGATGTTTTGGAGAGTCATTTTTGAAAGGACACTGCAAAAAGAAGAAGAAGAAGAAGAGAAAAAGTATAATAATAAAAAAAGAGAAAAAGTATAATAATAATAATAATTTTCTTCTTCTTCTTCTTATTATTATTATTATTAATAATAATAATAATAATAATAATAATAATAAGAAGAAGAAGAAGAAGAAGAAGAAGAAGAAGAAGAAGAAAACAAAAGAGAAGAATAAGAAGAAAAGAGGAAAAAGCTGCTAAGGACCACGATGGATAGGAAGTTTTGGAGAGCCATGTTGCGGAAGGACACTGCATAAAGAAGGAGAAGAAGAGGGAGGAGAAGAAGAAGGAGAAGAAGAAGAGAAGAAAAAGTAGAAGAAGAATAAAAACAAAAGAAGAAGAAGAAGAAAGAGAAGTAGAATAAGAAGACAAAAGGGAAAAAAATGCAAAGAACCACGATGGATAGGATTTTTTGGAGAGCCATTTTTGAAAGGACACAGCAAAAAGAAGAAGAAGAAGAGAAAAAGTATAATAATAATAATAATAATAATAATAATAATAAGAAGAAGAAGAAGAAGAAGAAGAAGAAGAAGAAGAAAAAGAAGAAAAAGAAGAAGAAAGAGGACTATTGCGTTCTGTGTCGTCTATGGGTTTACACGTTACTCCATAAAACGTTATGAACGAAAAGGACCATTTCTTTTTGTAATTCGTTTTATCAAGAGTGGCACTTTAGATTTTATCTGGCAGTAGGAGGAATGAGGTCACAGGAACAAATTTCGTACGTTGGCTCAGCGTACCCCCGCGGGTGCTATTAACCAGTCGCTAACCTGTATGCGGGAATCGTATCGACGCTTCAGAATTTTTTAGACCCTCACTTGAATTCGTGTCGTTTTGGACATATTCAAAACTCAAACAAAAGTCAATCCATCACTGCCGGAATACCCCGCCCACAAAGCCCTCCGGTCAATCGCTGTCCATTCTGGCCCTGGCCTTTGCATTCTGTAACAGAAGACGAAGACAATGTATAGCACTTTTCGTAGTTGAGTATGTACGCGCTTAATGCATATGTTTGACTAAATTGCATAGAATCGGTAGGTACTGTTTTTAGTGATTTAGTCTTAAATCATGATTTTTTTGTTTCAGATAGTAAATTATGACAAATTAAGTAAAGATCAATTGGCGCCTATAGTGCGCTGATTAATCAGTTGGTCTTGTAAACTATTCGTAGTCAAGCCGAGCCTAATTCCTCTTCCACCAAGACATTTCCCACATTCCTATGTCTGCAATAGCACTATTTTCTCTCTCACATTATATATATATATATATGTGTGTGTGTGTGTAAGTTTCGTTAGAGTCGACCGACAAGGTACTGCGATTAACCTTTTAACGATGAACACGGCCACAATGAGTTGACCTTCTTTGGAAAATAAAACATTCCATTCCTATAACTTCAAACACATACATAAAAAGCACACACATTCAGCCAAAAACAGAAAATAAAAAATGCCTTTGATAATGGCTAAGAGATTGTCTGGCTGCCCTAGCGGGCAACCACACTCGTATACAACCGGCCAACGATTACAGAAGGGGTTAATGGGTTTTGAAGAATTAGAAAACAGAAATATTACTAAGGAGCAAGACCAAGAGAAGTGTATCTAAGAAGACAGCAGATACTGATCGGCATTGCATTTAAATTTTTAAAGATTTTGCTATATTTCCCAACCGGGGGTGGATGTGTTCGAAGAATATCAGCTCGTAAGTGAACTCGACTGGATTCGAATTCGAGTTTACGGTTTCTTAAACAGAGCCGCTATCCATTACTCCACCGTGTCTATTAATCTATTACAGTGTAACCCGGATATAAGAGAAGCCCGGATATAAGAGAGATTTTCTCTGGTCCAAAGTTCGAGCCATACTTACCGAAACAAAATAGACCAAACCCGGATATAAGAGACTTATTATCCGGTCCCGACAACTCTCTTATATCCGGGTTACACTGTACTTGACTCGGACATGGGAAAACTCTGGTATAAGAAACGCGGTCTAATCCAATGTTCCTGTCTTGAATAATTCTTCCTTTTTTATGTAACTATCGTTCCTGTTTAAAGAGTGGAGTTCACCCAGTCTATTTTCACTTTTAAAATGTCATGCGCGGGCATGGTGTCTTTATTTTGAGTCTTGTAATAAATATGGCGATAATAATAATTGCCACTTCGTTGTCGATTATGACAATCGACAACGAAGTGGCAATTATTATTCATGTACGTATGTTTATCTTCTTCATTGTGTTGAATTTTTTAATGTGTGTATGGAGGGGTGCTTCTAAAAAAGAGAGGTGCCAAATTTTCACTCAAATGGGCGTGAGACGTTAAACTGTAATTTAGAATAAGCAGAATATAATTTGAAAAAAAATGATTGCCTCGAAGCGACTCTAATCTAATTTGTCTAAGCGTTTAAACTGTGTTATTTTTATGTATGTTGACGATACGAATCTTGGTAAAGAATAAAAGAAAATGGTAAGGAATTATCACTGATCGACTTTACTTTTTATCAGAAGATAGAAACGGTCACGGAAATAGAATTGCTTGTCTAAATTTCAAATCAACGAAAAAAATGTTAACGTCGAAAATTGGAAGCAAAAAAGAAAAGAAAAAAAAAAGAAAAGTGGTAAATCAAACTATGAGCTGACAAAAGAATGGACTGGAATATATTGAGATGTAATAAAAGAAAATATTTTTTTAAAGACATATTCTGCATTTCTAGGTTGGTTCAAAAGCAGAATTAATTATTCAAAGCCAATTTTTATAGTACTGTCATCTCAACATCACTTAAAAAAATATAGCGCTGCGGTCAGAATTCTAAAAAAACAAAACAAAAAAAAACCCCAACTCAACTCAAAACGATAAGGAGTTCTGGAATCTTATCATAATGTCCCTCCGTTAATTACCACGACCGTTAGGCACAGCGAATACCTCATAAATAAAGAGAAAGATGGAAAAGACATACATACCGGAAACGGTACTTGGATTCAGTGAGAAAAATGAATGAAACAAAGAAAGAAATGCGAAGATAGAAGTGATTTTCCAAGCGTAGCTCAGATGTGGCACAAGGCCGAAAGTTAGGGGCACCCAGTGAGGATCGAACTCACTACTCAGACGTAATTGTTCTAGCCAGACAAGCTTGCTAACCATTACACCACCTCGAGGTGCGAATGCGAAGATAGAAGTGTTTAACGTCTCCTGTCAGTACCTCATAAATAATGGACTATTCCGTTTTTACCGGGCGTGGGGGAAGAAATAAAGAGACACATATAACAGACGCTACTTGGCCGCCCCAAAGCGGGGGGTAATGGTTAGCAAGCTTGTCTCTTTAGAACAATTACGACCGAGTAGCGAATTCGATCCCCACTGGATGCTCCATAATTTCGTCCTTGTGCCACATCTAAGCTACGCTTGGAAAATCACTATAATAGACTCTACTAGTTTGGTTTGCTTTTTGTTTTACGGCATATCAACCTCAATGGGTTATTTAATGCCGACAAAATTTTTATTGCTGGTAATATGTTTTTCTT
>OZ010600.1:59385134-59412634 GCA_963932145.1 Acanthosepion lycidas | reverse complement strand
AGGGTTAGGGATAAAGAATTGAAATGGTACATCTAACTCACTCATGTCTTCTCCCCCCACTCTCATTTCCTCACTTCGTTAATTTACATATGCTTAATACAGCCCGTCAAAAATGTGTAAATTTCTTTTCATTTTTCATTTCAACCTTTGGAAGTAAAGTCTGATGATCCAGAGCCCTTTTAAAAGGGCTGTTGTGAAATAACTTATTACATGGAACCTTAAAGTGGTCTGTTTTTATTCATATATATATATATATATATATATATATATATATATATATATATATATATATAAATATAAATATATATATATATATATATATATATATATATATATATATAATCTGTTTCAAATAAACAAATTGAAGGATGCAACGCTTCCAATATTTTACAACTTTTAGAGAAGAGCGCGATTTAAGAAACAGTACGTCTGTCTTCTTCATGTTTTCAACGCAAACGTTTTTCTCGGGGAGATTTCTTTAAAATAGTTTTCTGTACACCCTATTGGTTGTGGAGCTTCGAGCAAATGCATACTTTTAGATTCGACCCGTATTTAAACATGGCCGTAAAATTTCCAGGAAGTGTCGATGTGAAATAAGAGTAATCCGGATCGACCTTTATTCATACAGGTCTCACAGCCCTCAGGCCTAAACAATCATACGGCAATAAATCGAGTTCGTTCGCTTCATTGATGGGTAATATTCGCTCTCTGGAAACGCAGATCTGTTGACCCGAGAAAGTGATGCACTGCTTCATCTGACTACATTCAGCAATAGTCTTAGCGCCAACTTTCCAAGAGGACAGCTTAACTTAAAGTCGCTAGAGTTTGATAAGAAATGCCGTCAGCTACCAAAATATTACTGGGTCGAGCTGGTAAATCCTTTCAAGCGAAAAGTTTACAAGTATTCGAATGATTACAAAAGATGATGCCTATTGGGTAAAGCGATTGATTTACTGAGAATAACGACAACAACAACATTAATAATAATAATAATAATAATAATAATAATAATAATTATTATTATTATTATTATTATTATTATTATTATTATTATTATTATTTTTGCTTATTTTTATTTTGTAGCCTTACTTTATTTACAATATTTACATTTGGACTATTATCCTCATCTTATTATTGTTTTTACAACGTTTCGGCCTTCATCAGGTGTATATCGATCTGGGTAAACAACAGGGAATTCAGGACTGATCTACGGGGGTATACTGTTATCGCCCCCCTCCACTGTTCCTGTCTAGGGATATCGTTTAATTTTTATTTTTTTATTTAGTACTGTTCAGGTATTTCTCGCCCGTTTCCAATAAGTACAATTACACACTGCCCGACATAGGGATTGAACTCACAATCATTATATCACTAAACCCCGTATTTGAATGATTAAAGAAATTTTATTTTGGGCAAAACGATTGATTTGCTGAGAATAACAACAACAGCAACAATAATGATACAGTCAGACAAGTATGTGACATGCGTGATACACGCTTAGGCGATGCATGACTGACGAGGCAGATTTTTTCCCGTAGTTGGTTGCCGTTTCTTTCTGCGGAAGACCAGTTGCCATCCAAGGCTATAGAACCCGGTCTGTTCTGCTATTTACCCATACCTAGGGTGCTGGTGGTGGAGAAGAGGATTCATACCTTTCCCAGGGGTAATATCACGTAAGTGAACATAATGGATTCGACTTGAATTCAATCCGTTATGAGCTGCTATCCATTACTTCACCGTGCCGGAGTTTATTCCCCCTCTACCAAAACTAATACAACGTGGGCAAAATTTTTTGGGTGGGAGGTGACGCCAACATTTCAGCGCATGCATGAAATTTTTCGCGCCAGTAGCCGGAGTCAGTTCATGGCTATTACACCTAGGGTACAGACGTGTAGTGAGCGCATGTCGGATTTTCGTTTTCACGCGAGATGATCGAGCGTATTGAGCTCAGATATTGAATCAATGTTTGCAAAAAGCTTGGTTATACTCAAGCTCGAACCACCCATAAGATTCAGCACGGTGGAGTAATGCGTCTCAGATTTAGGAATCGGAGAGCCGAGTTCGAATTCCAGTCGAATCCATTACATTCACTTATTTGGGAAAGGTATGAATTCTTTTCTTCTCCCGTCTAGTTATAGTGTATGGCCTCGGATGGCAAGTGGTCTACCGCGGAAAGAAATGGCAGTCCATCTCTCCCAGGAATGATTTGATTAGCAGGACAGAAATGGCAACCTAGTGCTGGCAAAAAGTCTGCCTCGTCAGTCATGTATCGAAAGATACATGATCGCCTAAGCGTGTATCACGCATGACAAATAACTGACTGAGAGTTACGTGCTAATGCACTTGGAAAAGGATGAATCCTCTTCTTCACACCCCACCAGCTATGGGAAAATATTAGGACAGACTGGGTTGGGTTCTATAGCCTTGGATGGCAACTGGTTTACCACGGAAAGAATGGAAACCTACTGCGGGAAAAATCTCCCTCATCAGTAATGTATCGAAAGATACATGATCGTCTAGGCATGTATTACGCATGACACAAAACTGACTGGCACTTACGTGCTAATACTCTTAGGAAAGGTTATGAATCCTCTTCCTCTTCCCCCCAGCTATTGGTAAATAGTAGGACAGACAGAGTTCTATAGACTTGGATGGCAACTGGTCTACCGCAGAAAGAAATTGCAACCTACTGCAGGAAAAAAATCTGACTCATCAGTCATGTATCGAAAGATAAATGATTGCGTAAGCGTGTATCACGTAAGCGTGTATCACTGACTGACTGACGTGCTAATGCCATTGGGAAACGTATGAATCCTCTTCTCCCGCCCATCCCAGCAATAGGCAAATATTAGGACAGATTGGGTTCTATAGCCTCGAATGGAAATTTGTCTACCGTGGTAAGAAATGGCAACCTACTGCGGGAAGAAAATCTGCCTCGTCAGTCGTGTATCGAAAGATCGCTTAAGCGAATATCACGCATGGCACACACCTGTCTGAGGCCTTTAGCGATGATGGCATAGGTAAACATAAAAAATAGTTCTATGATAACTGTTTCTTTTTTCGGCCTTCTCGCTTGTGCAATTCTCTTCCGGCTTCTTGCTTTCCGGTCAAATTTGATCTTTAAAAATTTAAATGCAATGTCAATCGTTATCTAATGTTTTTTTTAATAAGTATTCTTTTATTGTTTTCGCTCCTTAATAATGTTTTTTTTTTTTTTAAATATTCTTTTATACTCTAACACCCTGCGTTTTAGTGGCTTTGTTTTCTTAGATTTGGGGGTGAAATGATTAAAAAAAAAAATCAGCATTATTGTATCTTTGAAATATAATCTTTCATAATGATATACAAAGATAAGCTATTATCTTTACCGTCTGAATCTCGAATAGAATTGATTAAGGGTTGATGAATGAGAGTTCCTTGTAGCAAAATATGACTGGTCTAGCTAATTAACAACTTAAGCATACGCCGGGAAGAGGCGATAGCTGACACTTGACAGAACAAACGACGTGATAGTAAAAGATACACAAAGCAAAAAAATAAAAATAAAAATAAATAAATAAATAAATAAATAAAATAAAGGACAATCTGAGTCATTATCTCTTGTGGTCTGTTCTATCTTCTCGATCCAATTTCCATATGTCGTCACCCATCATGTCTTCACCCCCACTTCCCTGATATCGCTTTACCATCAACTGTTCACTTCCTAGAGACCGTCAAGATTTGGTCAGATCAATCACAGATGAGAGTGCAAATAGAGCTTCTTATACCCTATGCTGCCGTATCTTTCAAGCAGTTCTTCAGTCGAAGAGGAGTAGAGGTTTTTCCCTTGTTTTCTGTTTAGGATTGGGTTTCCACTTCATTCTAAAGTCTACTTCAACTCTATACTTCTAACGTCTCCATTGTCTTGATTACAGTCTTTCTTGCTCTTTTGAACAGGAGTAGAGGTTTATCCCTTGTTTCCAGTTTAGGACTGAGGTCCTGGTTCCTTCTAAAACCTACTTCAACTTTATACTTCTAACTTCTCCGCCTAAACTCTCAAATTTATACTATCATTTGGTTTTCGGTTCCTTTCCTACTCTTTCATATCCAGTAGACCTTTGTGTCTTAGTTACGTTATTACCTTGCTTGAGCTGAATTGATTAAATAGATTATTTTGAGCTGAGACGTAATATCAATCCGCGTATATGGCAGTAAACTCCCGAAAACTTCCTCTCAAATGAGGAAATATGTATTTGATTTTTTATGTAAGACGATATTATTTGTTTCGAACAAGATTTTCTCGTTTCCTAATATTTACTTAGCTTTTCGAAGACATCTTTCTCTATTTCAATGAACCTTCATGTTTCTTTGCCAAAATTTTTCATCATCTGTTATAACAGTTTTTAAGCTTATGGCCGATATGGCGTTGGAATACCGGTTATCGTACAATAATCGAAGTCGATCCTGATCAGTTTAATGACCTCTTGGCAATACCAAGTGCTATCAACTTGAATGTGTGGGTGTCGTAATGGATAAAAGCTCGGAATTGGGGGGTCTGAGATCCGAGGGTCAGTTCCAGCCCGGTTCGTTATATTTATTTACGCGCAAATACCGTTGGGAAAAGTTTGAAACCGCCATTTCTACCTCTCAGCTATGGCTTAATTATGAAGACTTTGTATCCGTAAATCATTATTATTTGAAAACAATAATAAAATCTAAAAATATTTTTCTGACTTTAAATAACCAAAAAAAGGTTGATAAGCCGTAAAAAACAAATGAATCAAATAGTCAATAACATTTTTCAGTTAAATTTAAATTCTTAATTGATTCTGAGGCCACCAATTTGTAGCTCGGGCATTCCTTCTAACATGAGCTGTTTCCTTTCAATTGATGGTTAGTCCTTTTTTCACCCTTTCTTTTATTAGATTTTCCTGAAGCTTTTCTTTTGTGTTTGCCATCAACACGGTGTCATCTGCATATCTTATTTTGTTAAGATTGTGTCCACCATTGATAAAGGATTGTGGGACTTGAAGTCTTTTTGGATCGGTGTGGTGAATTGGTTCAATAAATTCGGTTTGAAAGCGCTTACTTGTCTTTCGCAACTTCCTGTTTCTGTTTCCAGGTATACGTCCGTTTCACATTGCTTCCGGTCTTTTCAACAGGGCTAGAGGTTTAGCCCTCTTTAGGATTGGGTTTCCGGTTCTTTTCAAAGTCTTTTTATTCCTTTTAACTCCCATCGGTTCCCTTGCTTCTGAGTGGCATTATCGCCTTGCACGGGTGAATTGGTTAACAAAAATAAAAATAAAAAAAAAAGTGTTTTTTGTTTCCAGTTTTTAAAAATGTCCTCGCTGATCACATGTCCGGTCCATAGAATTCTCAGTATCCTTCTGTAGAACCACATTTTTTTTGACCGAAGACTTCTCTTCACCTTTGAGTCCAAACTTCACTGTTAAATCGGAGAATTGGTATTACATAATAGTTCAACACTCTTCTTTGTTACTAACAAAATTTTCCTGTTTCTTAATACCTTACTTATAATTAGAAAGGCATCTTCTTTCCTTTCGTAACTTTATTAAGATAATATTTTTTTCTTTTATGTTCCGTATCTATTCAGCTCCTGTCATTTGTAGCGCTAAAAAGTGTTTTACCCTTTACCATCTCTTCTTTTTTGCGCTGTATCATTAATTCATACAATATCATTAGGTAAAATATTCGCTTTTACCCTCTACTCTCTTGTGATTTTTATGTTCGGGAGTTTTGAAATCGCCAAGCCTACTTTCCTCATTATGTGTCTTTGCAATTTCAACTCTTTCTGGTTCCAAGTACGTGTGATTTTAGCTTTCATTTTCATTAAAACATCGCCCCCCACATGTTCCGGTTTTAAATCATCGGTCTTGGAAACTCCGTCTCTGTTTTCTCAATTCTTCTATTCAGCTGTGAGAAAATTGTCCAGATTGATCTGCTAGGGTTATTTGCTCACCACGGGAGGCAAATACATTTTGATAAGATAGCTTGCTGTAGATACATTTTATAAATCAAGCTCTTCTCCCTGAATTCGAAACTGTAATCGACTGGACCACGTAAGCTTTCATAATATTCGCTTTCTCATTTCCTTTCTCGTTTACTATTACTTTGCGCAAAGGCTATATGCATTTATGTTAATTTCTAGCTCTAGAATGGAAAGAAGAGGAAGAAGAAGAAGAAGAAGAGGAAGAGGAAGAAGAAGAAGAAGAAGAAAAGGGAGAGGAAGAAGAAGAGGAAGAAGAAGCAGAAGAAGACGAAAAATGAGAAGAGGAAGAAGAAGAATGAGAATAATAATAGTAATAAGAAGAAGACTTAGAAGAATGAGAAGAACAAAAAGTAGAAGATGTAGAATAATAATAATAATAATAATAATAATAATAATAATAATAATAATAATAATAAGAAGAAGAAGAAGAAGAGGAATGAGAATAATAATAATAATAAGAAGAAGAATTGGAAGAAGAATTTTAGAAGAAGAAGAAAGTAAAAGAATTAGATGAAGAATTAGAAGAAGAAGAAGAATGAGAATAATAATGATAAGAATAATAATAATAATAATAATAATAATAATAATAATAATAAGAAGAAGAAGAAGAAGAATTAGAAGAAAAAGAATATTAAAAGAAGAAAAAGAAAAAGAAGAAGAAGAAAGTAAAAGAATGAGAAGAAGAAGGGGAAGAAGAGAAAGAATGAGAAGAAGAAGAAGAATGAGAATAATAAAAATAACATTAAGAAGAATTAGAAGAATTAGAAGAAGAAGAAGAAGAAGAAGAAGAAGAAGAAGAAATAGAAAATTTACTATCTTTCGCTAGACACGGTTGGAATTGATTCTAGTCACGCAGTTCCGACAACCATCTTGGACATCGATGTTAATCCGACTCCCTGAATTCAGTTCCATGATTTGCATAGCTCTAAAAATGTCCGAGATACGCCATATCAACGACAATATCGGAATGGCTTACGGGTGGCCTGACGCCGGACTTCATCTATTTTACTGCTTTCGTGACACGAGTGGCAATATGATGATGCAATTTAAACAAAAGCTACACAATCTTTTGACGAAGGTCTTATATAAAATATTAGGGTATTCGAAATGTAATTACGTATTTCACGGCTATAAATAATGAATCAATCAACCAAGACAAGAAATAAGATTGAACACAATGAATCAGTGTCTAGAATTAGTTTATCATTTCTCTTCCATGAAAAAGGCGTGTCGCTTATAATGCATTTCAGCGTTTAATTCAATAGATGATTATAACTTTTAAAAGTAACATATTTCAAACTGCTTACTGTATGAATTCTCCCGAAATGTCTCACTGCTAAAGAGGTATTTAAAAACATTTGCGCTATGTATTTGAATGTAGAGAAAGGGCTTAAAAACAGCAATTGTAACATGACCGAGAATCCTCGTTCTGTGAGAGAAGCTACTCGGCATGAGAACGTTTGAACGAATCTGTTGCGTTAGATCAGGGGTCAGCAACCTGCGGCCCCCGGACCATATCCAGCCCGCGAAATAAAGAGTTTTTGTCCGACCCGCCAGCTTAATACCTGGACTCTAATTATGTAACTTTGTGCAGCAAGCTGCAGAAAAAATATAATTTGGTTTTAATTGACTTATAATGCGACTATTTTTTAAATCAGAATTTAATTCTGAATCTACTGTTGACTTCGACAAGAAATATGTTTTGCCAAGCGGGAAATACAAATGTCTATTAAATAATGCGAAAATGATATCATTATTTGGTAGTACATATGTTTGTTAACAACTTTTTTCGAAAATGAAATCTGCTAGAAATGGTTCAAGAACAAGGTTGTATGATAACCCCATGGATGATGTTTTGCTCTTGTCATCGGCAAATATGTCACCTGATGTATAGAAATTACTGGACAATAAGCGGAAACAAATGTCTCATTAAATAATTTGCCATTTCTAACTATTTCGTTTGTATTAAGAAATTGGCATTTTTTTCTTGTTATTCTGTTATTACTACAGTAAAATAAGGAATCTTGTTTAAATAATATAACATTAACTTCTTTTTTTTTGTGTGTCTTCAAACCTCCAGACAAAGGCAGCCTTCTGGACGGAGCGGTGTGAGGTCCAGGGAATTTATTATAGTACATTTAATATCATCCTTCCCCGAGACAATGAATAGCTTTCTGACCCACTCTCTCCAAAATGTTGCCGGCCCCTGGTTTAAACGATAGATTGTTGATGTGGTTTATATAGTTTTCTGTTTTTGCATCCAGGAGAAAATATCGTGTCGTGGTCACCATTTGTTGAGGGATTACTAGTATGATTGAGTAAACATTTATCCACTACTATGCTGTGGGAATCTGTTAAATCTAATTAATTTGTTGAGCAAATGGCAGAAAAATATAAGTTGTAGTTACTTGACTTACAATGCGACGAAGTTTTAAAATCAAAATTTAATTCCGAATCTACTGTTGAGAAAGACAAGAAATATATTTTGTCAAGCGGGAAATACAAAAGCCTGTTGAATATTGCGTAAATAATGGTATCATTATATGGAAGTACATATTCTTGTGAACAATTTTTTTCGAAAATGAAATCTACTAAAAGTAGTCGTTTAAGAACAAGGTTGGATGATAACCACTTGGATGATGTTTTGGTTCTATCATCGACAAATATGTCACCTGATGTAGAGAAATTACCGAACAATAAGCAAAAACAAATGTCTCATTAACCCATTACCTGCCAAGAGCCCCATTTGGGGATCTGTTAAAATTAAACACTCTACATGTTATTCTTTGTATTTACATTGAATTGCTTACATACATTGTATTTGCAGAGGTATATTTTACAATACTTAGCCTTTAAAGTTTTTATTATTAGCCGTAAGAAGACACTTTCTGTCGTAATTTTATATTTCACGAGTAGAAGAATAACGACTATTTTGAAAAGTATGTTTTTATTATTTCTAATCAATATTATTTTTGATGTTTTATACACATATATATTTGTTGTTGTAGTTTCTATAAAAACGACAATGGTAACTACTGATATTAAACATAAGGGATAAATAAACTCCTAAGACACCTGTTTGGGTCAAAAAATGCGCATTAAAAAAGATTTGGCAGTTAATGGGTTAAATAATTTTCCATTTCTAACTGTATTTCGTTTCTAGCAAGGACTTTTCATCTTTTTGTTGTTGATTCTATTAACTGTTATCCTGTAGTAAAATAAAGAATCCTGTTTAAATAATATAGCATTAACTTCGTGTTTTTTTCTTTAAACTTCCAAACCAAATCAGCCTTCTGTAGAAAGCAATCTGAGATCGAGATTGTTATAATACATTTGATATCATAGCCCTCCTGCAAGATAATGCATAGTTTTCTGGCCCGCTCTCTCTAAAAGGTTGCCGACCCCTGCGTTAAACCCATGTCAAAATACCAAAGATTAATATCTCTTGTTCAACTATGTCGGATCGTCGTAAACGAATTGGAAAACAAAAAACTTGCCAGGATAGAATTTGAGTTTTTCATGAGCATACAGAGAACCCAAACAATAATTCATCATCTGATCCAGTGAAATGTTGGCATTTAAAAATGCCAACATTTCATTTTCGTGTTGCACTGTAACAGATGATGTAAAATGGCTTTCGCACGTCAAGAGCGAAAGGAGAAGAGAGTGGTTATCCCAAAATGAGAAACCAATTCTATTTGGTTGGTGCATAATTATCAGGCGTTTTTGTAGGCGAGTTATTTCTTAATAAAAATTACTGTTTTGTTTACTTTTTGAACAAAAATATTATTGTATTTTCACGTTATAAAAATACGTGTCAATAATCATATGCTGCGAAATAATAATTTAAAAATGTTATTGTCGAATTGTTATGTTTCTTTTTTCATAATATTTATTGTTTAAAACGTCTGATAATTATGCCCCAACCTAATAATATAAAGAACATGGCTGCATCCGCAGAAAGTCGTTCCTTTGTGTCTGATGAGATTTGAAAGGCGCCGTCGATTACGGGCTACAGGAAAAGGGTAAGACCAACAATGCGGATGTTTATTGTCAGCAACCTAATTGGACAAACGAAGGGATATGTCGAAAATGTCCTGCTTTGGTAAAACTGGAAAGATGCCATTTGTCAGCCTGACAATGTAAGGACATAACGTTCGAAACAAATCCAAGAGAAAATAAGATCGTTATAATGCGAGGTTCTTCTACATTCTCCAGACTCACCAGATTTAGTAACTATTGAATCGTAATCATATCCTGATTATAAACCTAACGTCTTCATGCCAATTATCCTCTTTTTGGAATAAGGCCATCACTTGGGATCTCACTATACAACAGATTCACGACTGCGCATGCGGTCTTTAAGCCTTGCCAGGGATTCACATTCTCTGCTACATTATTAATTCTCATTGACTATGATGGTCTTTAACAGATGTGGATTAAACAAGCAAATCCTCTCATTGTGAACTTTTAAAGAAAAACACATTTTTAAGTGTGTAAAAGTACCACCCTCACACTCCAATGGAACTAGCATACATTATCGAATATGAACAAAATCGTAGGTTTTATACCAGGATGTCTTTTCCTTAACACATTACCTGCCAAGAGCCCCATTTGGGGATCTTTTAAAATTAAACTCACTACATGTTATTCCTTGTATTTACATTGAATTGCTTAGATATATTGCATTTGCAGAGGTATATTTTAAAACACTTAGCCTTTAAAGTTTTTATTATTAGCCGTAAGAAGACACTTTCTGTCGTAATTTTACATTTCACGAGTAGAAGAATAACGACTATTTTGAAAAGTATGTTTTTATTATTTCTAATCAATATTATTTTTGATGTTTTATACACATATATATTTGATGGTTCTAGTTTCTATAAAAACGGCAATGGTAACTATTGAAATGTTATAATGAGTTTGAATTTAATAATAAGTGTGACATTACTGTAATTATTGAACAATATAGTTCATGTCATATTCACGGAAAACCTACCAGTACAAAAGAATTCTCTTATTACTATATTTGTACAAAAACGCAGAACCTTAAAAATTAAATTCAAACTCAGCGTTGCGACCGCACGTTCCAAAACAATAACACATTTCTCATAGCATTTTTTCGGATTACATCTCTATTTTCGTTGTCCTCTTATTACTGAGAAGTAAAAACAAGAACAACATCTACTTCCATACCTAATGTTGTCTGTAGGAACAGACGAAAGCTTGAAAAAAATTAAAAAGACCTTATGCAACTGGAATTTGTAAACAAGGATCATATCATTCATATACAGGTTCGGGGCTGATGTATCTTATTTATATTGTTTGCGACGAAGTATTCTCGCCATTTAAATCATTAACCTCTATATTTGTTTTTTGTATTAATGATCCATGAATTTATAAATTATAATTGCACCTTTTAATTGAATATATATATATATATATATATATATATATATATATATATATATATATATATATATATATATATATATATATATATTAACAAGTTCAGTGTATCAATTTTTATTGAATGTTTCAAATTTCGGAATAAATTGTTTTGTGTTATCGGTAAATTTGACAAAAATTCATATCAACTTTTTTGATATTATTTTCCCCGAGAAATTACGTATGTTGGTGCATTCGTTTTTAAGGGCGTTTCGTGTGTAGTTACGCAACTAACTTTTAACTACACACAAAACAATCTTGGAATATGAATGTAGAAACATTCTAAAATACTCTGAAAAATTAGATAAAATAAAAGCTAATATGAATTTTGGCATAATATAACTGTGAATGCAGCATTCAAAACATTAATATGAAATAACCATGGCCATCTTATAAGCACCTAGCAGGCACGGTTGTTACGAGTTAGTAGCTGTCATTAGCAGGTTATAATGTTTTAGCTCATCAGTGTAAGACACGATAATTGTACTGTTGTTAGAATATTCATAATATATTTTCGGCATCTAGTCGCCATTTTGCCAGCCACTGGCTCCACTGAACCTTTTTACGCTCTGCATCCTTGAAGAATCAATAAAGTCATCTGAAGCAGACAAAACCCGGAACAATTTTCTCTAGTCATGCTTCGATAACCGTTATCTTAAACTGGAAGGCGAGAATTTAATCAAGAATGCAAGAAGCGTAGATAACTCTTGGATATAATGAATTACTATGCCTTCAGTGAATAACTTCTTAGTGGCATTATTTGGGTAGATAATTAATGTCTTCATCATGGTTTAGACTGGGATATCCATCGGTTTGCTGTGGTTGGACGTCTGTTAATCTATGGACACGTTTCCTTTTCAAAAGTCTTCAAATTACATTTATTGATCTTTTGTAAGCCAACCACCCAAGACGGTTGAGGTCGAGATTTCAGTGACTGCATCCCCCGCCCAGAGAGATAATCCCTCACAATTGGTCCAACTGCTTACTGTGTTTAAGTTTACCGTATTGAGCATCGTGCAAGCCAAACCTATCTTTATGTTTTTCCTTTTATTACACCTATGCCTAACTTTTCTATTACATCTATGCTTAACTTTTCGACTCTCGTGCAAACTAGACCTATGTCTACATTTTGGATTGTATTAGAAACCAAAGCTATGTCTAACTTTTTCATTCTTATGCTAACCACACCTGTGTCTACCTTGAAGACATCTAGTCCTGGGGCACATACAGTTTTAAATTCAAAGTTATCCTTCTACTAGTCGGACTGGGAGAGAGAGAGAGAGAGAGAGAGAGAGAGAGAGAGAGAGAGATGGAAAGAAAGAGAGAGTGAAATGGAAAGAGAGAGAGAGTGTGCGTGTGTGAGAAAGAGAGATGGAAAGAGAGAGAGAGAGTGAAATGGAAATAGAGAGAGAGAGAGAGATGGAAAGAAAAAAGAGAGAGAGTGAAATGGAAAGAGAGAGAGAGTGTGTGTGTGTGAGAGGGAGAAAGAGAGATGGAAAGAAAGAAAGAGAGAGAATGAAATGGAAAGAGAGAGAGATGGAAAGAAAGAAAGAAAGAAAGAGAGTGAAATGGAAATAGAGAGAGTGTGTGTGTGTGTGTGTGAGAGAGAGAGATGGAAAGAAAGAAAGAGAGAGTGAAATGGAAAGAGAGAGAGTGTGTGTGTGTTTGAGAGAGAGAGAGTTGGAAAGAAAGAAAGAGAGAGAGAGTGAAATAGAAAGAGAGAAAGAGAAAGAGAGAGTGTGTGTGTGTGAGAGAGAGAGAGAGTGAGAGAGAGAGATCTTAATGCGGGAGACATGGACAGCTGTCCAGACGATATGATGCAGCTCTCTGGAGAGGTCATCCGACTATTTATGGAATCGCAATCGATTTGCTTCAATTTGTCGAGCAAAATGACCTCCTTCACGATAGTAGGTTTACCTGTATCGTGAGACTTCTCTCTTGGATTCTGCCATTGACCAAACCCAACATCTTTGTGCCAATATCTTCACCGTACCCTGATATGGATGGCTTGCGGATACCATGCCTTTCCAAAGGACAACGGGTGATTTGATCCCAGGGCCACATACAGTTTGGAATTCAAAGTTATCCATCTCCTAGTCTGATATCCAATCCCTGATAGTGATCACAATCTACTCTGTTATTTAGCTCATAATTGGAGGAAAGGAGAGATGAGTTGTACCTTTTCTAAGGTTATTTGAGTGTAAGGGATGAAATTTTAACTCAGATTTCTCATTCCGACACGTTATCTATCAAAGTATCTGCATAACATTTCACAAACCAATTCTTACATTATGAAATGGGAAAAGTCCGACAATTATTTTAAGATATTTTTATGTTTATACATTCTTTTTATAGATACAAATATTTAAGTAAATGCTCTGTTTTATAATAAACAGTATCAAACAACATTTACCGTCCTGAAGTTCCGAAAAATTTTCATAGAACATTTTCTTCCTCCGACTGGAATTGAGCCCGTATCCTATACGGAATCGTCATATAGCCTGACGTACCTTTAACCGATTTCGCCAGAGAGGGGCGTCCAGTTAGCAAGGTCGATTTTACTGTCTTTAAACTACAATCTTCCATGATTCTCTCACGTACATTCATATCTGCTCAAAGCTTATCCAAATATAAACAAATGACGTCACACATGGACGAAGTCCGACAATTATTTTAAGACATTTTTTATATTTATACATTCTTTTTATAGATACAAATATTTAAGTAAATGCTCTGTTTATAATAAACAGTATTAAACAACATTTACCGGTCTGAATATCCGAGAAATTTTTATAGAAAATATGCGTCCTGCGAGAGGAATCGTACCTTTATCCTATACGGAACCGGTTAAAAACAGTGAAATCAACCTTGCTAACCGAAACGCTCCTCTGTGGCGAAATCGGTAAAAGCACATCAGGCTATATGACGGTTCCGTATAGGATACAGGTTCGATTCCTGTCGGAGGACGCATATTTGCTATGAAAATTTTCTTAGACATTCAAACCGGTAAATGTTGTTTAATACTGTTTATTATAAACAGAGCATTTACTTCAATATTTGTATCTATAAAAAGAATGTATAAACATAAAAAATGTCTTAAAACCAATTCTTACCAACTTGAGCCACATGACAGATTACAGCATTCTAATGGATACCATTAGGGAGCCACCACTGGCAATACCGTGCCTTGTTGACGAGTGGTGACCATAGTCTCATGGGGTCTGTGCCATAACGCATTTCCTATTACTAATTTCTGGCTTTAAATAACTTGGAAATAAGACGTAGAAAACGTATCAATTGATCAACGAACAAACCAGATTTTGAAGTCGGAAAAACTTTTTTTCCTTGTACTTCATAGCCACCTCCCCGACTATCCCCTAAATTTAACCACTGAATAGGAAATTTCGCCATGAAACCCCTAGTCATGACAAATTCATTACAGTCGTAGAAAAAATACCAAATTTATGGTTAACTATTTAAAATGTAATAATTAAAAGAGAAATTAACTCGCGTCACCGACCTCCGTTTCATAGGACGCAGGGTGGTTTTAGAAGATATTTTATAGGGAAAGAAAAATGCATCTTATAAGCAGTAAAATACGTTATTTCTTTTCTGCTTTGTGTATGTCAACACAGGAGATTTAAGTCTTAATGAATTTCTATAATACGGTAAGATAGTCCCTGCTTTGAACGTCTACGGCGAGATAACAGATCAAGTGTTCGATCTAGACGCTATACAATCCTTGAAACAAAAGAAGGGAGACCAGGATGGAGCAATAATTTTAAATAACGTTCTCAGCTGACATGAAGTGGAAAGACTATATTGAATCAATTGCTAGGTTTTACGCTTATTTTTAATTGAAATAGATAGATAGATAGATTAGAACAAACTCATATATATATATATATATATATATATATATATATATATATATATATATATATATATATATATGTATATATGTATGCGAGTATCCAAAACAACTAAATAAAGTGCTCAATACAATGAGTAGAGCAAACCTAGTTAGCATTCCCTGACGATCCACTTAGATGAAACCTTGGTAGGTTTGTCTGGCTCTGTAGGTTTAACTATATCTATCTATCTATCTATCTATCTATCTATCTATCTATCTATCTATCTATATGTATATATATATATATATATATATATAGACAGAGAGAGAGAGAGATAGATAGATAGATAAGAACAAAGTGAGATGACTGTTTTAGGATATGAAAAAAAACTTGCGTATACATAGAAATTGAATTGATTATGCCAAAAGAGAATGGGGATGTAAGATATGTCTTCACACAGAGTTTATACAACGTAAACAGCCAACTAGTCTAAAGAGAACTAGAAGTCCTATTAGAATGTATTTTCGACGGATATAATCTCAACAACATAAGCTAGCTAGCTAGATAGATAGATATATAGGAAGAAACTGAGGTAGATAAATGAATACAAACTGAGATTGAAAGATATTTGAGGACAAGCTGAGATAGATATATAGATAGATAACTTCAACGAAAATTTCCAAAATACAAGAAACATTGTAATCAATCATTGTTTGTCTATGTGGTTATGTGTGAGAGATTGTGTGAGTGGACAAGTGCGAACGAAAGGAAACAAGCAACATTTTAATAACGGGATTTTCCTGGTAAAATTAGGCGAGCCTTACAGAATGTCAATCGGAATACATGTGGCTCGCGAGGCGCAATTAACCCATCACTTACTTCTGTAGAACCACAATTATTTTGCCCCAAGTCTTTTCTTCATCAGTGAGATTGTCCAGCATATACCGCGATATAGGAGGAATGATATTACGTAACAGTTCAGTACTCTTTTCTTTGTTTCTCTTGCTTCAAGTCTCTTCTTCACCTGTGAGGAGATTGTCCAGCATTCACTACCATATAAGAGGTGTGATATTACGTAAGTGTTCAGTACTCGTTTCTTAGCTTCTAACGAAATTTTCCTGTTTCTTAATGTTTTGCTTAGCATTTGGAAGGCATCTTTCGCTATCCCAATGCACCCTCGGATTTCGGTGTCGCATTTTCCGTCCTCTGTTTAAAGACTTCCTAGATATTTAGGTTATTTTTTTTCCATTTTGTTTAATGTTGGGGTTTCTAACTTACAATTCGTGTGCAGGGGTGTTTCTATTTGTGACACTCATACACTCTGTCTTCTTACAGTTGACGTTTAAGTCCTTTATTAAAAACTAAAGCAAAAAAAAAAAAAAAATTCTGGGGTCATTGATTAACTACACTTACAAGCACTCTCCTTCGGCGTATTTCTAACCAGAGGCAAATGTCGCTGTCATCGCCAAAATCTAAAGAGAAAAACTGTGAAAGATTGGAAACAATAAGAAAACTAATACTAAACATCAGGCAGTTGAGTTTTCTACGGCATATATTGAGGAAGGAGGGCCTAGAAAATCTGACAATCACGAGACAGATAGAGGGCAAGAAGAACAGAAGAAAACAAAGCATAACATACTAAGCGAGAAACAGGAAATTGTGGAGAGCCATGATCGTCCACGTCTTGAGGGATCACAGCACATAAAGAAGAAGGTATCTGTGACTTTAAATTTGGCGCTTTACAATATTTCTTTTCATTAATTTCAGAACGTAGGACATCAGAGCATAATTTAAAAAAAAATCTTTCGGTCTATTCATATGTCTTCATAGTGTTTGCCCATGTATGGGAAAAAAATTGCCGTGAAGATGGCAATTTGAAATTGACGAAAGTACTTGGTAAATGTCTTCCATCTGACAACAATTCGAATATAAGGATCTTATTATTCAAGGAATTGATAGTAAGTTAATGTCTCATTAAGTCTTGTTAGCGAAGTGATTTCGCCATTAATCATATTAGCATTGCTATTTAATTCTTTGTATAAATTGTTTCTTTATGATATATATATATATATATATATATATATATATATATATATATATATATATATATATATATATATATTAACTGATTTAAAAATATGGTTTCATCGCTACAAAGGAAATTGGAAATTCCAAAATTCGCTTGAAGATAAAAAAAGAACTAATGCTTTTAATATAATTGAATTTGAAGTTTTTAGTTTCTGTTTTTAAAACATGGTAATTCCTGTGTAGCGATGAAACAATATTTGTAAATTATTTAATTTATAATACTTATGCTCTGTAAATTTACATTGAGCACTGTTTTGTAAAAATAAAAATATCAATAAGAACATCGGATTACATATCTTACTGGTCTTCCTTTTTTTTATTATAATATATATATATATATATATATATATATATATATATATATATATATATTTATATATATATATAACTGTTTTCTTATAAAGAACTATTCGTTATTCATTGACCGATCAGTCAATGCTGCTCTCGGTTGAAATTTGTAAATAATTCTATTTTTTTAAGCATTTCACCCCAAGGAAGGCGGGAGTGTCATTTGCACGCAAGGGGGGCTACAGAGAGTGGGAAGAAGGGTAAAGAGACGTAATTGAGGAAAGAATAAATAGAAAGACAGAGAATTAGATCAAAGCATCGGAAGATGTCGATTTACATTACATTTGAATATTTGAAGTCTATAACTGTCAGGGAAGCAAGTAAGAGGAAGGGAGTTGCACAGACGGGAAGTGCGAAACATGAAACTGTTGGGGTAGAAGAAACGACTACATGTAACCGTTTCGACAGTGAAAGGATGGGACTGAGATGCCAATCTAGTAGGACATTTTTAATTCATGCAGTTTCGGAATCGGCGAAAATAGCTCGACGGAGAAGAAACCGTGAAAGTACGTGTAGAAAAGACGGAGGGAAGCGATGGCACGACTGTGAGAAAGTGACTGTGGACGAGATGCTAGACCAGGATCAACCACTCTGGTCTCTGGATTTTGTTGAGGACCTTGAGACGAACAGCGGGGGCAATAGACGATATATGATAGCAGTATTCCATGCGAGGGCGGATGGTTGATTTATTGATTTGAAGGATGGACTCAGGCGAGAAAACTTTCTAAAACAATTAGGAGTGTTAATAGTAATATTATCTTAAAATTTATCTTCATTATTAAAGGAAACATTGTCAGACATTAATTTCTTTTATTCGTATTTATATCATTTTAATTTCCATTGCTGTTTTCAGTCGTAATATTATCTTGAATTTTATTATTATTAAATGTCAGCCATAATTAATTTAGTCATTATTTTCGTATTTCTTTCATTTTAAATCCATATGATTTACATTGCTTTAGAAGTGTTATTAGGTTGGTGAGAAAACGACATTATTTTTGCACCAATCTAATAGTAGTAATATTACGTTGAATGTTTTTAATTATTAGGTGAATTCTTTGTATGATTCATTTCTGACTCGATTTGATTCAATTGCAGGTACGTGACGTTTTTCTACTGAAATATTTCTGACTGGTAAGAATCATTTTCTTTTTAGTTTAAAAAAAAAAAAAGTACGAAACAAACTCTTTTGCATGAAAATCTTTCTACCTGTTGTGAAGTCCTCAGTCCTTCGTGTTACTACTCAGTGCTCACGCGCAGTTCCTCCTCCTCCTATTCCATATATAGTAATTAATTAATCTAGACATCACTGCATTGACCTTAGGTACCTAATATATGTACGGTCTGGAATAGTCAGACAGCTGTGCTGTAATGTGACAAAATTTAACATTAATAACGGACAATGGATAAGGAATTGTCGAAAAAGACTTGGTAAAATAATCATGATGGATCATATTTTGCACACGCTTAGTCCTTACAAAATAATGTAAGAACAAAAATGTAAGAACAAAAATTAGAAAAACTTAATAAAAACATTTCATAAAACTAACCTTGTCCATCACATTCAAGGAAGTATGATTAAAAGAAAATTTGCTATCTAAATACACGACCTAATACACCAATAAACGTTATTTAAAAAAATAACATGACAAATTGGAAAATAGCTTTTGTGATGCGTTTCATCCGTGAGGATTTGATCGGACTTGCCTTTATTGATATTGTCACGTCTACACGTGCGCACGAAACGAGAGACGCTGGTATTTTCAACAATTTTTGAAAGATTATTTTGTAAGGAATTTTTTTAAAGAATATTTCTTCAATCTAGCCAAATTCATCTCTATTCTGTTTATTTTTCCCTCTATTCCCTTTGTCCCTGACTATTCAACATTGTGACAATTTGTCACAATATATATATATATATATATATATATATATATATATATATATATATATATATATTAAAAAGAAGAGAAGAGAGGTGCCGCAAACGATTTTGGCTGTAATGTGGATTTTTTTAGAAAAAAATATTAGGCTTTATTTTCCATAATTTTACTACACGCGTTTCTCGTCTCGCGACCGTCTTCAGGTAAAAGGCGGAGATTTCCACATATTATTAAAAATAATTAATTTTTTCTTTATGTTTTTCAATGTTAAATATTCTCGATAGGAGACATTCTCTGTTTTTGTGTTAGTAATCCGAATGTCTTTCTTGAATTGTCAATGAAGAGTTCTGCGCGAAGGGTCATAAAACAATTAAGGTTGGATGGAAAACAAAGCATAATATTTTTTCTAAATAAATCCACATTACAACCAAAAACGTTTGTGGCACGTCTCTTCTCTTCTTTTTAGTATACATACTTTTCTCTCTTTGGAACCACTACAACCTCTTTCTTTATATATATATATATATATATATATATATATATATATATATATATATATATATATATATATATATAAACAAAGAACAGTAAGATATATATATATATATATATATATTTATTTATTTTTACAAAATAGTGCTCAATGTAAATTTACAGAGCATTAATATTATAAATCAATTGATTTAAAATATGTTTTTTTCGCTTCCACTTTTGAAACATAGTTAGGACTGTGTAGCGAAAAAACATATTTTAAATCAATTAATTTATAGTATATATATATATATATATATATATATATATATATATATATATATATATATATATATATAATATATATATTATTATTTATATATTATTTGCGCGGTACTTATTAGAAAGCGCTAAATATCAGAGAGAGAGAGAGCTGACATTTGGTTGGATTGATGTGAGTTTGTGATCCTGGGTTTCACGCTTTTACGATCGTCAGACAAACTCATCAATCCAACCAAATAAATATATATATATATATATATATTTATATATACTTAACAGAGCCGTTCACTCCTATATCACCCTCACCATTATGAGATCAGTTGAATCTGTTACTTTGGTTTCAACCTTACTGTATCCTCAGGCGATTTTTATCAATTCTAATTACTAAAAATCGTCTGAGGATACCTAAAGGCTAAAATCAAGGTAGCGGATTCAACTGATTTCCTAATTTTTAAAGTATATATATATATATATATATATATATATATATATATATATATGGTATAAATAAAATGACAATTGGAAAAAAGATCTTAGATTTTGCCGACGTGTTTCGTCTTCCGACTTTTTCAAGGCAAAAATGAAATCGAAATGTTCTTGTTGTTGTAGTTACATTAAAAAATCCAAATTTAAAAAGATAGACGCTTCTGTCTAAGCCTTTTTTTCTGGTTAATGTAAATTACCTTTATAGTAAGATATTTTTTTCCATGTCAACAATATGGTTAAATTCCCAGATCAATTCTGTGGACAAGACAGATTGGTATAAATACAATGACAATTGGAAAAAAGATCTTAGATTTTGCCGACGCGTTTCGTCTTCCGACTTTTTCAAGGCAAAAATGAAATCGAAATGTTCTTGTTGTTATAGTTACATTAAAAAATCCAAATTTAAAAAGATAGACGCTTCTGTCTAAGCCTTTTTCATCAGTCGCAAAACACGTCAACCTAACATATCATAACGCAGATGACATTGAATGCGTGCTTTTGGCGTCTTCGTTAAACATCAGAGAGGCGAGACGTAGATCGGAGTTGAAATTTATTTTCAAAATAAATTCAAACATTGAGCGATTAAACAGGTATTTAGGTTTACTCAGAGTGTATAACTTCCATAGAGAGACCTTCAACTGACATCATTTCTCGAAAGAGGGAATCCCACTTCTTTGTGTATTCCCGACGTCGTCGAAAAAGAACACAGCCGTGTTCGAAAATTCTGACTTTAAAATTTATCTATTCGTGATTTTTCGATTTAGTCAAAAGGCTAATATGTAATAAATATCAATTTTATTGACAATATTGCTATCATTTCATTTGCTTCTTATGCTACAAATATCATTAACCGGCCTATTTAATCTCTGTTTGTGTATATATATATATATATATATATATATATATATATATATATATATATATATATATATATATCAGTCGGTATGGATATTTCCAAAAGGATATAAATAGGGAGAGCTCTATGCCAAAAATAGAGCAATAATAATAATAAAGAAAATCTTTAAAAAACATGGTATTTTAAGAGTTCTTTTTCTTCTATATATATATACTTGACTCTCCCCGTTGAATTCGACGTATGAGGGTCAAGCAGATCAGTTCCTAGGAAACCGACGTCGCAACATCAGCATATAAGATTTGATTATCGTGGCGAAGGTTTTGTGCAGAAACATCCACACTTTTTGAAGGGCCAAATACAGAGACTTGGTTTTGAATTCAGAGTTGTCCTTCTCCTAGACCAGTTGCCATCCAAGGCTATAGAATCCAGTTTGTCCTGCCTCTTCTTCTCCCTCCAGCTATTGAGGAAGAAGAAGAGGGTTCATACGTTCCCAAGGGTACTAGCCCGTAAGTGAATGTAATGGATTCGACTGGAATTCGAACGCGGCTCTCCGATTCCTCAATTCCCGATTCATTACTCCACCGTGCCTCCATATTTTATATATATATATATATATATATATATATATATATATATATATATATATATATATATATATATCTGTGTGTGTGTGTGTGTGTGTGTGCGTGTATTTTTCCGGCAATGTGCGTCGTCATATTTAGGATTTTATAAACTAAAGTTACATATGTGTTCCAAACTACTTAATATGTTACTTTCAATCTGCCTACGAACATTCTCAGGTCGTTAGTAAACATAGATGCCGACGGTTTAAAGGTTCACCTCCAAAATTCTAGCTACCCAGCCCCTTCCGATGAATCTATCATGTGATTAAGATCGCACAAATCAATGGCGGACGAACAGGCTTGTAACATTCAATAGCTCGAAAGTCAATTTGAGAAAGTTTCCTTGTCACCGAGCAGAATTTTAAATTTACTCCAGTCATGACGAATGGTCACAAACCCGTTATTTGGAACGTCTATTGGGAATCAGCTCCTTGTAACTTTCCCGAACGTCCCTGACTCCTTCTGCCTTGTATTGTCTTTAAAATAGGTCAGAGTAAAAATGGAGTATTGCAAATTCCCATTTCCCACTTTCCAGCCTTGGGAGATTTCAAAAACGATCACACGGATATGTTTCTTTTGTTTGTTTTTTTTTACAATGATGTTAACCCTGTACAATGCCCAAGAGCCACTCAAAGTAGGTGTTTACACTGTAAGAGGCATGACCCAAAGCAAGGAGATAATGCCACCAAGACGCAAATGAAAAGAGAAGAAAAAAGGCCATAGAAATAAACGGAAAAAGCAATCTTAAACAGGAAACCAGGGAATACATTTCTACCCCTGTTCAAAAGACTGAGAAGGAGTGTGAACCGGACGATAGGCGAATCTATGTGCTCCTATTTGAAGAAAGAAAAAGTAAATCAATAGTAAATAAAAGTTCAGAGTTTTAGGTGGAGACATTTTAACTACAGAGTTGAAAAAACAAAACAATCCTAAACAGGAGACGAGATAAAAACTCGAGGATTAGTGAGAATCGGACGGTAGGCAAAACTATCAACTCCTTTGGAGGAAAGAAGCTAGCAGACGGAGTCAGGTACTTGCTGGAGGGGGAGACTAAGTAGTAAGACAGTGACACCGACGAATATAGTCTTTGAGTCTCTCTCTCTCTCTCTCTCTCTATATATATATATATATATATATATATATATATATATATATATATATATATATATATATATTGGATTGAGGAATCGGAGAACCGAGTTCGAATCCATTACATACACTTACGTGCTAATACCCTTGGGAAAGGTATGAATCCTCTTCTTCTCCCTCCAGATATGGGTAAAATAGCAGGACAGACTGGGTTCGGAGGGTCGTTTGGGAACCTTGTGGCATTCGGTACACCAGGTCTCTGTATTCGTCCCTCCAAAAAGTGTGGATGGTCCTGCACGAGGCCTTCACAACTATAATCAAATCTCATGTGCCGGTGTCTGAGCTGCTTGGCCCTCATACGTCGAATCTCGACGGGAGAGTCGATCATATGTATGTATGTATTAAGACATTTTTTATGTTTATACGTTCTCTTTTTAGATACAAATGTATAAGTAAATGCTCAATAAACAGTATTAACGACATTTACTTGCCTGAATGTCCGAGAAATTCTCGGTAAATTTGACCTCCGGGCTATCTTGCCGGTAAATATTTTTATTAGTATGACTATATTTAGCCACCCCCCCAGACACACGTGGGCATCATGTGGCACAAGGCCGGTTAAACGTGGGATCTCCGAGCCCGTGTGCTCGGCCAAAAATATGCCCATTGAACCCGTATAAACGGGTTCAGGGTCGGTTTACCTCCCCGAAAGAGAATCCGCCGTTCGGCGTAGCCTCCTTCGGGTTCCTCCCCACCCGAAGGCAGAGAGTTCAACCGATCAGCCGGTCGACCGAGATCGACTTGAACGACTGACTTTTTATTAGTATGACGGAAGGTAATGTTAAAAACAACAGACAGATTTTAAGTTTATTTATTTTCACTATCATGTTTATGGAGCCTTGATATCGTCCACGCAGTAGTTGTGTGAGCTGTGGAGGCAGGACTTGAACAACATGAATTCTGTGGACTGTTGTATTCAGTGGGTGCACTTGCAGAGTATTGGCAAACGAGCCATGCCCAAGAGCAAGTTTGGGATCTACAGAGAATTTTCTGCCTGAAGGGCTTAAGATTTTCAGAGGCTTCTATATTTTAATAATTGATGATGAATAATGATTTTAAGTTGTGGTTTATCAATTAATGGCGAAAATAACAAAAGAATGGGTTAAATCTGATAAAGAGAAAGTAACTCTGCGGTAGCATACCTATGGACGATAATGGGTATGTCCCGTTCACATAAATACAGTAGTAAATACTGTATGTTGGTCTGCACTTGAAGATTCGTCTCCAGCTGTTCTGGTCAAACTCTCTGCCTTCCTGACAGAGAGGATCCCCATACGAGACTATGTCGAACGGCAGCATCTCGTCTCGGGAAGCAGCTACCCGACTTAATATGGGGTCTATAGGGAATTTTTGGCCGAGCCTACGGGCTTTGACACCCCACATTAAATTCGACCTTGTGCCAAATGTGACCGTATTGGGCGGTTGTCAGATGTCCTGCAGTTGGAGACAAGTCTCCAACTGTGCTGGTCAAACTCTCTATCTCCGGGCAGAGAGGATCTCAAGATGAAGTTATTTCGAAGGGCAGAGTCTCGTCTCGGGAAACAGCTACATGACTCCGTTTTATACGGGGTGTGCAGAGAATTTCTGGCCGAGCCAACGGCCTCGGATTCGGATGTCCCACATTAAATTCGGCCCTAAAATTAAGTTACAGTTGTACCGAAAACATAGAAAGGATTATTAAGAAACATAATGCTAATATCTTGAATAAACACTTATACCAAAATCAAAAAATATAGATCCTAAAATAAAAAGAAATGAGGGTAAAGGAAAGTTATGTAACTGTAGAAATCCTCAAAACTGTCTTTTTAGTAATAAATACCATATAGAATCAGTAATTTAAAATGCAATATCTCATCTATTAAAGATCCAGACATGGCTAAAATCTACATTGGAAGCACAAAGAATGAATTTAAACGAAGGTGGAACCAACATTAAATCTCCTTTAATAATAATAAATACCGAAATCAAACATCCCTATCTAAATATTTCTGTCACTTAAAAGAAACCAATAGAACACCAAAAGTAAATGGAAATTAATAAGAAAAGCTAAATCTTGTAGGTCATTAAATGACCGATGTCCTTTGTGCATATATGAAACATTATACATTATTAAGTTTCTGAAACATAAAAATTTACTAAATCAATTAAATGAAATAGCCATTTTTTGTAGGCATTGTCAAGTATTTTCCTTAAATAATAATTAATTTTGGCAAAAAAATAAAAAAGAGAAGTGATGAAATATACATATTAATACTTGATCATTAATTACTATATTTTAAAATACGAAATTAAATTCTAATATATTTATTTGTATTAGATTGTTGCAAAAATAATGGTTTTTGACGTTAAATAATACGTCAAAAACCGACATTACTTTTTGCACCAACCTACTATAAATACCTTATATCTGTCAGTTATTAGAAGGAGAAATGGTATTTTAAATCTGTCGGAATAAAATCTAAATATTAAAAATAATGACTTGATCCTATTTAAATGACCCTTTTAGAAAATCTTTGTGTATAAAAATATGAATTAAGCGGATAAATAAAAGTGCCCAAATTTTTTTGTCACTGAAAACCCAGACGACACGCTGAATAACGGATGTCTATGTTTGTGAGAAGGCATCGCCACCCCACCCAAACTTAACCTGATTTTGTAAGTAACATATATTTGATATATAAGTTGTCTAGGGAAATTAAAACCCAACCACCTCTAATCAAAATAGATTGAATTTTCCTTAACCTTAACAACTCAAAATATTGAAGATTGCATGCGCTTATAAGTTAAGAAAATTTCTTAAACAGTTATTCTCCTAGCATCGCTTGACAATGGAAAAAAAAAACTTTGGATTTTAAGTTTAATTTTTACAATTAAATTTACGATTTTTGTTTCATTTTCGTAACAGAAATTTCTGTGTCGTAATGGAATCATATTTTTAAAAGAGTAAATAAATATAATATTATGCTCTACTGTTTGTATTGAGCACTGTTTTTTTAAATAAAAATAATTGCTAAGAACATCGAGTTATAAATTTTACTGTTCATTCTTATTATTTTAATATATATATATATATATATATATATATATATATATATATATATATATATATAAAGAATTATAGTCTTAAGGTGTGCTATATTTATGGAATAAAGTGCTCAATATCAGAGATAGAGCGTGTGTAAATATATATATATATATATTATTCGACCGTTGTCGGGATCATCAAGCCAATGCGAACAATCTGTTCTTTAGCTGTATAGTATGTGCTATGCCAGGGCGCATACTATATACTACGGTTTTGCATTCAGAATTACTTACTCCTAGGCTGTTTGCTAACCAAGGCTATCGGATCCAGTCTGTCCTGCTATTTACCTATAGCTGGGGAAGAAGAGGAGGTTTTATATCTTTCGTAAGGGTATTATCACGGAAATGAATGCAATGGAGTTCGAACTCATCTCTCCGATTCCTCAATCCGGACCGCTATTCATTACTCCACCATGCCTATAAATACGTGTAAAAGGATCTTGAAAGATGACGGTAGACATTAATAATGTAGCAAGCATTAGCATTGTCGATGCAAACGTATAGTTTAATAGAAACACAGGCTATTTAAGTTCCTGCCCGGGTTACAAGACATGGCGTACTTTTCGTAAGAAGTTCTTTCATGAGAAAATCTGGCAAACAATCTTTCTAAATTGAGCAATAGAAGTCGGAGTTGATGGCAGACGATAATTGAGAGGGCAACTTTTCTTTTATAATGTTTCCTTTGGCTCAACGAGTGGACATTTTCCTTTTAATGCCGGACCAACGACGAAACCATACAATGGAGACGAAGTATAAATTTATTGATGGGCGCATATTCTAACCACTTTTTTTTTTCTTTTCTTTTTTCTTTTCTTTTCTTTCTTTTCCAAATATCCGAGCGACCGGAGTTCCTACCAGATGTTCGCTTCTTGACTAATCACATTTAGTTAATGCATCCATCAACAGAATAATGTAACATCAATCCGGGTAAAAAAAGAA
>OZ010600.1:59372634-59380134 GCA_963932145.1 Acanthosepion lycidas | reverse complement strand
TATCTAGCACACTCTTTATCTCTATCTATCTCCGAATTCAGTGCGTGAACCCAACGTCTTCTATTCATACAAATGTAGGTATCTCTCTCTTCTAACAAGTCGTTAATAAAATCGCACCTATTACTAATACTATTACCCTACTTCGTGACTCATAAGACGGTTCGATTCGTTAGATGCACCCACCAAATATTTGAAGGAAAATGGGAATAGTGCAGAGTGCTATGGAATATAAAGATTATATTCCATAGCACTCTGCACTATTCACATTTTACCAAATGAATAACATATTTCACCATGAAAACCTGACTAATCATGACAGACCAAGAAGATGTACCAAATTTATGGTTAACTATTTAAAATGTAATAATTAGAAGAGAAGTTAACTGGCGTCACCGACCTTCGGTTTAAAGGACGCAGGATGGTTTGGGGAGATATTTTATAGGGAAATAGAAATGCGTCTTATAGGCAGCAAAATACGGTATTTCTTTTCTGCTTTGTGTATGTCAACACCGGAGATTTAGGTCAATCTTAATGAATTTCTACAATACGGTAAGATAGTCCCTGCTTTGAACATCTACGGCGATATAACAGATCAAGTGTTCGATCCAGACGCTATACAATCCCTGAAACAAAAGAAGAGACACCAGGATGGAGCAATAATTTTAAATAACGTTCTCAGCTGACACAAAGTGGAAAGACTATATTGAATCCATTGCTAGGTCATTTGCTAAGAAAGTTGGTTCACTGTGTTATGCGAGACAATTTTTCTCTCCAGAATCTATTTTACATATCTATAAGTCTACCATTCGTCCATTCTTAGAATATTGCTGCCACATATGGTCCAGTTCCCCTGCTATTTACCTTGAGCTCTTTGATAAGATCCAAAGAAGAATCTGCAATATTATCAGTTCTGATCTAGTGGCTCAGATTCAGTCACTTTTGCACTGCCATAAAGTTGCCTCTCTGTGCCTTTTCTATGAATACTTTCATGGTAATTGTTTGGATAAGATCTTTGCTATGGTAACTAGAATTTTTGAATTTAAGTGCAGTACTAGACTTGTGTCAAGATCTCATCAATTTACAGTTGAGCTAGCTAGATATTAGCCGTAAATTCTATTCTAACGTGCGATATATATATATATATATATATATATATATATATATATATATATATGTAAGCAAATATATGGATATAGATCTGACAGTATGAAGAAAAATATACGGAAAAAACAAACAAAAATCCTTATATGCAATAATGCTGTTTTAATGTTAATATGTCGACGTCGGACGTTTCGGTCAATAAACCATCTTCAGGACATATTTAATAGCACCAGCAAACAACATATTACATCCGATGCTTGCATCTACCAAATCTCATACAAAAACTGTGACTTAAAATATTTGGGCTCGACAAGCGTACATATAAATTTTAGATCAAATAGAATTTCTCTCATTTTTCTTTCAAAATATTCAAATTTAGGAATACGTTTTCACAGCGTCGCCCACGTGGTGACAACGTGACCATGTTTAAAACGAAACGCTGATCGCATAAAACTTTTAGTTATCTGTTTGGATAAGTCTTGTTCTTGTGTCCATCGTCTTTGTCATGTTAAGTTTGATAATGTTATTTATATTTTATATTGAATATGTCCTGAAGATGGTTTATTGACCGAAACGTCCGACGTCGACATATTAACATAAAAACAGCATTATTGCATATAAGGATTTTTGTTTGTTTTTTTCCGTATATTTTCTCTCTCTCTCTCTATATATATATATAGTTGTGTATTTAGGCAGCAATCCTTCCTTTATGCATGTTTCATTAAAAACAACAGATACGTTAAACAAGCACTAATTAACAACCTAACCACCTTATAGACTACCAAATTAGACTATTAGTCCCCCGAGTAAGTAATCACGATTGCGAACACACAGCCAAAAATCACATACACATTTATTACAAGAACCAAATGCATATTAATTACAAACGAAATGAATCTTCTCTAAGGCATATTATAAAGAAATACACTACCCCAATTGACCCAAATAAAAAAAATCCAATTTATTATCTGTTATAAAAATTCAAGACAGCTAATCTTATCCTTAAAAATAACAACACACCAGCTAAGTCAAAATTACAAAGAACGAACATTATCTATGAGTTCAAATGCCCCTTTAAGGAACTGTCTTCCTGATCAAACCGGACTCATAAATAATTACATCGGTTACACAACCACATGCTTATCCAGGCGTCTTACGTTACACCTAGCTGATCACAGCTCCATTAGAACCCATTTAAACACACACACAGATTTACCCGAATTTATTAGGAACATACTACTAGAAAACACAAATATATTAACTGCATCCACCTGCAAAAAAAGACTAAAAATAATGGAAGCTTTAATAATAAAAAAAGAAAAAGCCAACTCTTAACAATATTAGCTACGAACAAAGCCACAATGTGCTAACCATATTCGGAAATTAAAAACATCCCTACCACACACTAAGACATACACAGAATGCACACACTCAATTAAGCTGAAAAATTGAATCATCCTTGATAATGGCTGAAGGTATAGCTGAAAGCGCTCGGAAATATAAAACATTTGGACAGTTCTTACACACCCTTTGTCCAGAAAAGAAAGTTCTTGTTCGAACACAAGAAAAATTAAATAAAAAGCTTAACCGTAGTACCTTGTCTGTCGTTTTTAATGAAACATGCATATATATATATATATATATATATATATATATATATATATATATATATATATATATATCTATAGTGAAGAAACTGAGAAAGAAAGAAAGAAAGAAAGAGAGAGACGGACAGACAGACATGATAGATAGATAGGAACAGAAAAGAAAATATAGGAATAGATAGATAGATAGATAGATAGATAGATAGATAGATAGATATAAAGCAATTAAGTTAGGAAGTGATGGTGTTGAAAAATATTTTGGTCAAACGTATTCTGGAAAATATCAAATGACAAATCATGAGTATTTATTGCAAAATGGCTTCTTGGTTGGGCCGTGAACTTTACAGTACCTTTTTTCTTATGAAAGAATAACATTCATCTACACACTCACACACACACACACACACACACACACACACACATATATATATATATATATATATATATATATATATATATATATATATATAAATTCATTTGAGTACAATCAGTAGATTTTGATCATAGCGTAAATACTGATATATATATATATATATATATATATATATATATATATAATTATAAATATATATATATAGACAATCCTTAGATTTTGATCATGTAAGCGTAAACACACACAAACACACACACACACATATATATACGTTTGTGTACCGCGGTCGATTCAACCTGTTCAATAATTTCTGCTCTCCATGCAAGTTTGCCATCTAATGCTGCCTGTGAAGCATGGATAAGAAATTTCTAGCTCCCTGGTTGCTAGTAGTCAGTTCCTTACCTCGTCCCCGGCGTCGCCAAACGAGATCAACGTAGAATCACGGCGCATCTCGTTAGAATACGGGAAAATGAACATCTCGAAGAATCAATAGGGTACATTGACTTGTATGGCAGAGAGGCGGTGGAAAAGATGTCTTGCAGAGAAGCACAAGTGCAATCAACCAGGAACTGGAAGGAGACAAAGCAAAGAACAGAAATACGTGAGCCTACTATATATATATATATATATATATATATATATATATATATATATATATGTATGTATGTATGTGTGTGTATGTATTGAAAGAGAAAGATAAGTAGATAGTTATATAGATAGATAGAGCGGGAGAGAAAGACAAAAAGACATAGATAACAAGACATCGGGATATCTATCATGCTTTCTATCTTGATAGTGATCCATAAAATTAAAAGTTCATTTGTTACTACACTGTGTTACGAGGACATTAAATCCACTTTTCAGGATACTGAAAAATTTGAATTTATTTCTCGTAATTATATTTTTCTTTAAATACTTTAATTGTTTATTATTGAAGACTTTTAAGAAAATATAATTTCTCTAAGAATTAGATAGATATGAACAGAGTGATAGATAGATAGATAGATAATGAACAGTCTGAAATAGAGAGATAGATATACAGTCTGTGATAGATAGATAGATAGATAGATAGATAGATAGATAGATAGATAGATAGATATATAATGAACAGTGTGAAATAGATAGATATACAGTGTGTGATAGATAGATAATAAACAGTCTGAAATAGATAGATATACAGTGTGTGATAGATAGATAGATAGATAGATAGATAATGAACAGTCTGAAATAGAGAGATAGATATACAGTCTGTGATAGATAGATAGATAGATAGATAGATAATGAACAGTCTGAAATAGAGAGATAGATATACTCTGTGTGATAGATAGATAGATAGATAGATAGATAGATGATACACAGTCTGTGATAGATAATGAAGATACTAAGTTTTGTAGTATACCTATTCACATAAATACATTTACAAAAATACAGTAGTGAATACTGTATGTTGGTCAGCATTTGGAGATTCATTGTGGAATTCACTTTACTCACTTCTAGCTGTTGACTATGTCTTCTACGCGCCGCTGACGAAACTTATATGTGTTGTTCGTATTCACGTTCATTACCAACCTTTGATTATTCTATTCAGTAACCTTCCCTAGGTTACAACACTAAGATATATAGATAATGAAGAGAGTGAGATAGATAAACAGATAATGTACAGGCTGAGATATATGGATAATGAAGAGACTTAGATAGATAGATAGATAGAAACAGAATAAGATAGATAATGTAGAGATTGAAACAGACAGATAGGAAATTAAGAGAATGAGATAGTTATATAGATAGAACTAAACAGACTGAGATACATACATAGATAAATAGATAGACAGACAGATAGAAAAACTATGGTCCTGAGGCCATATAGGAGAATTGTCATTTAATTGATAGCTCTTTTCTTAGTATATGTTGATGTTAGATAGGACACTATTAGTAAAATTATCCATTTCTTTTCACATCAGAACAGCAATTACTATTGGTATAGTCTCAGTCTTCCTTCCCCACATCTTGTTAATCTCGATTTCCAGGTTCATTTCTTTACACAATTTCTCAATAATTTTTATGGGGGTGTTTCTCTCGGATGGAACTACTATGTCAATAAGCAAACACTTTCTGAATGTCTTGTCTTTTATGATAATATCAGGTCTGTTGGCTTTTATTTCCCTGTCAACTTGAATTGACATGTCCCAGAGGATAGTTACATTGTTACTTTGGGTATCTGTTTCTGGTTGTTGTAGCATCTCTCAGTGATTTCGATTTTGTGCTTCTTTCATATCTTCCAGTGCACATATGTCGCTACCTTGTTATGTCTGTGGGTATATCCATTTCTTTTTTGCCAGTTTCGGACATCCTTAGATAATATGGTCGACAGTTTCATCATATTTTCCGTAGATCCTGTATTTCTGGTTAGTTCCACCCTTGATTATATGACAGTGATAGAATCTGGTTAGAAGGCTTTGGTCCTGAGATGCAATAATTAAGCCTTCTGTCTCAGTTTTCAGCCTGGTCCCTTCTTTACGGCAGTGAATGCTGGACGATTTCCTCAAAGATGAAGAAGAGACTTGAGTCGACGGAGATGCGGTTCTACAGAAGGATATCATGGACTGAGCCTGTGAGGAAATGCAAACAAGGAAGAGGCTTATACTTAACATCAGGAAGAGGCAGCTGAAGTTCCTGGGACACATAATGAGGAAGGAGAGCCTGGAGAATCTGATACTCATGGGTCGAATAGAGGGAAAGAGAGACAAGAGAAAACAACGCATGACATACCTAGCGGCTTTAACCAAGTGGATGACAGAATGTGGTCTGAGGGAGGTGGCAGAGGGAAGGAACTTGTTTATAGCTGCAAGGGATAGAACTAGGTGGAGAGCGATGATCGCCTACGTCCTGAAAGATCACGATACATAGAAAGCTCCTTAGCCACTGATGTGTCTTCTGTTGGTACACAACTGCTTCTTCCGTTCTTTTATGCATTTGCCATGCAACGCCTTGTCCCCCCCCCAGGTAATTTTATTTGGCCAAGTTGTTTTTGCTTTCTGTTTTATTCGTTTGGCAGAGATGGTATTATTATTATTATTATTATTATTATTATTATTGTTATTATTATTATTATTAGGTTGGTGCAAAAATAATGTCGTTTTCTCACATAGTAACATATGTGAGAAAACGACATTATTTTTGCACCAACCTATTATTATTATTATTATTATTATTATTATTATTATTATTATTATTATTATTCCCCTCTGCCTTTTCCTTCTTCTTTATCCTCACCTTCTTCATTTTTTCCTCCTCAATCCGATTCACCATCATCTTCTTCCCATTATTATTATTATTATTATTATTATTATTATTATTATTATTATTATTATTATTATTCTGTAGCTACAAGCTGTAACGTCGGACAAGCTGAATTATATGATTTTTCTGCTTTGTTCAGGCGTGGAAACGAAATAAATCGTAACATCGTAAAATTAAAATGAATATATAATTTCACCTACTTGTTCAGTTCGTTTTTCTTTCTTTTCTTTTATATATGATTTCATTGGATCCCTCCTTTCAACTATAGATATTTAGTAAGTAGTTCTATCGCTGCCGCTATTTAATTCATTTCTCTCCTCTCTCCTGATTCCTTCACTCCAATAATCACTAGGGTACTGAACCATCGCGGCCCTAGGGAAGAGATTCCCGAGGCCCTGATTCTCATTGCAGTACAGAGAGGAAATCAGTGCTCGCATCGAGGCCAGCGCAGCCGACGGTTATGGGGACTCGGGCAATTTTTGTTCCTAGCCCGGGTGTACGTGCTAGGGATCCCCACATTAAACCGACCTTGTATCACAACCTGACCTCATGAGGTGTGGGTTAAGTCAATGCAAATTACCGGTAGGGTGGCTTTTAAGCTAGTTTATAAAAAAACGAACACTGCAATTTTGGATACAAAATGAAAATAAGAGTTATTCTTTTTAAACCATGAAAAAAGTAATGGCTAGTATAATGTATTGATATATACTTTTTAATCTCGCATTGTGGCAACCCTGAATCTGAACTCAACGAAAATCGTTTCCTGCGCCTAATTCTTCTAGAGCTTTTGAATGCGTTATGAATGATTGGAATCAGACCAGTGGGTCCGGAGGAGTTGCTTGGACACATACACACACACATACGCACAAACACACATACACACACACACTGTATTTTATATATACATAGACATTTATGTTACTCCTTGCATTACAGGACCTGCTACTCTCCAAACAAGAAATCACATCTCACTCAGCTATGGATTAATCCATAAGACTTGTATCACTAAATCATTATTATATCCTCAACAATAATGGCATTAAATAAACCATAGAAGTTGATATACCACTAAACAACAAACAAAAACAAAAGAAAAGAAAAACGAAAAAAAAAAAGAAGAAA
>OZ010600.1:59335134-59370134 GCA_963932145.1 Acanthosepion lycidas | reverse complement strand
GCTCGTCTTTCACTTCCTTAGTTAGTTCGCACGACCGTTATGCCCTGCCAATTCATCATAAAATATAGTCTATTCTGTTTTAGCCGCGTGGAAAGCGTGGAAGATATGCTACTTGGTTTCGACGAGAAAATGAAAGAAAGAAGATAAAATTGTTTAACGTCTCCTGCCAACATCTCATAAATAAAGGAATATTGCGTCAAGAAAAAAGACATATCAGACAGGCTACCTGGTTTCAGTGAGAAAAAGAAAAAAAGAAAGGAAGATAACAGCTGTTTCAGTGAAATAGAAAAAGTTATCTATTTCAAATCTGTTCATTTGTATCCCCTTACTTCTTAAAATAACGACAAGCATTCATCTTTATGATTGTTATTGCAATATTTCAAGCTGTTAAGCTCAAATATTTAACGATGCAACAGGGGGGGGGGATTTCTACGGATATTGTATTGTCACAGAACTAGCCATGAGGTTATTCAATCATCAAATTAAAAATTAAGATTCATATAAAAGTGAAAATAAGAAAACCGTGAAATTTTCACGGGTCATTCCAATATATATAATTCAATCAATAAAAAAAAAATTAAAAAAAAATACTTTAGTCTGATGAAGTCTTTTTTAAAGAACGAAACGTGTTGCACAGAATTTTACCACTGTCAAATATATACGCTTAAGTATTAGGTTGGTGCAAAAATAATGTCGGTTTTTGACGTTAAAAATACGTCAAAAACCGACATTATTTTTGCACCAACCTAATATATATATATATATAGCGTTTTGGAGAAACGGCATCCCAGAAAATAGTCATGACTGGTAATAGAAAAAAGGAACTGCTAACCGTTGACTTAGAGTAATAAAAAGAAGCTATGAAGGACCACGAACGGGCACTTCATTAAAGAAGATGACCATTGCCCCCAAATACCGGAGTGTATTTATACATACTGCGTTATGTTTACATTTATTAACGGGAGTCAACGCGTTCAGGAGTTCATTGCCTTCCGCTGCCCGAGGGATTATTAATTATAAAAATTCAAATTTCCGCTGAGACCAGAAAGAAATCAATTAAATTAAATAAAGGTTTGATACTGCGCTTGGGCGTTGTCTTGTTGAAAGATATTCGAATGATTTAAGTTTTCATACAAAAGAAGGTTAAGAGCGACTTTTTTTTTTCTTTCTAATATCTTCGATAAATTTAACTGTTCAAGTAATCGTTCAAATGATATAAGAAGCCGTTCTTGTATTGGTAAATAACCTTCTTTATTTCACGACGAAGGCGATCATGGCTCTCCACATTTTTCTGTCCTTCGTAGCCCTTAATAAACTGTCTTTTTGTTATTTTCCTAAAACTTGTTCGGGTATCCATTTACTCAAGCTGAATAAATGGTGCTATTTTGACTTATCTACGAGGAAAAAATATCCTCATTGTACAAATTTTATTTTGGAATGATATCTACATAGTAAAACATTATCTATATAATAAATACGAATGTCAGTATATCACACTTTTTCAACTTTACTCCTAGAGGCCGTAGTCCAACATTTTATATTATATTGGAATCAGGCCGACTCCGTGAGCAAATTAATAACATTCCTGAAATTTTGGAATCCCAAGTTTTCATTACTACGATTGTTTTCGGATTTCGCCGTCTTGGCTTCTGCTGATAAAAACAATTAAAGGGACACAACTCTCTAACTTTCACTAGCTCATTTTCAAATTTAAAAAATACTGTTCTCAAATTAAAGGGTTTCAAAATAAAATTGTCCGTGTTTTCAACTTTACGCCTAGAGGCCGTAGCCCAACATATCATACCATTTTGGAATCAGGCCGACTCCGTGAGAAAATTTTAAAATATTCCGGGCCGTACCCGGACACGTAATTTTGAAATTATGGATTCCCAAATTTTCATTACAGCGATTGTTTTCGGCGATTTTTACGTGATTTTTTGCGACGAAGTTTTTTTGTAAGATAAGAATATTTATAACTTGAAACTGAATTCGGAAATAATCGAAATTAACTGGGAAGTCAGCTAAAGTCATCCACCCATGAAATAAAATAATTTTTCCTACGGAAAGTAAGGACCTACGCACATCAAATTGTCTTTAGATTAAGTGGCGACAGAAGAATTATGGTCGAACTTTTAAAAGGTAAGCTTAAATATGAATGCAATACTTAAATGTAGCGATCATTTTTGAGTTCCTCTGTAGTTTATTGTTACCTGTCGCATCCCCTGTTCTCTACCTATTGTGATGAAGGCCCAATCAAGAGCATTCCGCAAGAGCTAACTTAAATGTCGCCCGATAAGGCGGCTTATAACATAGCTAGTATGTTAATAGCTAGTAACATATATAATATATAATATAAAGAAAATGTGAGTAAAATATCAAAATTTTTCTTTTATTGATATTCTAGCGATAAACAGATGGTATATTGGCTAAAATGTCTAAACTCTCTATTTGTTTTTTGAATGATATCTACATATTAAAACAGATGCTACTTTGGTTTGTTATTTTTTCTTGTAGATAACAAGCCAAAGTATTAGGTTGGTGCAAAAATAATGACGTAATAATGTCGTTTTTTGACGTTACGTCAAAAAACGACAACGAAATTATTACGTCATTATTTTTGCACCAACCTAATAGAACCCACTAAGTATGTTATGCGCTGTTTTCATATCTCCCTCTTGTCTTCAGTGTTTTCTGTGAGTATCAAATTTTGCAAGCCGTCTTTCCTCGTTATCTGCCGTAGGTATTTCAACTGTCTTTTTCTGATTAGGGAGTGTAAGTGTTCTTTTTTTTTTTCGCTGTCTCTAAAACTTCGTTGTTGCTCACATGTTCTGTCTATGGTATTTTTAGCATCCTTCTGTAGAACAAGATTTTAGTTGCTTCAGGTTTCTACTTCGTCTGAGAGGAGATAATCCAGCATTTACTGCCATACAGCAGGACTTATACTACGTTCAGTATTCTCCTCTGATGGGGCATCTAGTCTACAGTCATTTTCTTATATACGGGCCGTTGCTTTCCTCTGTCTCTTCTATAAATATTTTCACGACAACTGTTCCGACGAGTTGCTTTATCTTGTTCCCAGACTGCATGAATTTAAGCGAGCTACTAGGTTGGCATCTCGGTCCCACCCTTTCGCTGCCAAAACTGTTAAATGTAACCAGCTCTTCTACTCAAACAGCTTCTTCTCTCGCTCTTCCCGGCTGTGGAACTCCCTTCCTCTTACTTCCTTCGCCGATAACTATAATATGTTACGATTTTTTGGGTATATATATATAGGACCTGTGAGGCAATCCAGATGACTTAACTTCATTTATAGTCTACCAATAGAAGTTTAACCAATCAGAAGCCGCAGAACATTGTATCTGTCGTGTATAAAGGCGGCCATCTTTGTTTACCCTACCGAAGGACCAGTGCCAACTTAACCAGCGAAGATGATAAAAGGAAGAACTACGCTCTGCTACTTTGCTACGAAATATCCACTACGAACCTGAACTACGCTTTCCTACTGTCTCCGAAATATTCACTGCCAACCTCTGGATTCTATACTCGAAGACGACCGTCATGAAAATGTCTAACATAATATTCAAATATTCAAGTGTAACGTCAATCGACATCTTCTGATACCTTAATCTTGTTCCCCGCCATTCTCTTTATCCTATCTCCAAACGCACCTCTTAACTCTTGTTCTCAATCCTCTGTAACCCCTTGCGTGCTAGTGGCACTCCCGCCTTGCATGGGGTGAAATGCTTAAAAAAATAAAAACTAATTTTGTGTTCAGCTTTTGGAAGGCATCTTTGGCCATCCCAGGAGGATGGTGAAATTAAAATCAGTCAGTTATGTGCCATGCGTGATACACGCTTAGGATACTGACAAGGCAGATTTTTTTCCCGCAGTACGTTGCCATTTCTTTCTGCGGTAGACCAGTTGCCATCCAAGGCTGTAGGACCCGGTCCGTCCTGCTATTCACCCATAGCTGTTGGGAGAAGCAAAGGATTCATACCTTTCCCAAGGCTATTAGCATCTAAGTGAATGTAATTGATTCGGCTGGAATTCGAACTCGGCTCTCCGATTTCTCAATCCGAGCCGCTATCCATTACTTTCAGTGTTATTTAATATTTCAATGATTACTTTGTTAGCTACTTGAATAATATTTTCTCATGTTTATTATATTTGATTTCGTCTAATTTCCCTTCTCTTTCATTTTAACATTTCGTGTTTTTTAATATTTCTCTTATTACTTTTGCTCTCCATTTTCCGATATCCTTATTATCTTTATTAATCTTAATTGATTTCTTTCAGTTTCTGATTGTTCAGCATTCACAGTCGTAAAGGAGAAACGATATTACATAACAGTCCAGTTTTAGTTTCTTTCTAATAAAATTTTCAGGTTTCTTAATACGTTTCAAGGGAGTTATTCATAAACTTATTCAATGTATCTGAGCTGGATATTTAATTATTTAGATAGACTCTTCGTTATGCTTTAATAAGATTTTGTAAATTAGATGGATAGGTATCAAAGGCTATCAAACCAGTAGATATGTTTTGTTTGTTTGTTTGTTTTTTGCTTTTAGAAAATACGGAAAATCCACAGCTTAATTGATAACCCTTCGATATTAATTATGAGGGCGTTTTCATCATTTATACGTATTTCTTCACAAAAGAGAGCATACTTGTGTGTGTGTGTGTGTGTGTGTGTGTGTGTGTGTGTGTGTGTGTGTGTGTGTGTGTGTGTGTGTGTGTGTGTGTGTAGATGAGCATACCATTTATTTTCTTTTTTAAAATGAATAAACATATCCGTTTCTGATAATTCTGTCCGCCAAAATTCGCCTGCGGCCCCGTCCGCTCCGTTTATGGATTGGAAAATCTTGAATTTTGTATGCCTTCATTCTGATTGGGAGTGGAGTGTCCCCCGGGCGAATTTGATTGAAGGAAAGCATATTTGCAGTTTTTAAGGTTCCAGAGTCTCTTTTAACGCCATTTGCATTCTGCGATTGATATTTTTATACGACTCGTTGCGCAGACACGTGTTGGTATTTGATCACCACTAGCAGGGTCACCTGAGTGGAAGAGACTGATATTGGATAAACCGCAAACTCCTAAGGATCCCAGGGCAATATCACTGATGATGTGGCCGCGGTCATCTTACAGATTGTAATTCTAAAGTTTCCTAACTTTTGGGAGGCACTTTCCTCTATTCCAGTTCGCCGTCGGATTTCAGTGTCGCTTTTCCCGTCCTCTGTGAAAACTCTTCCGAGCTATTTCAATCTTTGAACTTGCTTGATCATGATGCTTCCAATTCGTAATTCGCATCTTGGGTTGTTCATTTTTCTGGCAACCTTACATTCTCTCTTCTTAAAATTGACGCTTAGCTCTTTCTTCTCGCTTTCTTTTACTATCTTCTGTCGGAATAATAATAATAATAATAATAATAATAATAATAATAATAATAATTATTATTATTATTATTATTATTAGTAGTAGTAGTAGTAGTAGTATTGTTAGTAGTAGCATCAATTTTAACTGATAAGCTTTCTAGATAAAAAAAAAGACGCGAGAAATTCACGAAAGAGAGAGGTCGCTGGAAGAAGATCATTTCACTCCAAGCAAGGTAATGAAGCCACTCAGACGCAAGAGGTTACTGAGTACGAGAGAATAAAAACATTATTAGCGAGAGGGGACAATAAAAGAATTTAACAGGCATTAAGAAAAAGGAAGATAACAATTGACATTGTATTTAAATTTTTGAGGATCAAATTTGATTGGAAAACAAAAAGCTGAAAGAGAGTTCCACAACCGAGAAGTGCGAGAAAAAGAGACTGTTAGTAGAGAACTTACGGTTACATCTAGCAATTTCAACTTGAAAATGGTGAGACTTCGCCGCTAATCTAACCTTGCGCTTAGATTATTGAAGTCTAAGTACGATAAAGGAAAGTTCATCAGAACAATTTACCCTGAGAGTAGTTCTAGAAATGACACATTACAGCGGTGGGAAAGTGACTAAAGCCGATATACCAGAGCCGGACCAATAACATTGCAGATTCTTTTTTTGAATTTTATCAAGGATCACAAAATATATTGGAGGAGCCCCAGACAATGTGGTGTAGTAATAATATAGTTCAGAACCGAAAAATATACATCAGAAATGTTGTACACTATGATCTTTTTTAGACGTGTCAACGCAAATGCAACAGCAATATCCACCCAACTTTAGCCCGAGAAGGTGCAATGAGTCACTCATTGGAGGTTAGCATCAGCCATGCTGATAGAAGGCAAAAAGGTGTCTCTCAGACGAATAAAGGAAAGCAGTTTCATTTTTGAGACTAACAAGCCATTCTTTGCCCTCAGCTCAAAATATACTAAAGAGGAAATAGAAAGAAAAAATGGAATAAATCGCGATTTGTAGCAATAACGGTTATACAGTGTAACCCGGATATAAGGGACCCGGATATAAGAGAGATTTTCTCTGGTCCCAAATTAGAGCCTGTGTTAATGTATATAAATTAGACCAAACCCTGATATAAGAGAAACCCGGATATAAGAAACTTCGTCTCCGACCCCGACAACTCTCTTATATCCGGGTTACACTGTATATATAAGATACCCGGATATAAGAGAAACCCGGATATAAGAGATATTTTTTATCTGGTCCCAAATTAGAGCCATACTTACCTAAACAAAATAGACCAAACCCGGATATAAGAGTAACCCCGGATATAAGATACTTCCTCTCTGGTCCCGACAACTCTCTTATATCCGGGTTACACTGTACATGTGATAAATAGTAGTGAGAAAAATAATTTAGAAAATGTAATAATCCAATACAATCGTGAATATTTTAATTTTGAATACGAATTTACTTTTAAATACGAGTAAATAGAACTATTAGATTGGTGCAAAAATAATGTCGTTTTCTCACATATGTTACTATGTGAGAAAACGACATTATTTTTGCGCCAACCTAATACATGAGTTGGCTTAAATGTTTGAATATAATTTTGCATTAATAATAGAGACCATGTAGATCTTCACCTCGTCGATTCAAAGATCAACTCAAAAACATCTTGCTGAGGATAGAAATCGATGCGGTAAATTGGGAGACGGAAGCTGCAGAAAGAGCCTGTTGAAAGAGACAAGTAAAAGACGTAAACAGAGCCCAAAGTAAAGCTAAAGATTTCCATCCCCTGAACCCTTCTAACCTACCATGCCGTGGCCGCGGATGTCTAAACTGATCCAACATAGAACTCATTTCACACAGTAGAAAATAGTGATGAGCACCCCAATACTCGGCAACGAGTTCCGTCAAAGACGTCATTAATAATAACTCTTAAAAATGTTTTATTTTTATTATCCCTACCTTCATTCTTCTGTACCCCCGCCCTATTACACAAGTTCGTTAGATAGGCTATTTGCTGTTCCTATTTTTAAAAATTTTATTTTCTAATCATTTCGCCCCAAGCAGGGCAGAAATGCCACTCGTACGCATAGGGTTACAGGGAGTGAAAGTGAGAGAAAAGACAAGGTATAAGGAGAAAAGAGTAAAGAAGAAAAAATGAATGATGTTTAAGAAGTTAGAACATAGAGACCATGTGGAGCCCCACCTCGTCGATTCAAGGATCAACTCAAAAACAGCTTGCTGAGGACAGAAATCGATCCTGTCAATTGGGAGACGGAAGCTGCAGAAGGAGCTGGATGGAGAATAGCAGACCAAAAAAAAAAAAAAAAAAAATCTTCGAAATGACTAAAAGCCAAATAGGAGAGATGGATACCCCCCCCCCACCTAAAAAAAAAAAAAGCCAGTGCTCTCCATCTCCTGAAACCTCTTGACCTACAATGAAGATGGCTGCGGACGTCTCTTTAGACCCAACAGGACTCATTTCACAGGGAAGGAAATGTCGATAAGCACCCTAATATACTGCAACGCGTTCCACTAAAGACGCCATTAATAATAGCTTTTAGCAATGTTTTATTTTTATAATCCCTACCGTCCCTTTTCTGCACCGTCCCACATTTACACAAGTTCGTTAGGCAGGTTACTTGCTGTCCCTATTTATTTAATTTTATTTTTTAATCATTTCACCCCAAGCAAGACTGAAATGCCATTCGTAGGCAGGAGGATACAGGGGGTGAAAGTGAGAGAAAAGACTGGGTATAGGGAGGATAGAGGAAAGGACAAAAGGTGAACGGGGTCCAAGAAGATAGAAGATACAGACCATGTGGAACCCCACTTCATCGATTCAAGGATCAACTTAAAAACAGCTTGCTGAGGACAGATCCTGCAGCGCCAGTTGGAGAAGAGCAGTTCACGAAAAAAAAAAAAAAATTCTTCGAAAACACTAAAAGTTAAATAGGAGAGATGGATGAAGGCCAAAGAAAAGCCAGTGGTGCTCTCCATCCCCTGAAACTTCTTACCCTACAATGAAGGTGGCTGCGGACATCTCTTTAGATCCAACATAGGACTCATTTCACAGAGAAGGAAATGTCGATAAGTTCCCCAATACACGGTATTTATCAATCCACCCACGAGGATCGAATGTGGCACAAGGCCGTTTTAATGTGGGTATCCCCGAGCTCGTAGGCTCGGACAAAAATATGGCCTTTCTGAACTCGCCTGTCAACCTCCCCGGACGAAACCTTGCCCTTCGGCAAAGCCTCGTCCCGGTTCTCTTCTGCTAATGCAGAGAGTTCGACAGTCGCCGAGAGTCTGTCTCCAATACACGACAACGTGTTCCGCTAAAGACGCCATTAATAATAGCTTTTAGCAATGTTTTATTTTTATAATCTCTACCTCCCCTTTTCTGCACTCTTCCTCCATTTACACAAGCTGGTTAGGTTGGTTATTTGCTGTCCCTATTTTTAAAATTTTATTTTTTAATCATTTCATCTCAAGCAAGGCAGAAATGCCTCCTTACGCAGTTAGTTATAGATACTTAAAGTGAGAGAAAAAAAAACTGAGTATGGGGAAGATGGAGGAAAGCACAAAAAATGACCGGGTTTCAAGAAGATAGATGGCGATTGACACTGCATTTAAGGTCTAAAAGATTGTAGTTATCGATGAAGCAAGACAACGGAACAGAGCTCCACGGGCGGGAAGTGCGAGAAAAGAAACTGTTGGAGTAGAAGTAGCGGTTGCATTTAGCTATGTAAACGGGTGGGACCTAGATCAGTCAGTCTCTTATGTATCATGCGTGATGCACGCTTAAACGATCATGTATCTTTCGATACATGACTGACGAGGCAGATTTTTTTCCCGCTGTAAGTTGCCATTTATTTCTGCGGTAGACCAGTTGCCATCCAAAGCTATAGAAACTCAGCCTGTCCTGCTATTTACCCATAACTGGGGGGGGAGGAGAAGACGATTCATACTTTTCCCAAGGATATTAGCACGTAAGTGAATGTAATGGATTTGACAGGGATCCCGGCTCTTCGATTCCTCAATCCGAGCCGCTATCCATTACTCCACCGTTCCTTCTCTAGGCCTAGACACCAATCTAGTAACACGCTTAAATTCATGTAGTCGGGACACAAGGGGGGAAAAAAAAGCTCGTTAGAATATTTACCATGAACAGATTCTAGAAAAGACAGAGGGAAGCCTCACCATGTCTGTGAAAAGTCACCGGAGTCAAGATCCTAGTGAGGATTGATTACATTACAAATCCTTCTTGTGGGTTTTGTCAAGAACTTTGAGATGAATATCAGGAGCACTAGACCAGATATGGTAGCAGTATTCAATGGGCGAAAGGTAGATTTGTAAATGGGCAAAACCGACTCTGGCACAGCACAGTGACGTAACTTTCCTTGCAGTAGGCGAAAATACTTCATTCAATATTTCCTGTGATTGTGACATTTTTCCAGGCTATCTTTTCTCATTACGTTTCCTTCTATTTCTGTCTTTGAATCTAAGCATAAACGTCGTTTTTGTATCCATTTTCCTTATCCTCGTTAATCGCCTGCTCCCGTAATAGTATTCTTTATTCTTTCTTTTTCAATTGTGATGAAATTTTCCAGCATTCACTGCCATCTACTTAAGACTGATATCCCATAGCTGCTGAACAATCCCTTTCTTTGTTTCTATTAAAGCAGTCCCGTTTCTTAATACGTTGCTTAGCTCTTGGAGAAAGTGTTTTTCTTTGTTTTTGTTTTGTTTCGTTTTTGCTATTTCAATGTGTCTTCACATTGGTTTGGTTTGTTTTGTTTTATGGCACATCAACATCTCAATGGGTTATTTATCGACGACAAAAATTTTAGAACAGGTTCATATGTATAGAATATGTATTCTTTGTAAGAAATCAGTTTCTAGATGAGGTTTCATTAACGTATTTTTGTAAAGAGGGTTTTTGCAGAGTTTGGTTTGTTTTATTTTTTTTTACCGCATATCAACATCTTAATGGGTTATTTAATGCCGACAAGAATTTTTAGGCTAGGTTCGTGTGAATAGAATATGTATTCGTTGTAAAGTTTTTAGATCAGGTTTCATTGACGTATTTTTGTAAAGAGGATTTTTGTAGAGTTTGGTTTGCTTTGGTTTATTGTGTTTTACGCCATATCAAGACAAGATTTTTTATTGCTGGTAATAATTACCATTTTATGAATCCAGTTCTATAGTATTTCGTAATAAGAGTAAACTATTTTTTTAAATATATTGCTGGTAACATGTTTTTTTCAAAAATGCATTGTTAGTAATAATTTATTGCTGTTAATAATTATTTCCCTTCAAAAATTTATTGTTAGTAATGTATTTCTAGTATTAATATCTATTTTTACACTTTCATAGCGTTTTGACCCTAGTTTGGGGTTAACTATTTGCCCATTGCTGGGTTTGGTTTGGTTTTATTTGTTGTGTTTTACGGTATATCAACCTCAATGGGTTATTTAATGCCGACAATTTTTTGTCTAAAATCTATTTCTGGCAATATTCTTTTCCTCAAAAATTTATAGCTGGTAATATTATTTAAAAAAAATGTATTGCTGGTAATATATCTTTTTAAAAAATATATTGCTGGTAAATATTTTCCTCAAAAATTTATTTCTGGTAATAATTTTTACAAAGTATTTCTGGTATTAAACTTATTTTTACACTTTTATAATGCTTTTTACCTAAGTTTCGGGGTTAACTACTTGCCCATATCTGGGACCCTAACAGGTGCTACCACCCCGGCTCAGGGTGGACCTGGGAACACCAACAATTAAGAGCTGGTTCCATGCTCCTCAAAACCTCCTGATCAGAAGCCTTGCTGTTGGACGTAGTTTATCGTTTTACCCTGGACGCGTATATAGTTTATCGTAATACCCAGAACAGCTCATTGCTGGGACCCTAAATGGTGCTACCACCCTGGTCAGGGTAGACCTGGGAACACCAGCAATTAAGAGGTGGTTCCACGCTCCTCAAAGCCTCCTGATCAGAGGCCTTGTTGTTGGATGTAGTTTATCGTCTTACCCAGGACGCGTATCCCGCTTTAAAATACTTCCCAGATATTTAAATTTTCGTAAATGCTCGGTTTTTGGCATCTCCCAAAAAAGGAGACATACTATATTCAGGACGATATAGTTAAAATTTATAAGGCATCTAACGAGGAAAGAGAGCTTGGAAAAATCTGATACTCACAGGACAGACTCAAAGCAAGGGAGAGAGGAAAACAACGCATAACTTAGTGAGCTTCAGCAAATATATGTTGGAACAGGGTTTAGGATAGTAAAATGACACAAACTACTAAGAGAAAATGGTGGAGAGCCGTGATCAACTACGTCCTGAATTGATACTACATATGAAATAATTTGTAGCTCAAATCCTGTTCAGTTGCTGTCGCTGATCACTGTTGAAGCGAATATTTTAAACTATAACCGACAAAGATGGCTGCCCCTGCTGTGAATTAATGGTTAACAAAATAATTTCGTAAACTTTCTAGTCGTTCAAGTGTTCCGTATATTTTATTCTCAACTTTTTGTCTGTAGAAACACATATCCTTTATTTCAAGTTTCTCGCTCATTGAGAGAACACTCTCATAAATTCACAGATTTTCTTTCTTTCTGTTTTTCTTTCTTTCTTTCTTTCTTTCTTTCTTTCTTTCTTTCTTTCTTTCTTTCTTTCTTTACTTCCATTTTCTTTCCTCGCAATCTCTTCTGTCCAAGGGAAGCTATATTTTGAACAAAATGCACCATAAAGACGTAAAAATTAGGTGTGGAGAAAAGAGAGAAAACATAGTGTAGAATATAAAGGTAGTCAATTTTACTGCAGGAGGGCAGACATAATATAGCAATTCAGCACTTTTTTTCTTAGTTTCTGAGGAACTTTTCCTATCTCTTAATACATTTTCTTAGCCTCTGTGTCTCAGTTTTCAACGTCTTCTGATAACATTGCTCAGAGTCATATCAGGCCGAAAATGGAGTACTGTTATCAAATTTGAGCGGGAGTTGCCCAGTCTGCGTTTTCCAGTCTTGAGAGAGTTCTAAAGAATCTCTGAGATCTTGTGGGCGACGAATTACCTTCAATCTTCCAACCTCTCTCTCTCTCACAGGAGGGATGTGGCGAGTCTCTCACTGCTCTATCGCTACTTCGATGGAAAGTGATCGGATGAACTACATTCTTTAGTTCAGCCAGGTCTGACCTTCACGGCTAGGACCCGCCATGCCCCTTACATTATAGCAAACCACCTACATTCCCTACCCCCGTATTCTGTTGGCGAGTTCCACTTGAACAGCTTCTTCCCGTGAACCACTGTCCTATGGAACAGACTCCCATGAGGGTGTTTGCCCGATCAATTCATTCGTAACCTGATCAAGTCTAGATTCAACCGTTATCTTCTCCTTCTATCCATATAAATTACCACTTAACGTAATCCTCTACCTGGAGTGACCACGGGACTTGTAGAGGATGAAGCTTATTGTATAAACAAAAAAAAAAAAGGATGGTTAAATATCTGTATTAGCTTACATTCGTAGCTCACACTTCGCACTGCCTCTCTTCTTAACAAGATTACATTCTGTTTTTGTAGTTGGTTAGTCCTTTCTTCCCGACTTCCTTTAATACCGGTTTTCAGTGGTTTCTGCAGTTATTTTTAAGCTTGAATAAACCAAACGTTTTTTTTTTCAAAAAATTAACAGACGCATTGTTTCGAAACGAAAAGCTGATTTTTATCGTTTTCTTTCTTTCATTCTTTCTTTCTTTCTTTCTTTTTCTTTCTTTCTTTCTTTCTTTCTTTCTTTCTTTCTTTTCTCGCAGTCTCGTCTGTCCCAGGGAAACTCCCACCACCACCACCACCACCTTTTCAATAGAAGGTTAACGCAAAGCATCATGAAAACGCAAAAAATTAGTTAAAAAAAAAAAAAAAAAAAAAGAAAGAGAGAGAAAATGCATTAGGAAGCAGAATATAAATGTAATAGATTTTACAAGTAAGTGGGGTAGTGGTGGTTGGATGGGTTGTCGCAATGAAGATAAGTAACTTTACAAACCTATTCAGCTGTATACTAAAAGATTATAAGTTATGAAGAGAAATCGGAGTCAAAAATAGGATGTTTCTTTCCACTGTTTATCTTTCAAATGCTACATTATATATATATATATATATATATATATATATATATATATATATATATATATATATATATATATATATATATATTAATCTGAAATCGGATTGGTTATTATGATCTGGGACACGAATCTAGTCTGGATACGTAGAGTCAGATTGATTTACAATTAAGGAAGAAGGGTGTGTGTATGTTTATTGCCGGAGAAATATAGACAGACAATACAAGAACTTTTTTGAAAAAAATACAGTGTCTGGAAGACTGGATAGATGCATTCATTAAATTATAGAGCCATGCTTCATAGGATTATTTTGTACTTAGTGCAGATGTATATGTTAGAAAACTTATTAGTGCACGACAACTGCGAAACAAAGCGGAGATTTTGCGCAGTCGAGCAAGCTGGAACAGTGACATTAGATTTTTTTTGGAACGCACGGGGGAAAAGTGTGTTGTCTTCCTGGCTTGATTACTAGATAGCAGACCGTCAGAGTAAACTGTTCAAGATCTCTACTGATTCAAATATCTTCAACTATAACCGGCCAGGATGTCTGCCTCGGTGTAAAATAACATTTGTTGATGAGATAGTTTCATAAACTGTTGCTGCAGTTTTGAGTTATATCCGCATCGATACCTCTTCTTAGTTTTGACACCTATGGTTGTCCATTTTTTTTATTATCGAAGAAACCAAACTTTTGGAATATAAGTAGTGTTTGGTTTGACTTGTTCTGTTTTGTTTTACGGCATATCAACACCAGTGGGTTATTTAATGCCGACACGAATTTTTTGCCTGAGTGTAATTTTTCAAAAATGTATTGCTGGTAATATATATATATATATATTAAAATGATTTGCTGGCAAAAATGATTTGCTGGTAATATTTTTTGCTTCAAAAATGTATTGCTGCTAATATATATATATATATATATATATATATATATATATATTCCAATATTTTTTCCTTCAAAAATATATTACTGGTAATACTTTTCTTTAAAAAAATGTATTGTTGGTAATATTTTTTTCTTACAAAATGTATTGCTGGTAATATTTTTTCCTTCAAAAATGATTTGCTGGTAATATTTTTTGCTTCAAAATGTATTGCTGGTTTTTTTCCTTTAAAAAATTTATTGCTGGTAATATTTTTTTCTTCAAAAATATATTACTGGTAATACCATTTTTCTGCAAAAATGTATGTCGTGTAATATTTTTGTCCTTCAAAAATGTATTGCTGGTAATATTTATTCCTTCAAAAATGTATTGCTGGTTTTTTCCTTGGGAAAGTTATGTATCCAACTCTTCTCCCCTCAGTTATGGGTAAATAGTAAGACGGATTGGGTTCTATAGCCTTGGTTGGCAACCTGTCCAGGAGAAAGAAAGCTCTAAATTCAAAACTGTATGTAGCCCTGTCGATGCATCTACTCTTCAGCTAAAGAAAGTATCGTTCGCACTGATTCGATGATCTTGACTACTGTTGATTCCTTTCTTTATAGAGTGCATATTATGAGACTATGTAAGATAAAAATTGGATGGCTAAGGCATGAAGAAGTTTAGATCGTAGTGATACTGTCGAAATGTTGTGCTAACAACAAAGATGGTGACAACAGTCCGCATGTAAATAATATAATAATGATGATTCCAAATCACAGAAATTCACAGATTATTAAATAAAGAGCCCAGTTTGAAATTCCGTGAGGGTTACCCGGATCAACAAGCACCTGATGATGGACGGAGTGACTAACGGTCGAAACGTTGTGATAATTAAAACAAAGATGAAGACATCAGTCCGTGGAGTGAATTGCTTCAGTGGAGTGAATTGCGTCATGATGCTTTTTTTTTTCTTACAGACGGTGCCCAACTGACCCTACTATGCTGTGCAGTTGAAAAACTAAAAAACAACGTGCATGCCCGAAATCAAAAATATAAATATGATTAAATATGTCGTAAATCTGGCAACAAGAGTTCTTTCCCAAAAAATGCCGAGTAACGAGACGGAGTCAAATTAAATAGTAATAAAGACTTTTTTTTCAAATAATTGATTTTATTTCTGAATTTTGAAGACTAATGCCAAGTTTTGGTATTCATGTCCTTCTCCCAAGAGAATTTTCGTGTTAATCGGGGCGGTATCAATACGGAGAAAAGTTCATTTCGTTTGATAATTTCAAATTAAAGAAAAGCAGCGTTGAGAACTGAGGTAAGCTTAAGATGGATTCCGTGTAAATAACTTGGGGCGCTAACAAAACGTTGAAATTTTAATTTCGTTTGATAATTTCAAATTAAAGAAATGCAGCGTTGAGAACTGAGGTAAGTTTTAGATGGATTCCGTGTAAATAACTCTGGACGCTAACAAAAAGTTGAAATTTTAATTTCGTTTGATAATTTCAAATTAAAGATACGAAACTTGAAGATTGCGTTAAACCTTAGACTGTTTCCGTGTAAATCATTGGCGACGCGATCAAAACATTTAAAAGTTAATTTTCGTTGATTATTTGACTTAAAGAAATGTAAAATGTCGAGAATTGCGTTAAGCTTAAGAGTGTTTCCGTGCAAATAAATGGTCGCGCGATCGAAACGCTGAAAAGTACATTTCTTGCGATAATTTGAATAAAAGGAAAATGAAGTGTCGAGAATTTCGATAAGCTTCAGAGGGTTTCCATATAAATAACACGGGAGGTGATCAAAACATTGAAAATTGATTTCGTTTGGTAACTTGAATTAAGGAAAATGTAGAGTGTCAAGATTAGCTGTAAGCATCAGATGGTTTTCATGTAAATAACCCGAGATTCGATCAAACTTTCAAAATAGATTTAGTTTGATAATTTGAATTAAAGTAAAGTCAAATGTCGAGAAGAGCTGTAAGCTTTAGATCATTTCCGTGTAAATAAATCGGGAGGCGATGAAAACGTTGAAAAGTTAATTTCGTTTGATAATTTGAACTAAAGGAAAATAAAGTGTCTTGATCTTCATACGGTTTCCATATAAATAACTGAAGTCGCGATCAAAATTTAGAAACTTGATTTCGTTTGGTAATTTGAATTAAAAGTAGGCTCCCTCCACTAATGTTAAGTTTTCTTTTTGGCTCCATTTTCTGTAAAACCGCGTTCTGAATCGAAAAAGAAATACCGCAATAAAACGAAGACCTTATTTAATTAGAGAAGTTTTTACATGCGTTTATGAATGATATATATTTAAAACAACATTCTCTGAAGAAAAACTTTTTTGTCGATGAAAAATGTATTTTTAAAAGATATGTTTTCATTTTTTTTACAATTTTAAAATGAATAATTTATAAAGTTTTTATATCGTAAGATATTTCATGATTGGTTGCTTGGGGTACTCAGGCAGTTATGTGCCATACGTGATACACGCTTAGGCGATCATGTATCTTTCGATACTTGACTGACGAGGCAGATTTTTTTCCGCAGTTATTTTTTATTTCTTTCTGCGGTAGACCAGTTGTCATCCAAGGCTATAGAACCCGGTCTGTCCTGCTATTGTCCTCATCTTTGTTGCCATATTTATCACAGCGTTTCGGCCGTTGTACGCTCCGGCCTTCTTCAGGTGGTTGGAATGTCGAACTGAATCCTTTATTTCGCTCACTGAGGTAGACTGTTCTAGTTCCACGTGCCATGTCTAATGGATGTCAGTTATCAGTTATCTCCTGTTAATTCCCCTTTCCAACTCACGCTTTTTGGGTCCTGTTACTTGAGGACATATGGCACAGTGGATAAAGCCGTTAGTTAGATCCAGTAACAGGACCCAGGATGAAGGCGGTGGAGAACTTAGAAAGATAAATAAAAAAAAAACGGAAAAAGGAATTAAAAATAACGTTGAAACAAATAAGTTAAAAATATGTCGGACTAGCAGCATGGCCCGGCGTTGCCCGTGATTGATTCAAAAATCGTACAACTCATACAGCAATCGTTATCACTTGACTTAAAATATTTTTGCCCTTCCTTGCCTTTAAAGGAGTGCCTTTGCCGTGCTGATGTTGCTACATGCCTTACTTCTTGCCTATCTCACACTGCGAATTTTTTCTAAGCTCTATACTAAACATTAAATCTGTTACGAAAAAAGAACTAAACAAAATGAACAGAAAACGATCAGCTTTAAAAAAGGACTCGTAACTGGAAAACCGAATGATAAAGAATGTTAACAACAAATGCTTTTTCGCACCCAACCCAGTTCTGCGGAATCAGAATCAACGTTAAGTTTAAGCAAGCGAATGAGCCAATTGGAGTAAAGTGCCATGCAGATTTCAATTTTTCCCACTTGTGACGAATGCAGCTATCGATTTTTTTTCATGCTAGCATGTTAGTTAACATTCGTATCAGTCAGCTGTTGGCTCTCATGCTGGCCAATAGAATCTTCCTGCCTATTCGTGGCAGCCAGCTATAGGATCTCACTCTGGTCAGTAGAAAATGGCTACAAACTACATGAAAACTGCCGTAGAAGCATGAAAAAATCTATTATTTCCACTATCGATGGGGGTTGGGAAATGCAACGTCGGTTTCGGCCTTCCCTCTCATTTGGAGCGTGTGCTTGTAAATTTTGGTGCAAATCCGTCGAAAATTGCGGCCGTGCGTTCGTTACACACGCACACATCCTGCGTTTTATGGATAGAGATTAAAAAATAAAAAATCGTTTCCTAAACACACACACACACACACACGCAGACACACACACACACACACACACACACACACACACACATATATATATATATATATATATATATATTAATTCACAGATAATGATGAAGAAAAATAACTCTGTGGAGAGCCAATATCATTTACGTCCAGAATGGCCACAAGGTCCACTGGTAGATGCACAACTGAACCATACTAAGCCGCATAACTTTTGTTGTTAATCTTAGAATAATGCTGTATTCGCATAGTCGGGAAGGTAATTTGAGGGGGGAAGATTGTGTTGCGCTAGTGTTATGATGTATTGCCTGCCATGAAAAACAGATTCAAAGTTTGTTTTTTTCCATTTAGGCTTGAATATCAACTAGTACGGGAAGTGCTTATTTTAATTCAGCTCCCATAACCAACCGGTTCTCCGTTCCTCTGAATCCGCGTGTCATCGAGCCAAGAAGGCGGGAATATGTGACTGAATGAATCATTAAATGCATTGCATATAAAGCGGCGTTTAGAGATTTGATTGCAGTATCCGATCGGCAAAAGTTAAACAGCTTCAAAACCGTTGGTAATTGCAGTGATTAATATTTAAGGTCGATCAATTGACCATGTAGGAGGCAAGGTGGAGTAACTGAGAAGTCCTCAAACTGAGAAACTGGAGGTCCGAGTTCGAATTCTATTCGAATTCGTTAGATTCACTGACCCATTAAAAAAATCAACAACAAAAAAAAAACACTTGGGAATCCTTCAATTATGAATCCTTCTCTTCTCCCCACCCCCGAGCTAAATTGTCAGAGAGACTGGATCATATACCTTTAGGGGGTTACTGGTCTACCAGAACTCTGAATTCAAGCCTTGCAATTATGTGTTAAATAGACTCACCAAGCGTGGTGAGTATGGCTACACGTGGTCAATCAGGGAAGGCTTCCTCCAAGGAGCGAGAAAGACCTGAAACTTGATCTGGATCAAGTTGCGGGATTTGAAAGATATTCGACCGCAGATAAAACGAATATATATATATTTAACGATAGTTTTCACTGCGGATTCGAATCCTGTCAGAGAGCGCATTTTTTTCTTCTTCAGTCAGCTTTCTCGAATATTGAGGCCGTTAGACGGAAATAAATATTCTGTTTGATAAATACACGCAGCGTCTACCCAAATACGAGTATCCGTTAAGAATAACTTTTCAAGTGATAATATCTGTGGAATCAATAATAAATCTGTTACCTTTTCTAAAATTCATTTTGTTTACGTTTGGATACGAAACTCTGCAGCTATTAAAGAGATCTGAGAATGAGAGAAGATTTCGTTTAAAGGTACATTTCGGCCATGCTTGACTAATTCTTTGTAACTCAGCTCGCCAGAACGTATCGGATTTAACGATAGCACCCTCTTCCCAGAGAGACGCGCGTTCGAATCTTGCTAGTGAACAGTAGACGGAAATAAATATACGGTTTAGATTTCTACTAATAAATTCAACAATATATATATATATATATATATATATATATATATATACACACAGACATGACAGAATTGAATAGACGCTCACAGAAACCGTTTATTTTATTAAACAAGTAATTTATACAAATGAAGTAATTATAAATGATCATAAATTTAATAACTAATACTTGGTTGACATCCCTTTTGCTTTTTTTTTAATGCAAGGACCCTTCTAGGCATGCTAGCGATGAGTTCACGAATATCATCTTGAGGGATTTCTTGCCATGTTTGACGCAATAATCCTAAAAGTTCGGGCTTAGAAGATGGCTTCCTGTTCTTTTTGCAGAGTTTTCGATCTAATATGCCCCAAAGGTGTTCAATAGGGTTAATATCCGGGGACTGACTTGGCCATGGAAGTTTATTGATCCCATTTTGTCTCAACCAATGTTGCGATGCTTGATCAGTGTGACATGGAGCTCCATCTTCCATAAATAGGGAGTCAACTTTGCTCATTCTACTACTTGAGAATATTGGAAGGCGCCCTTTCATGTTTCACCGTTGGCAGCGGTCTTTTTAAATCAAACTCTTGACTACAGAGTCTCCATACCCATACTCTTCCACTGTCGGAAAATAATGCGAAATAAGAAAAATCAGTGGTGCGTATTATGCACAGCTACAAAAAATCTTTAAAAATTGCTGTAAAATAAAATAAGAATTATCATAAAACTAAATTAGAATAATATTATTCTACGTTTAAAACCATTTTTTTTAGATAAGTGTAGGAAACACTGGCCGTTTAAAATTGGAGAGATACAATTTATAGCGTTTGGTTACCAAAGGAGGGGTGTGTATTATGCGTTTGCAGAAGCATTTTCCCACATATTCAGCAAAGATTTAGGTGTGCGTAGTAGGGATGAATACGTATTATACATGGGGAATTCTTTCTTTTTATGTTCCATATGCTTTCAGGACGTAAGCGATCATGGCTCTCCATCTCCCTCTATCCTTTGCAGCTCTCAAGAAATTTCTTCCCTCTGCTACCTCACCCAGACCACTTTCTGTTATCCACTTTTACGGCAAATATAAATAAGGAAATACGTTTTTATTAAATAGATAATTCAAACCCTATTTTGTCAGCCAAGTCGCCATGTAGAGGCACGCTTTGGCTAAAGTAATGAAAAAATGGATAGCCGGTTCAATTCTTTCCAAAAAGCGTAAGTAGGAGTTTTCAATTTAATCTAAGCTGACTGATATTAATTTCCAGATATCTGGATTTTGCATGGTTTAAATATTGGTTTTATGAATGTTGGTGTTAGGGAAATGTTCATCTGGCGTGTGGTTATAGATTGAAATATATTGATTAATATTCCCTCTAAAAATTTTCATCATAATGAGGTAGATTCTTTTTTGTTTAATTAAGTCAATATTTTGTAAATCAAAATTCTGGCCTGTTTTATTTTTGTGTGTTACTAAAGAGTTCAGTGTGCTGTCTCAATGGCGCTCTTTTAGATGTTGCGTTTGAGGGTTCTGGAAGTTTCGCCTGTATCTCTTTTATGGCATTGCAAGCTTTTAATAAAATATATCCCGGCATCGAAATGTCAGAAAATAGCATCAACGGTATTTTCCACTGGGCAATTAAAAAAAATAAACATTCACACATATTTTACATAGATAAAAACCTTCATAAGGTGTGGACTGTACTTGTGAGAACTTTTTTTTTGCATTTCTTTAAGTCATGAGCTACCAGGAATCCCTTCAATTAGTCTACTGGAATCTTTTCCAATCAATCCGAGGGCTCCAAATACAACAGGAATTGTTGATGTTCTCATGTACCACATTTTTGAGATATCGATTTCAAAGTCCGTGTATTTTGATAGTTTTTGAAGATCATCAAAAATACATTGCAGTCTGCAGGGACTGCAATGTCAATAAGGAGACACGTTTTATCATTGCGGTCTCTAATCACGATGTCTAGGCGTTGATTGTCCTACCTGTGTGTATAGTGATGCTCCATAAAATTGTTACAGGTACAAATATTCTCCGTAGACCCCGTATAAAACGCGGTCGGGTAGCTGATTTGAATCTCCACCTGCAGGGTATCTACCAATTGCCTTACGCGATCAGATGTGGCACAAGGCCGAATTTAAAGTGGGGTATCTGAGCCTGTGTGCTCGGCCAAATATTCCCCGTAGACCCCGTATAAAACGCGGTCGGGTAGCTGATTCGAATCTCCACCTGCAGGGTATCTACCAATTGCCTTACGCGATCAGATGTGGCACAAGGCCGAATTTAAAGTGGGGTATCTGAGCCTGTGTGCTCGGCCAAATATTCCCCGTAGACCCCGTATAAAACGCGGTCGGGTAGCTGATTCGAATCTCCACCTGCAGGGTATCTACCAATTGCCTTACGCGATCAGATGTGGCACAAGGCCGAATTTAAAGTGGGATATCTGAGCCTGTGTGCTCGGCCAAATATTCCGCATAGACCCCGTATAAAACGCGGTCGGGTAGCTGATTCGAATCTCCACCTGCAGGGTATCTACCAATTGCCTTACGCGATCAGATGTGGCACAAGGCCGAATTTAAAGTGGGGTATCTGAGCCTGTGTGCTCGGCCAAATATTCCGCATAGACCCCGTATAAAACGCGGTCGGGTAGCTGATTCGAATCTCCACCTGCAGGGTATCTACCAATTGCCTTACGCGATCAGATGTGGCACAAGGCCGAATTTAAAGTGGGATATCTGAGCCTGTGTGCTCGGCCAAATATTCCGCATAGACCCCGTATAAAACGCGGTCGGGTAGCTGATTCGAATCTCCACCTGCAAGGTATCTACCAATTGCCTTACGCGATCAGATGTGGCACAAGGCCGAATTTAAAGTGGGGTATCAGAGGCTGTGTGCTCGGCTAAAAATTTCCCGTATACCCCGTATAAAACGGTGTTTGGGTAGTTGTTCCCTCTGACGAGATTCCGCCCTTCGACATAGCCTGGTCTGGAGATCCTCTCTGTTCAGTGGCAGTGAGTTTGACCAGCACAGCTGGAGATGTATCTCTGACTGCAGACTAACATACAGTATTTACTACTTTATATGAATGGGAACATACCCATTATAGTCCGTAGGTAATCTACAATAATTATTATTACGATGACTATTTGCCCGCGTTTTAATACTCATATTTCTATAACCTCGCTATAAAATTATTATCTTCACTCCTCCCTCATGTTTATCTTGGATTGCTGTGTTTTCCTTCCACTGGAATATTGATGTCAAACCTATTTTACTTCCCAGGTTCAGGCGGGAAATGAAGAAAAATCGTTTGAAACTTGTGCTTCTCCTTCATAGAACTGAGAAGGAAATCCATAAAATGTATGCACTTAGCGTCGAAGATACTGACAATGGCAAAGCCAGATTCGCATTCAAGAGAATGACAAAAATCCAAAAGTCTTCGGAAAGGTAAAAAAAATGAATTAAAAACTGACTCCCTCTTTGTCTACCTCGCTCAAATATTGTTTACATTCATTTCTACAAATAGATACTGACTCTTAACGCTATTGTTACCACCAAAACTCACCATATCATCTAGGTTGAAAGACACACATTCACACACCGGCACACACATATATATATGTGTAAATTTTAGTATACATATATATAAAAACTTAAACTGCAACTCCAGAAATGTAATTTATGTACTTAAATGCACAAAATGTAAGAAGTCATATATAGGCATCAGCCAACAACTGAACAACAGGGTCTCCCTACACAAAAGCAATATAAAATTGACAGACATCACAACACATTTTCAAATGTAACCAGGGTAAGTTTAATATCATGTTGATATATCAAACAGACAATTACTCGTACCTACAAATACAGGAAAAATACTTTATAAACAAATTTAAACCCGAACTAAATAGATCATAACCCCCCACATAAAAACACACAACATGCACACAAGGTGACCAAATACAATGATCAAATCACTCACATACATGAACGCACGCTCATATACGGGAGACACGAGGGTATATATATGTATGCACACATTTATATATATATATATATATATATATATATATATATATATACACGCATGTTGTAAAATTATGTAAAACAAAGCATAATATTTTTTCTAAATAAATCCACATTACAACCAAAAACGTTTGCAGCACCTCTCTTCTCTTCTTTTTAATATACATACTTTTCTCTCGTTGGAACCACTACAACCTCTTTCTTTTATATATATATATATATATATATATATATATATATATATATATATATATATATATATATACTAGCAGCATGGCCCGGCGTTGTCTGTGCTTGATTCAAAAATCGTACGACTCATACAGCAATCGCTATAACTTGACTTAAAATATTTTTGCCCTTCCTTGCTTTTAAAGGAGTGCCCTTTGCTGTGTTGATGTTGCTACATGCCTTACTTCTTGCCTATCTCACACTGCAAATTTTTTCTAAGCTCTATACTAAACATTAAATCTGTTACGGAAAAAGAACTAAACAAAATGAACACAAAACGATCAGCTTTAAAAAAGGACTCGTAACTGGAAAAACCGAATGAAAAAAGAATGTTAACAAATGTTTTTTCGCACCCAACCCAGTTCTGCGGAATCAGAATAAACGTTGAGTTTAAGCAAGTGAATGAGCCAATTGGAGTAAAGTGTCATGCAGATTTCAATTTTTCCCACTTGTTACGAATGAATGTATCGATTGTTTTTTTTTGCATGCTAGCATACTAGTTAACATCCGTGTCAGTCAGCTGTTGGCTCTCAAGCTGGCCAATAGAATCTTCCTGTCTATACGTGGCAGTCAGCTATTGGCTCTCACTCTGGCCATTAGAAAATGGCCGCAAACTACATGAAAACTGACGTAGAAGCATGAAAAAATCGATTATTTCCACTATCGATGAGAGTTGGGAAATGCAAAGTCGGTCTTAGACTTCCCGCTAACTTGGAACATGTGCATGTAAATTTTGGTGCAAATCCGTCGAAAATTGCGTCCGTGCATTCGTAACACACGCACACACATCCTGCCTTATATATATATATATATATATATATATATATAGCTGTACACTCATATTCAAGAATACTCGTCTACTAGGGTGACTAGACAATCCCTAATGCAGACGCTCGCTCAGGTACATTTTGTGTTTGTTCAACACTTACAGAGCCCATCTGTGGTTTATACTGCAACTCTGCTGAGCAGACCTTAGTTACAGTTTCTGGGAGAGAGCGTGTTATCTAGCGTGATCAATAATCTGAACAAATACAGCACACTCAAACCCTCGGTCACGACGACTTGTGACTTCGGGCTAGCACAGTTTTCGACGGTCCCCTAAGTGTTCCGTCTACCCAATTACACTCACAAGGCTTGGGTTAACCCGTGGTTTGGTTTTCATGTACTTTCCAAAGGGGCCGCACGCTGCGAACATCCCCCCTCCAGACTGATATCATCAGGTAGTCTTCTTCCGAACAATTGAACCGAGATTCGAACCCGGGTCTCATGGCAGAAAGCGAACTTTCTAACCAGTATATATATATATATATATATATATATATATATATATATATATATATATATATATATATATATATATATAATGTAAAATCACACGTCTCCCGGTGAATTCGAAATACTGTTGACTCGATTTAATTTACTATGAAACCATCTGCAATTCCCGGCTCCACCTACCTTCACTGGTCCTGCGCATTTCACTCAACTTCGGAAGCAGATTCAGAAATCTGCGCTCGATAAACGAGCACCTTTCAGCCAGTTCGTACCACAGTATGGGACACTGAGTCGAACGCATCAACACACATCTTCCGTTACATTATCAGTCGGTAAAATCATATGTGTATTGGTCAATATGGAGACTGACCAATTTGTAGAAACATTCCGAAGATTAACAAAAAAATTAATATCGAACGTGGAAGAACGACAGATTATTTTTATAGCTAAGTTCTTCTGGATGGAAAATGTTCGTAAAACTAAATAAATGCCCTCACCCAGCACCTCTGACACCCAAGTCTTACCATTTCCTTACTAATGGTGATTTTCGAAGCATAGCTTAGATATGGCACGAGGCCGAAAGTATGGGATAATCGAACTCATTACTCAGTCGTAATTGTTCTAGCGAGACAAGATTGCTAAACATTACACCAAGATGCCCTATATGATTTTGTAAGGTCTAAAATGTAGGACACCCAGTGAAGATCGATGTCGCCATTTCCTTACTAATGTACCAACATCCATTTGTACTCCCCACCTTCTGACTTCTTGCCATTAAAGATGGAAGAGTCAAGAAAATACTATCGATCAGAAAAGGCGGCCCTCAATTGCCTCGATCATGCTAACCAGTCGGAGGAGGGAAAGAAATGAACCAGATAGATAGATAGATAGATAGATAGATAGATAGATAGATAGATAGATAGATATAAAGAAATCGAATGCCTGAAAAAATAATATAGAACGCGGAAGAACGACAGAACCTTTAAAGAAACTTTATCTAACCGCACATTCCCACATAAAAGAAAAACATGAGTCTTAAAGTTTATAGCAATGAAAGACTAAACAGTCCGAATTTCTGGGATGAGGATTTATTATTACTGACATTATTTACATTCGGATAAACGATTGCTCGCTTAATAACTTTTATTTATTCATAATTAACTCTGTTATCACATTCAAGAAAAAAAATCTTGCATTTTAAATCGTTTAACTTTAAAACACTTCATGCTAACACGATCCATGCCTTGACAAAACACACACACACACACACACCAATATATATATATATATATATATATATATATATATATATATATATATATATATATATATATATATAATAAAAAGGCTTAAACTGATATTCCATGGTCATAATTTATTCCATTGGAATCGTATATACGATCCAATTGATCAGACCTACAAATTCAAAAAGAAAACAGAAAAACCAACTCCGGAAATAAAAAAATAGAATTTAGAGAGAGTGTAAGTATGAGAGTGTAGGACGAATGTTAGAGCTATAGAGAGGGGTAACAGACGAGAGAAGGTGGGGGATTAAAATCTAACAGAGAGAAGTTTTAGAGACGGTTTAAGTGAGAGAAATGAATGTTGTCGGATGTCTAATACATTAAAGATGTAACCGGAAATATATATATATATATATATATATATATATATATATATATATATATATATATATATACGACTTTCACTATTATGCATTGACGTTGTGACTATACAAGCCAATCAATATTCGTCTTTTCTGTACGATACAATGTTGCTGTTTGGTTGTCTTCCCTTCGCCGTTATGAAAGATTTCGTGATGATGCCAGAATGCTTCCTTCGACGCCATTAATCGATCATTGTTTATGTTACCATAACAACGGAATATCTCAGCGAGTAAACACAATTGAAATGAAAGTCAATTTCCATATTCAAACATTTTAATGCAATGTCAATCACTATCTACTGTCTTGATTACTTCTTTTGTTCTTGCTCTTTAGTAATGTTTTTATTTCTAATTCTTCCACTTCTGGTGTCTTCTCTCTTCTTGAATTCAACACCATCACTTGAGAAGACACTAATTTAACGGTTCTTCTCTCCTTAGCTTAACAACTTTGAATCTACAATAAACTTAACTTTTGAAAGTGAAACCAACTGCATTCTTCCGTTCTTTCTTTCAAACTCACTAACCCCATGTATCTTAGTGGCTTTACGATGAGAGACCAGGTACACACTAAAATAAGAGTAGAGAAACATTAAAAAGCTTTTGTCTTGGGAAAGATACTGAAATCAAGCATGGCTGATCATATATGGAGGGAAAATAGTGATCAACTCCTATGGAATAAAGTCAAGGTAATAGACAAAGAACAACAGCGAAACTCTCTTTCCGTCTCCATGTTTTCCAGTCGTCTTTCATATTCAAACATTTTAATGCAATGTCAATCACTATCTACTGTCTTGATTACTTCTTTTCTTCTCGCTCTTTAGTAATGTTTTTGTTTCTAATTCTTCCATCTTAGTAACCCAGTGGCCTTACTGCCTTACATGGGTTGATTATATATATATATATATATATATATATATATATATATATATATATATACACCATTTTGTCTGCATTTCATCGATGGAGAATTGTCACTGTTATACATTAACCTCGTGACTATGCAAACCAATCTTAAAGCACTTGTCTGTAGATATTAATCTGTTCTATAAAATATAATGTCATTCTATTTATGTATCTGTGGCGCAGCATAATCTTCCCTTCGCCGTTATTAGATATTTCGTTATGGTGCCAAAATGCTTCCTTCGAAGCTATTGAGCGATCGTTGTGTGTGTTACCATAATAATGGAATATCTCACCGATTAAGCCGAATTGCGAAATTATTTATCTTTGGATAGTTATATTTTCAATCAGTTTTAAAAAGTATAATTTATTCTTTCATGCGATAATATGCAACCAGTTAGATAGATGTAAATGCTAGATTATAGTATATAGATATAAATATATAAATTGACGAAATATAGATATAAATATAGATTATAGTTAGATAGATGTAAATGCTAGATTATCCATGCAAAAAATAGAACAAATGAAGTTGCAAAATTGTTAAAATATCGGCGCCATCTTTTGAGAAGTCGTGTCAGCTTTGTTCTGGATATTGTGTTCGTTACATGTTTTCAAAAAGTAAAACTCTTTGTTGCGCGCGACAATCGAATGAATTTTATAAATAAACTCTTTGATAATTCATGACGAAAATATCACCACCACAATTGAAAAAGTATTTTAGAATTAGTTTATCCTTTTTGTCAAGACATGGATCGTGTTAGCATGAAGTATTTTAAAGTTAAACGATTTAAAATGCAAGATTTTTTCTTGAGTGTGATAATAGAGTTAATTATGAATAAATGAAAGTTATTAAGCGAGCAATCGTTCATCGGAATGTAAATAATGTCAGTTATAATAAATCCTCATTCCAGAAATTCGGACTGTTTAGTCTTTAAAACTCATATTTTTCTCTTATATGGGAATGGGCGGTTAGATAAAGCTTCTTTAAAAGTTCTGTCGTTCTTCCGCGTTCTATATTATTTTTTCAGTCATTCGATTTCTTCATATCTATCTATCTATCTATCTATCTATCTATCTATCTATCTATCTCTTTCTGATCTATCTATCTATCTATCTATCTGGTTCATTTTATTTTTTGTCTCCTCCAACTGGTCTGCACGAGCGGCGCAATTGGGGGGCGCCTTTCCTGATCGACAGTGCCATCTTGACACTTCCATCGATGGCGGAGTTCAACTAATAAACAGTTCGCTTGGCTTTGATGGCAAGAAGCCAGAAGGTGGGAGAGTACGGATGGAGGTTGGTACATTAGTAAGGAAATGGCAACTTCGTTCATCGCTGGATGCCCTACGATTTTGACCTTACAAAATCATGTAGGGCACCTCGACTGGGATACCTCGAGGCGGTGTAATGGTTAGCAAGTATGTCTCGCTCGATCAATTACGACTGAGTAGTGAGCTCGATCCTCGCTGGGTTCCCCGTACTTTCGGCGTCTAAGGTACGCTTGGAAAATTGCTGGGGTACTTCGAGGTGGTGTAATGGTTAGCAAGTATGTCTCGCTCGGTCAATTACGGTTGAGTAGTGAGTTCGATCCTCGCTAAGTGCCTTTTACTTTTGAGATTTTGCTACATTTACGCTATGCTTAGAAAATCATTTAGGGCAACTCGACTTTGTGTAATGTTCAGCAATCTTGTCTCGCTAGAATAATTACGACTGAGTAATGAGTTCGACCTTATCCCATACTTTCGGCTTCGTGCCATATCTAAGCTATGCTTCGAAAATCACCATTAGTAAGGAAATGGTAAGACTTGGGTGTCAGAGGTGCTGGGTGAGGGCCTTTATTTAGTTTTACGAACATTTTCCATCCAGAAGAACTTAGCTATAAAAATAATCTGTCGTTCTTTCTAGTTCGATATTAATTTTTTTTTTGTTAATCTTCGGAATGTTTCTACAGATCCGTTAGTCTCGAATTTATTATACACAGTTACCGACTGTTGCTGACAATATAACGGAAGATGAGTATTGATGCCTTCGGCTCAAAGTCCCACACTGTGGTGCCGACTGGCTGAAAAGCGCTCGTTTATCGAGCGCAGATTTCTGAATGTGCTTCCGAAGTTAAGTGGTGAGTGAAATGCGCAGGACCGGTGAAGGTAGGTGAAGCCGGGAATTGAGGAGGATTTGATAGTAACTGAACTCAACAGTATGAGCTAACGACGCAATTTTCGGTAGTGTGGGTGGGGGAGGTGATTTCATTACCCATGAGTTACGAGACCGGCACTGTAGCCATCGATTTCGGTAGGTACTCGTACTGAATATACACTGGCATGCGGAAAGGCGATAACTTTATTATTAGTTGTAACTCATGATATCATAGGCAGGAATTGTTACTCCTATCAGTCAGTTAATTGCTGTACGTGATTCACTCTTGGGCGATCGTGTATCTTCTGATATATGACTGACGAGGCAGATTTTTTTTCTCGCAGTAGGTTGCCATTTCTTTCTGCTATAGACTGGTTGCCAACCTAAGCTAAAGAACTCGGTCTGTCCTGCTATTCAATCGATAGCTGGGCGGAGAAGAGATGAATTCATACCTTTCCCAAGGGTATTAGTACGCAAGTGAATCTAAAATACCCTTCGTAAATTCATGATTTTCTTTTTAATCGTATAATGACGTATATAGTGGAAGATAAAGATATGCCAAGTTTTATGCCTCAACACTAATTTTAGGAAAATCTATGACAAAGTGGAAAAATATTTCAGGTTCATAAAACATTTCAACTTTCATATTATCACAATATGGATATTTAATAACACAAGTGATAAAAAACGTAACAAAAAGAATAAACTTAATAAAATGTTAGACTATATACCCAAAATAAATACCATGATTTCCCATGTATAATATGCATTAAAAAAAATGATAAGCAAAATTAGGGGTGCGTATTATAAACAGGTACAAAAAAATCTTCAAAAAATTGCAGTTTCATAGGTCGATTTCAGTTGCGAAATGACTTACTCACCACAAACATACAACAATCTGACATTAACATTCGGCTATTGCGACCCCATAAGGATGTCAAATACAATCATATGTACCTAAGGATACTTACAAATTTAAAATAAAATAAGAATTAACATAAAGCTAAATGAGAATAATATTATTCTATGTTTAAAACCATTTTTTTAAAATAAGAGTAGACAACTCTTGCCGTAATGAAATTGGAGAGACAAGGGGTGCATATTATACGTGAGTAGAAGCCTTTTCCCACACTTTCAGCACAATTTTAGGGGTGCGTATGATGGATAAATGCGCATTATACATGGGGAATTACGGTATTTAAAATAAAATAATTTAAAATGTTGTGTTTATAGTTCTTATTAAAATGGTGACAATCATACGCCTAACGAAGTTTAACGGTAATCGAGCAATTTAAAGTAATTAATTGTTTACACTATATATATATATATATATATATATATATATATATATATATAATATATATATATATATATATATATATATATATATATGTATGTATGTATGTATAAAAGTGAAGATTGAAGTCAACACTTAGAGGCTTCTAAGTGCTGACTTTAATGTTCACTTTCATATTTACAAACACTCTATCTCTGATATTGTGCACTTTATCCCATAAATATACCACCCATTAAGAGTATATTTCCTCATATATCACATTTGATCCTAGACTGACCAAACCTCATGCTAAAATAATTAATGTTAAAAAAATAAAGAAATAAAAAAACAAATGAAAACTAGAGACAAAAGTTCATTTTCTCCATCAAGACATTCATTTCTGTAGTTCACTGCTACCAGCAAGCAGAATTTTTTTTCTCCTGATGATGGCCATGTTGGCCGAAACCAATCGAGGAATCTAAATGAAATAATAATAAAAACGAAAGACTGCTAATATACAACCTATTGTGCCTGAATATATATATATATATATATATATATATATATATATATATATATATATATATATATATATATATATTTCAATTAAAAGGTGCAAATATAATTTATAAATTCATGAATCATTCATACATATCTATATTTGTTTTTTGTATTAATGATTCATGAATATATATATATATATATATATATATATATATATATATATATATATTTCAATTAAAAGGTGCAAATATAATTTATAAATTCATGAATCATTCATACATATCTATATTTGTTTTTTGTATTAATGATTCATGAATATATATATATATATATATATATATATATATATATATATATATATATATATATATATATATTTCAATTAAAAGGTGCAAATATAATTTATAAATTCATGAATCATTCATACATATCTATATTTGTTTTTTGTATTAATGATTCATGAATATATATATATATATATATATATATATATATATATATATATATATATATATATATATATATTTCAATTAAAAGGTGCAAATATAATTTATAAATTCATGAATCATTCATACATATCTATATTTGTTTTTTGTATTAATGATTCATGAATATATATATATATATATATATATATATATATATATATATATATATATAGTGTGTGTGTCAGTTTGTGTCTGTATAAACGTGCAAGTGTGTGTCCCTGTGTGTTCTGTCGATCGATTTACTGATTGAGTAATTGATTAATTTGATTGGGAACGTGCCAGTGTTTATTATGGATGCAAATGTCTTTTTTGCAGCTTGGGTATATAAAATAGTTATTGGTAAGTGGACTGGACAAGTATTCTTTCTGCTATTGTCTTTGCTATCAGCCACCGTGATTGCCAATAACAAGATTTTTTGGCCGAGATATCCAGCGATAGTACAGAGCTCAGGAAAAAAATTGGACCCACGTCTTTATTACATTTGATCCGAGACTGCTTTTAATCGTTGTTAAACTAATAAAATATTTGAGATTGACATGAACACATTTTTCTTTGTTTTTTTAAGCTATTATTCTCCAAGACCAAACCCTAAAAGCCAGGCAAGGTAGAAGGTTATAGAGCCATGTTGTTGTATTGTGCATATGTAGGATAGATAACCGTTGACTATAGACGTGAAGTGGGCGAGATTATAGGGATTGGAGATACGTCCACTTGGGAGTGGTTCTCGGGAAGAAGCTGTCTGAGTTGATCTCCATTCTTACCACTCCAATACGTAAGGAATGAGTGATACGATCCCGTATAAGTGGTACCGCCGATCTTTGCTGTAAAAGTTTGAAATGGTGGAACCTGGAAATGTAGTTCATCTGAACATTTGCTATGAAAGCATACAGTATTGGATATCATGCGGTGTTTGGTCTCCTGGAAAAGGGCTGTGGAAGTAGAAAATTATTCATCGCCTACAAGGCCGCGTAAACGTTTTTGAACTCTCTCAAGACTGGAAAGAGATGCTGGACATCTCCAGTCTAGTTTGGTTTGGTTCATTTTGTTTTACGATCTGTCAACCTCAGTGGTTTGTGTAAGGCCGACAAGAATTTTAGGATAGGTTCGTATGAGTAGAATATGTATCTTTTGTAAGAAAGAAATCAGTTTGGAGATTAGGTTTACATTGACGTATTTTTGTAAAGAGGATTTTTGTCGAGAGTCTGGTTTCATTGACGTATTCTTAGTTTGGCTTGGTTTATTTTGTTTAACGGCTTATCAACCTGACTGGGTAATTTAATGCCGACAAGATGGGTTCGTATGAGTCGAATATGTATTCTTTGTAAGAAATCAGTTTTTAGATCAGGTTTCATTGACGTAAAGAGGGTTTTTGTCGAATGTCTGGTTTGGTATATTTTGTTTTACGGCATATCAACCTCAGTGCGTTATTTAATGCTGGCAAGATTTTTAGGATAGGTTCGTATGAATAGAATATGTATTCTTTGTAAGAAATCAGTTTGTAGATTAGGTTTCATTGACGTACTTTTGTAAAGAGGGTTTTATGGAGAGTCTAATTTCATTGATATATTCTTGGTTTGCTTTGGTTTATTTTGTTTTACCTCATATCAACCCCAATGGGTTATTTAATGCCGACAAGTTTTCTAGAATAGATTCGTATAAATGGTCTAATATAGTTTAGATAAGGTAGCAATAATTCATTTCTCGTCTGAGTTTTGTCCGAGAAAAATGACGCGAAGCTTTTATTATGACTTGAATCTGCTCCAATTATTGTCCTCGTCTCAGCAACAACGTGTCAGTATATTGTAACAATAGCGACTGTTAATCGATTGTCTAGGAACGATTGATTTTTTTTTGCTTTGTTTTCGTTCTGTTCATCCAAGCCTAACTTCTTACTGACCTAGATGGAGGCCAGATCAATTAGACCAGAGCCAGAGTCGAACGGGAGTTAATATCACTCAGCAATAGAGAGGAACGTTCTGTAAATTGACACGAATGATATCGTCAAAGTGTGAATCAATTTGACCTTGAGTGTTACAACTCACTCAAATCAAAGATGCTGAATAAACAGACGAGAAGCCCTAACAACAGAAACTGATCAAAGAAGTTGCAACCATAATTCATCGCAGATTTCTTAACAATCATTTCAGTTAGGACGTGAAGTGCAGAATGTTGTAAGGACAAGAAATGGTTAGAAACTAAAATGTAAAAAGAATGTGAAAAATAGCGAAACAAATGAGAATGCTTTTAGACATGTATCCACAATTGCGATTCGAATACTCAACAACTTACTCGAAAATTGGGAAAAAAAAAAATCAAACATAGAAGAAATTTTCACGCGTCTATTTAATGGAACTTGTTTGGATGAAGAACGAGAATTATAATTGTTATCACGAACTTTCCTCTATGGAAGCGAGACTTTATAAACTTAAGCACAGTACTAGATTAGCGGAAAGGTCTACACCATTTTACAGTTGAAATGGCTAGATATAATCGCAAATTCTATGCTAATAGTTTCTTCTGGTGCACTTTTCGTTTTTGAACTCTCTTCTGTCTTCATGTTTCTCAATCAACTTTGATCTACAAATATTTAAATGCAATCGCAATCGTTATCCTCTGTCTTTTTTATTTCCTTTTCTTTCACTGTTCCCTCCCCTTAATAGTGTTTTTTTTTTCGCGTATTCTCTCACCTTCAGTAACCTCATGCGTCTTAGGGGATTTATTGCCTTGCCTGGGATAAAATGATTAAAACAACATGAGGTTGGACGAAGCTTGATTATATCATTATTTCTTTTCTGCTACCCATTCTTGCTAGGGCTTACGGACGCATCACATATGAACACCCATCCGCATATGATCACTGAAGTTAAGCAACGTTGAGCCTGGTCAGAATTTAG
>OZ010600.1:59322634-59330134 GCA_963932145.1 Acanthosepion lycidas | reverse complement strand
GGCAGGGGTAAAGCAGGAGTAGAGGGAATTTAAGGTAGTGGGAGGAAGAAAATGTGTTAATATTAATGAGAGGGCAAAGCAAGAATAGAGAGAATTTAAGGTACGGGGAGGAAGAAAATATATTAGTATTAATAAAAGAGGCAAAGGAAAAGTAGAGGGAATTTAAGGTAGGGGGGGGAAGAAAATGTGTTAATATTAATGAGAGGGCAAAGCAAGAATAGAGAGAATTTAAGGTAGGGGGAGGAAGAAAATATATTAGTATTAATAAAAGGGGCAAAGTAAAAGTAGAGGGAATTTAAGGTAGGGGGAGGAAGAAAATGTGTTAATATTAATGAGAGGGCAAAGCAAGAATAGAGAGAATTTAAGGTAGGGGGAGGAAGAAAATATATTAGTATTAATAAAAGAGACAAAGCAAAAGTAGAGGGAATTTAAGGTAGGGGGGGGAAGAAAATGTGTTAATATTAATGAGAGGGCAAAGCAAGAATAGAGAGAATTTAAGGTAGGGGGAGGAAGAAAATATATTAGTATTAATAAAAGGGGCAAAGTAAAAGTAGAGGGAATTTAAGGTAGGGGGAGGAAGAAAATGTGTTAATATTAATGAGAGGGCAAAGCAAGAATAGAGAGAATTTAAGGTACGGGGAGGAAGAAAATATATTAGTATTAATAAAGGGGCAAAGCAAAAGTAGAGGGAATTTAAGGTAGGGGGGGAGGAAGAAAATGTGTTAATATTAATGAGAGGGGCAAAGCCAGAATAGAGGGAATATAAAGTAGCGGGAGAAAGAAAAATATATTAATATTAATGAGAGGGCTAAAGCAAGAGTATAGGGAATTGAATAGGAGAGTGAAAAATACATGTATTTTCATCCGGGTTCATATAGGCCTAAAATGTATTTTAGAAAAATCATTTTTTTTTTCCTGCTCCTCATTTACTTTTCATCAACTCTTGTGTTACCCATTTTAAAGAGTATATTTATTTATTTTCGTCTACCAACCTCAATATTCGAGAAGTCTTATGAGAGCAACATTCTATGGCTGCAACTGTATGCAACTGTACACAAATGCATTGAGATTGTGATCATATTTTCAAGGATTCTTGTTCACTTTTTGAAAGGATTTTCTCGTGACATGTACCTTATTTCTCTTTTGAATATCATGAATATCGAATTTGACAGATTGTCTCCGGCAATTACTTGCGAAATGAGCGAGATGAGATTGGACAAGATATGAAGAGAGAAAAAAAAGGCAAAAAGGCAATAATTTCAAACAAGCAAGTTATTGAAAAGAATTCAACAATATTTTGCATTTTAGTGCTTGTCAGATCAATGCGATGCCATCAATGTTTTTCATCCATCTGAATCTTGGCATGCATATTTCTATCTCTATCACTAGCTTTCATCTTATACACATCTACCTGTTAGTCAGTTCCTATCTATCTATCTATCTATCTATCTATCTATCTATCTAATTCTATTTATCATATGCTGTTCCTATCTATCTATCTATCTATCTATCTATCTATCTATCTATCTATCTATCTATCTATCGTATTCTCTTTCTGTATATCTATGTATCTTTCTATCTATCTATCTATCTATCTATCTATCTATCTATCTATCTATCTCATTCGTTTTCTGTGTATCTACGTATCTTTCTGTGCATCTATCTATCTATCTATCTATCTATCTATCTATCTATCTATCTAATTCTATTTATCATATGCTGTTCCTATCTATCTATCTATCTATCTATCTATCTATCGTATTCTCTTTCTGTATATCTATGTATCTTTCTATCTATCTATCTATCTATCTATCTATCTATCTATCTATCTCATTCGTTTTCTGTGTATCTACGTATCTTTCTGTGCATCTATCTATCTATCTATCTATCTATCTATCTATCTATCTATCACAGTTTGTTCCTATCTATCTATCTATCTATCTATCTATCTATCTATCTAATTCTATTTATCATATACTGTTCCTATCTATCTATCTATCTATCTATCTATCTATCTATCTATCTATCTATCTATCTATCTATCTATCGTATTCTCTTTCTGTATATCTATGTATCTATCTATCTATCTATCTATCTATCTATCTCATTTGTTTTCTGTGTATCTACGTATCTTTCTGTGCATCTATCTATCTATCTATCTATCTATCTATCTATCTATCTATCTATCTATCTATCTATCTATCGCAGTTTCTACAATATGTCTCCGACTAATTTCTATCTTTACTCATGTCTACCCTCTAATTAGCATTCTAATGTTTATCAGACTCAATGCTTACCTTAACCCATATCTCTTTCGACTGGTCAATCGATTTCTTTACATTCAAGTGATCGTGCCCTGTCTCCCCACCGACATTTTGCCCCCGTGCCGCTTCTTTCTATCCGGAAACAGTCCGAAGACAGCCCCGTGCTTCCGTGTAGCAAAATTAATTACCGTTCCTCTTTCGACCCAAGATGCCACGTCTCGTGCGCCCATAGATAAAGCGAAAGCTGCTCTGAATCTTTTATGAGACAAGCGACGTGCTTCAATGGACAAACTAGTAATGAATCTTTGAGACACACTCTGAATTTCTCTGTGTGTCCATTTGTATAGCTACTTGCTAAAAAAAAACCTAATAAGACCCGAAGACACAAATAGGGGTCACTCAGTCAGAATGTACTATGTGACCCCTCTCAGATGATGGCAAAAATACACTTTCGTGGTGCTTGTTCTCATGAAAGGTTGAATGCAACGGCTGTTTGATCTGCAAGATGAGCTTCCAACCACCAAGTGCAGATCTGCATTCAAATTCTGTGAATCGATACCTCCGATATGCACATATGCAGGGTTGCGATGGATGAATTGTCGTTTAAATTACGCAAAAATGAAAGTCAAACTGACATATTTTAACAAATATTAGCAGCATGGCCCGGCGTTGCCCGTGCTTGATTTAAAAATCGTACGACTCATACAGCAATCGCTATCACTTGACTTAAAATATTTTTGTCCTTAATTGCCTTTAAAATGAGTGCCCTTTGCCGTGCTGATGTTGCTACATGCCTTACTTCTTGCCTATCTCCCACTGCGAATTTTTTCTAAGTTCTATACTAAACATTAAATCTGTTACGAAAACAGAACTAATCAAAATGAACACAAAACGATCAGCTTTAAAAAAGGACTCGTAACTGGAAAAACCGAATCAAAAAATAATGTTAACAACAGATACTTTTTCACACCCAACCCAGTTCTGCGGAATCAGAATCAACCTTGACTTTAAGCAAGCTAATGAGCCAATTGGAGTAAAATGCCATGCAGATTTCAATTTTTCCCACTTGTTACGAATGCAGCTATCGATTTTTTGCATGCTAGCATGCTAGTTAACATTCGTGTCAGTCAGCTGTTGGCTCTCACGCTGGCCAATAGAATCTTCCTGCCTATTCGTGGCAGACAGCTATAGGCTCTCACTCTGGTCAGTAAAAAATGGCCGCAAACTACATGAAAAATGCCGTAGAAGCATGAAAAAATCGATTATTTTCACTATCGATGGGAGTTGGGGAATGCAAAGTCGGTGATGGGCTTCCCGCTAACTTGGAGCATGTGCATGTAAATTTTGGTGCAAATGCGTCGAAAATTTCGGCCGTGCATTCGTTACACACACAACATCCTGCCTTTTATAGATAGAGATATACGATAAGTGCACAGAAATAACTTGGAATGTTAAAGAGTAAATATATTCAATAAAATCGACATTGCCTGCAACCAGGGCTCCCAGACGACTTCGGAATCTCCTGCATCTATTCTGGATGGTCTCCTTATTTAAGTTGGTGAATTCTGTCATAATCCTGGCCTTCAGTTCATCTTTGGTGTTACAAGGAGTTTTGTTGGTCTCTCGACACACTGAGACCCACACATAATAGACAAGTGGGTTGCAGTCTGGGGAGTTATGTGGCTGGGAGAATAAATGACTTGTTAATTTTAAGGCCTACAAAATTAAACTTCTTTCTATGAATCACCTGAGAGATCCCTTCTTGCCTTTCCATCAGCATGGCTCATGCTAAACTCCCCTCCGTTGCACTTTATCGGTCCAACATTCTCGACTGATATGAAGTGGAAAGGTTATATTGAGTCCATTGCTAGGTCTACTGCTAAGAAAGAAAGTTCACTGTGTCGTGCAAGACAATTTTATCTCTCCTAAATCTATCTTGCATATGTATAAGTTTAACTTTCGTTCATGCCTTGCATATTGCCCCCACATATGATCTGGTGCTCCTGCTGTATATCTTGAGATTCTTGATAAAATCCAAAGTAGAATCAGTAATATTATTGGTCCTGATCTGGCATCTCGGGTGCAGTCAATTTTCCACTGCCGTAAGGTTGACTCACTATACCTTCTTCTATAAATACTTCCATGGCAACTATTTCGATGAACTCTTAACTATGGTACCCAGACTTGATGGATTTAAGCGAAGAATTAGATTAGCATCAATGTCTCATCAATTAGATTAGCATCAATGTCTCATCAATTCAATGGTTAGATGTAACCATAAATTCTATGTAAAAATTTATTTTCCCCCTTCTGGTTCCATGCTTTCCAGCCAACTTTGATCTTCAGAAATTCAAATGCAATGTGAATCGTTATCTCCTGTCTACTTGATTACATTTTTGTATTGTTATCGCTCCTTTACAATGTTTATCATTTTTTCTTATTCTTCCAAACTCACTAACCCCTTGTGTCTTAGTGAATTTACTGCCTTGCATGGGGTGATTTCGTAAAATACTGATATAATGGAATATGCATGCACCTGAGTTCCCCATCACTGGAATATGATTGGCTGGTTTCTGTCATAAATACAGACACCCATTGGACTACGCCATTGGTTATCCTATTGGTCTACACCTATTACCTGCGACTACGACGAGTACCAGTCGATTACTGCTACCGTGTACTACTTGGTAACAGTAACCAAAACCACTTAGTTACTTCGATCAAATAGATCCCTTTCCGGGACATATCAAATACATCTACTGAATGCTTTGGTACACATCATCAGTGATGTTTCTAGCCGAGTTTCATTAGGGGTTTCTGGTCTTTCAACATCATACCCCCACTCTACGTTGACCCAGCCGATACTGATCGGGTATCGACTTGTTTACCTTCCGTTAGCTACAGTTTTTTTTCCATTTTTCCGGACACACACTGCGACTCCTCTTGGCAAATTATGGTCCAATCCCGAATAACTTCCGGTTCACCAGCAAAGTGCGCTCTTCCATTAAAAAAAAAGAGGAAGCAAACGCAGCCACAGTTTTTATCTGGTAAGTAACATGGCGCCATGCTTGAAGTGGTGACATATTCATCTACATGTACACACAAAAACGCGCTCAAGAATCACGTTCTGCTTACACTTATATCATTTCCAGTCATGTTAATCATCCTTCCGAAGAAAAAAAAATCCTCCCATTCTTTTTTTCTTGATGTTACAGTATGAGTTACACACACGCACACACATATCAACACGGATACACTCGCACACACATCTAATACTCACACACACACACACACGCGCGCACACACACACACACGCGCGCACACACACACACATATATATACATGCATATATATATATATATATATATATATATATATATATATATATATATATATATATATATATATTGTAACACAGGTAGAGGGGCAGTGCTAGATCTTAGTTAGAGATCACTCGTAAGTAACAATGGTTCACGGCACCCTAATTTTTTCCCATAGTCCAGAATCCATTGTCAGGTGTAGTTTTAGATTCTTTCTCTCTCTCTCTCTCTCTCTCTCTCTCTCTCTATATATATATATATATATATATATATATATATATATATATACCGATATAGCAACATTATCCAAATCGTGTAAAAGCATGGGATAACTGTCCATCCGACAAAAAAGGTTAATATCTAAAATAACGACTAAACTAATTGAGTTTAGTTTTTCCAGGTTTTCAGATAAGACGTTTAGCCATCTTGACACCATTTGTCAAAAGAATCCCTGGAAAACCCTTTGAGTTATTTAGCTAGAAAAAGAACAGATTAAAATCATTTTGTGTCAACACCATGATATTTTCCGCATTGAGCAATGGTGAGAGTAAAAATATCATTCAGGCCTTCAGTACTGGTACCAACATTCATACTCTGGCTTCCACCTTCAAAGTCCATTCAAGAACCATCAAGAGAACGGCGAATGTGTTTTAAAAAGAGGGAACAGTAGAGAGGAAAACTGGATCAGGGGGTCACAACAGGATCATCATTTCAACTTAGAACTAAATACATTCCTGGTGTTCAAAGTAGAGTTCAATCATTTTATAAAAATACTCAAGGAATTCCAGTAAGATATCTTCAATCATTTATAAGATGTAACGGTTCAAAGCTTAATGCAAAAATTGGAAATGTTTGGTGTTAGACGATTTGGACAATTTTGCTGTTACACCCGGTATATGTGTGTGTGTGCATATGTATGTGCGTATGTCCGTGTGTCTCTGTGTCTGTATGTGTGTGTGTGTGTGTGTGAGAAATTGGTTTTCAAATTTTTACCATGGTCGATTTGTCAATTAAGTGCCGTCTTGATATTTTCTGCTTGAAGAAGCTATCCAGTTGAAATGTACCTGGTGGAGCCAGGTTTTATTAGGTTGGTGCAAAAATAATGACGCAATAATGTCGTTTTTTGACGTTAAAAATACGTCAAAAAACGACATTATTACGTCATTATTTTTGCACCAACCTAATATAAGTGAAATTTGCCAGACGAAACTGTTTGGAAGGTGTCGATATTTGAAGCCATCATAAATGATAGTCTGCGCTTAGTCACCTTGTTCAACAGTGTCCTTAATCACGCCAAATTATGTGCACTTCTCGAGAGAAGGCGGGAGACTATTTTGATAACTACGTTTGAAATTATGGGACATTAGTGTTCATCATAGTATAATATCTTTTATTTAAATGAGTAATGGGTCTTGCGTTTTGAACGAGACATTAATCTCGTAGGTCAATGGCGACACAAATATTTTTTAACAAGAAAATATTTATAATCTCTTTTAATAAGAAATTAATTTAATACAGCCGTGAATATATTTGACGATCAAACTTTGGTTGAAATGACTTAAACAGAACATTACACAATAAGAATTTTATATCACCATTCATTTTATAACTGTGTCAGGCTGCGAGGTTATCGATCTATCCTCGAGCCTTGCGCATGCGTGCGCCTGGGCATGCGTGCGTCTCAGCATGAGGTATAAAACGAACCGGGGTTCATTTTACTTAATGCAAAAGCTTCCAATGGAAAGAGCTCGATAGAAAACATGCAACAATATTTTTCTTATTCCGATGTTTCACGTTATCAATGATACTTTGGTGCGTGCAGTGGAGAACAAGGAACGCGTTTTGCAGTAGAGGTTAACTTGTTAACTTTAAGGGAGGATGGTGTTTGACGGTCAAACATCGGTTGGAAGACAAAG
>OZ010600.1:59295134-59317634 GCA_963932145.1 Acanthosepion lycidas | reverse complement strand
GACAAAAAAACATCTTTGTCATTTCGTGAAAGAATGAATGTATATTTCTTTTCATTCAGTCATTGTTCGCAAGTTAGTTTGCAAATTTCTCGACTTAATTTTCTAATGAAAACTGTATTTGTTTTTATTTCCCTAATCAATTTTTTGTCTTGTTCTCAGGTGAAGAAAAATTTATCTTTTCGTATTAACTGAATTGTATTAAAAGAAAAATACACAACAAATATACACCCATAAAAAACGCACCGAGGTGAGGAATTAAAGTGCAGTAATAATGACAATGAAAATAACAGACTGACTGACTGACAAGCGCTTGGAGAGCAATCGCCCTGACATCATACTTGTGCACAAGAGAAGACAGGAACGGATCCTGCTAAACGTTGGGACATCAACGTCTTGAAGGAGGGAGAGAAGAAGATACAGATGTAGATATACTTGGCAGGAGAAATCGGAGTATTTTACCAAGCAGCAGCTCAGGATCACCTGTTTCTGGTTGGCGCACTCGGGAGTATCTCTATGCCTCGCAAGACGCATTGGAGATAACTGGTATCATCGTAAGTGTGCAGGTGGCAGCGCTGCTTGTGACAGACCCTGTGCTTAAAAAATGTCTTTACCCTGTGAGTAGTTGATATGACCATTATCGGCCGAAACATCTGAGGAGCGGAGGGGTTCTCAAATAATAATATTAAGAAGAAGAACAAGAATAAGGCGAAGAAAAAAGAAGAGAAACATGAATGAAAAGAAGAAGAAGAAGAAGGAGAAGAAAAAGATGACGAAGAAGAAGAGAAGAAATAAAAAGAGTACCTATAAAGTCAACAGTCTACGAGAAATTAGAGAGGAAAAGGGAGAGAGAGAGAGAGAGAGAGAGAGAGAGAGAGAGAGAGAGAGAGAGACGACGCAAGCATGTCCGACTTTCCAGTTAGTGGCACTCACTACTAGATTGACCTGTGTGTATAACTGTAACGTGTTTCCTATTGTACTTGTGTACAATAAACCTTTCTCCTAATATCAACCGGGTGTTATGTGTTTATTCCCTTAGCACGGAATATAACAGTGGCGACGAGGATGTCTGAAACGAACTCACACGGAATATAACACAAAGAATACACATTCTGTTCCTATTCTTACAAGGAACACACATTCTGTTCCCATTCTTACAAATACACACATTCTGTTCTTATTCTTACAAAGAATACACATTCTGTTCACATGAACCTATCCTAAAACGCTTGCCGGCATTAAATAACCCATTACTGTTGATACATCGTAAAACAAAATAAACCAAATTAGAGTCAAAGTAGGAACTATATCCTCTGAGATCTGGTCCAAACTAGGTAAGTCAAGAGTTCTAGATGTCGATGTCAATAATCGTTTTTTTTTTTACTCTATATTACATGCCATGTGATCCAATGAGAATTTACTATGGCTGCACAATATGTACTTCGTTTGGGCTACATACGGTTTTGAATTCAAAATTGCCTTTCTCCTAGACTGGTTGCTAACCACGGGTAGAGCCCTCAGCCTTCGCTGTTATTTAACCCATAACTGGGGGAAAGCAATGATGGATACCTTTTACAAAGTTATCTGTGCAAAAGTGAATGTAACGAGTTTGACCGGAATTCGAACTCAAGAAGCCAATTCCCCGTTCCATGACGCTAACCTTTGCACTACCTGCTCACCCTGCAAGGCCAACTTGAGGAAGGCTGAAGAACGTATCAAACGACATAAGAAACTGTCGAAGATGTTTTTCTGGTTTGGATCTAAATGGTGCGGCCACTCGTATCAGAGGATGACCGTCTACTATGTCGGCTAGCTAATCCCGTTTGCAGACGCCTGCTCAGGCACATTTGTGTTTATTCAACCCCCACAGAGCCCATCTGTAGTTTATAATGCAACCATGCTAAGCTGACCTTAGTTATAATTTCTGGGAGAGTACGCGTTATCTAGCGTGATCAACAGTCAGCATGCTCTAACTTTTGGAAAGTGCCTTAAAATAATACTACAGGTTGACCTAAGCTTTGTCAGTTAAACTGGATAGATGGAACCCTTGGAAGCCGTCATGGGTTGAGCTAGTGGGAAGTCACAAGTCATCATGACCGAGGCGTTTTTTTTGGATAACCCGTGAAATACCGAGTTGTTTTTTTTGTTGGCTTTCGGTAAACAATTTGGCCTACGTAAAAATGAAATAAAATAAAATAAAGAAAGATTTAGTTGAAGCTTTGCCATTGAGATACACCAAAGGTTTATGGCTGTCTGTTTTGTAAGATTCTTTTATTTAATTATTTACTTACTTATTTAAGTGATGGGCGGGAGGATTTACTATTTTTTTAAGACAGGGAGAATAGGAATAAAACGTAGGCTCTGGTCCATATCAAAAAATCGTTGGCCAGTTGAGGCGAGAAAAGAAAGGAGTCGGTTTCCAACGTCTTCAGTTTTCCCTCACCCTAAACTCCCGCATCGTATCTCATTGATTCTGTCTGCCAACAAACAGAGTTATCTACAAAAGAATTTCACCATTGATTGGTTTATAGTTTGCAACATTTATCTCCCTTCACTAAACCTGCAGAAAAGTCGTACACTTTGGAACAGATAACGGATGACTAGTCATATCTGTGCTAAGCATTCGACAAATGTCTGGTTCGCCATCTTATTTCACTTTTTTAATGGTACCCCACCACACACGTACGCGCGCATGCGCACAAAGGCACACCACAAAATAAATGAAGAGGCAGAAGAAAAAATAAATACAGACGGAAAGAAGAAAGAAAAGAGTGGAAAAGAAAGTTAGAAGAAACTAAAGAATAATGAAGGATAAAAGGAAAAATGAACAAAAAAAATGGAAGAAAAAATACAAAAAAGGAACAAAAAAATACGAGGAACGAAAAATCAAAAAAGAAAAGAAACATAAGAAAGGAAAAGAAAAAGAAAAAAAATAGACGAAGAAAGTGAAAGAAAATTAACAAAATAAAAACGAAGAAGGAAGAAAACTGACAGGAAGAAGAAAAAGTGAAATAAGAGAAAATAACTGAAGAAAGAAGGAAGAGAAGAATGAAAAATAAATGCTAAGAAAAAAGCAGACAAGAGAAGGAAAGAGAAAGAAAGTAAAATAAAAGAATAAATAAAGAATGAAAGAAAACGACAAAGAAAAATAAATAGGAAGAAGCAAAAATAAAAGGAAATTTAAAAAAGAAAATGGGAAAAAAGCAAAAACGACAAACAAAAAAAAGGAAATATTGGAGAAAGAAAAAAACTGAAAGAAATAAGATGAAAAAGTAAAGAAGAAAAAAGAAATGAAATGAAAAAAAATCAAATGAAGAAAAAGAATGAAATAAAATGAACTAATGTAGAAAAAAATGAATGAAAAATGAAAGAAATGGCAAAAAAGGGAAGAAGAAAAGAAATAAAATGAAAGAAAAAATGAATAATTTAAGACAGAAAAAGGAAAGAAAAATGAATGAAATATGACGAAAACGGAAAAAGAAAAAAGAAGAAAAAAGAAATAAAAAGAAAGAAAGAAATGAACAAATGAAGAAAAATGAAAAAAAAAGACGTAAAAGTGAATATAAAAGAAATAAAATGGAATAAATAAATGAAAAATTAAAAAGAAAGAAAATTGTAAGAAATAAGACCGACAAATGAAGAAAAGAGGAAAGAAAACAAAGTAAAGAAAAAAAAAGAAATGAAAGAATAAAATTAAGAAAAATAAAAAGAAAGAAAGGACAAATAATTAAGAAGAAAGAAAAAAAGAAAAGAATGAAGGAAAATAAGAAAACAGAAAAGAAGAAAAATAAGCGAAAAAGAAAGAAAAAGAAAATGAAGAATAAAAATAACGTCAGAGAAGAAATTTTTATTTTTTCATTTATTTTATCAATTTTTCGCAGGTTATTTAAAGCCAGAAGATATATTTAGACAGCAAGGATATTTTTGGAGATAATAAATATTTACTGATCCAAGTCCTACTAATTAATCCATAGCTGGGGAAACAAGAGGAGGATTCACATCTATTCTAAGGGTGTTTGCGCTTAAGTTAATATCACGAAGCCGCCACTACGATTTCCAATTCCGAAGCGTTATCGATTATACCACCTGTACATCCAAACTTACAGCGCCTGCTATTCTCAAGCGGACGCCCATCTAGGTACTGATGAGTCTCGACGTTGCTTAACTTCGTTGATAGTACTGAAACCTGATTTTCAACGTGATATCGCTGTTAAGCTATAACAGCAGTTCACCCAATATTGCAGCATCCGATATTCACAAGCGGTCACCCATCTAGCTACTGACCTGGCTCGACGATGCTTACCTTCTGTGATCGTACGAGAACCGTTTATTCAACGTAATATGACTGTAAGCCATACAAACAGCAAAAGGAATCTTCCTAAATGGAATAGGAACTCGGCGCTACGATTTCTAATCCCGAGGCGTTATTCATTACACCACATGCATATCCAAGCTTACAGCAGCTGGTATTCCCAAGTGGTCACCCATCAGGGTACTGAGAAAGTTAGACGTTGCTTAACTTCGCTGATCGTACGGAAACAAAGATTTTAACGTGATATGGTCGCAAGTGGAATAAAATAATAGGGGAAACTATCGTTCTAGACTCGATAGGACAACTATTTAAAATCTTGAAGGAAGCAACTGGAACCCAATCCGCGATCTTTTCCAGTTACAGAGCTTCATTGTTTATCGATATTATAACAAAATGAAGTCAGGAGAGCCATTATTACCAATCTTCTATCTATGAATAAAATTCTGGGACTACCGTTAGTCCATCCGTCCGTCCCTCTCTCCGTCCTTTCTACCCTTCAAGATAGCCATACATTAACCGATCGAAACCAAATTTTGGGAAAAAGTGCAGGCAGGTAAGTGGCCACACAGTACAACTGGTTTTACTAGGGTGAGTCATATATATATATATATATATATATATATATATATATATATATATATATATATATGTATATATATATATATATAGTGCTGTTCGATAAAAGTGACTCACCTGATTTTTTTTACTTAAAATTTTTTTCGCCTATTGTCTTTGGAGTCAAACTAATTTTTAATCTTACTAATATAAAGACCCCTTCCTGACCACCTAGTAAAAAAGTTTACTCACCCTAAGGTATTCTATTGATAATTATAATTTTGGATATAAATGAGATTTAGGGAAAAACCCTATGCAAAAAAAGTGACTCACTTATTTTCTGCAACTATTAGGTTGGTGCAAAAATAATGTCGTTTTCTCACATATGCTACTATGTGAGAAAACGACATTATTTTTAGGTAAATTGAGTCTTTTGTGGTATAAATACGTTATTTTCTAGGTTAGTCATGTAGAAGTTGCTAAATGTTGGTCCCAGAATGGAACCCATAGAAACACCATCGTATCGTACGCATATGTTATTTTGATAGTCATAGAAGAGTACTTCTTTAGTTTACATCAAGATTAATTTTCGTAAAATACGAAAAGACTTTCATCGTCAAGTGAGGCTATGGTTTCGTTAATAAAAGACACTGTACTTCAGTTCACATACGAACTTAGCAACGATAAATAAAATCCCGTTTCTTGATGTATCGATAGATACCAACAACAATACATTTACTACTGCCCTATATATATATATATATATATATATATATATATATATATAAACAATTAGCATAAACACGTGCACTCTCAACTATGAAAGTGAATGCCCTGATTATTACAAAATAGCAATTATACGGAACTTAATGAACCCTGTAAAAGCGAATTCTTCAACAAAACAAATTTTCTATACGGAATTAAAAATATTAAACAAACCCTCATTAATAATGAGTTTCCTAATGACATTGTTGATGAACTTATTAGACGAGCTATTAAAAATATAAACATAAGTCAAAAAAGAACATAATACTTCCTCAAATAACTCTAAGCATATCAAACTACTATACCGTAATCAAATACATTCTAATTATAAACAGGATGACAAAATTCTAAAAAGTCTCATAAACACTAAAATATCTTCCGCTGATCCCAGTAAAATGAATAAGATTAATTATATTCTATACTAAACTTAATACAACCAACTTACTCATTCATAACAACTCTTTTTCATCAACTGGCATTTTACAGGAGCCCAACATCTTATATCAATTTAATTGTCCTTTAGAAGATTGCATCTCTGACAAAAATGTTAATAATATGTAAGTATTACTACAGCGACCATGACGAGAAGGCTTACGTCTCACTTAAACGATCATAGTTCAATCTCAGAGCATTTAAAGAAACATTCAAGACATGTTTAGACAGATATTAGTCGAAAATACAACAGTACTCCACCAAGATAATAATAATAAAAGTTCTAGAAACTCTTTATGTAAGAGAATTGCGACCAGAAAATAAAGTTAACTACGAGAATAGCAACAAAGCTGTTAAAGGTTTGTAGCAGCAAATTAAAAAAAAATACGAAATTATAATTGTTAAAAACTACCATTAAAAAAAAAATCTTTCAAACCCATAAACACATACTCTCAAAAAAATCACATATTACTTCCCTTGAATAACGGGTAAATATTTTGAATTTTGTGGTGTTCATACACACATATCTACAGACATTCAACCGGACGAGATTGAAAATATTTGGGAAAATAAAAAGTATTTGAAAGAATATTTTGGAATTTTTCTTGATCAATTTTCTACAGCGACCAAAAAATTAATCCGCGGACTTGAGAGGATTAAAACTAAAATAAATAGACGTAATACGTCTACATTATTTAACCAAACATGCTTGAATGAAATAAGCTGCCTATATATATATATATATATATATATATATATATATATATATAAGAAATAACGATAAAACAACACAGTAAAAATCAGCTACAGCTGCACCGAGAGCATGGCACAAATAATAAAAAAGCACAATAGGAAAATTATCAACAAACCACACGAACAAATTAAACCGACATGCAACTGCAGAATAAAGAACGAATGTCCCTTAAACGGAAATTGTTTACAAAACAACGTAATATACCAAGCCACGATAAAATCACCAGATAATGAAGAAAAAGTATACATAGGAGTAACTGAAGTACCCTGGAAACAAAGAAATTATACACAGAAAACATCTTTCACAAATAGTAAATATGCAAACAGTACAATGCTTTCTAAGTATATCTGGGAAATTAAAAACAAAACGAACATCACACCAAAAATATCTTGGAAGATAAGGAAAAAATCATCAGCCCACAATGACCAATCAAAAACTTGCAAACTTTGCTCGGAGGAAAAGATAGCTATCATTACTTTCCCCGACCAAAATAAATTATTAAACAAAAGATCCGAACTCATCTCAAAATGCAGACATGAAAATAAATTTTTACTACGTAACCTAAAAAATTAAAAACGGAAAAAATAAAATAAAAACAAATAAATATACTAATAAACAAAATAAAAAAAAATACTATGTTACTTAAAAATCGAAGACCGAAAAGAGAAAATATACAAGTAAAATAAATTAACCTAAATTCATCCAAGTAAATAAATAAACAAACCAATCCCAAATAAAGATATTGTATTAAAAACTGTTCCCGCCAAAATAATACTTAGAATGAACTACAACAATCAACCCCAAGACTGAACAAATAGCTTTAATTAAATTCCCAAACCAAAACAAAACTGTTAAATAAGTGATATAAACAAATTTTTACTACGTTAATAAATAAATAAATAAAATAAGAAACAAAAATAAAAACAAGCAATATAATTTGACCTAAATAGATAAACAAACGACTTCCGGTGAAATAACCGCCATAACAGAATACCCACAATGCACCACTAACCCGTATATATATAAATAGCCGAGAAAAATAACAGCAGATGTGGCCTGACGATTGCATATAGCATGAAACAGACTGTCGCCTCTAAGTGTTGACTTCTATGTTCACTTTTATATTTATATATATATATATATATATATATATATAGCATTGTCGTCAGAGAGTTCAACACCAAATGACGATATATGTTAGTCACTGAGGTATTATGGGTAATAAATTCATGTTGTTCCTATTCAATAGCCGTTAGAATAACGCACACAAAAACCGAAAATAACTGACCTTATTACTTATAATGCCCATTTGACTAACATTTATAAATAGTCGAGCTGCTATCCCACGCACATGTCAAGAAGATTGCATTTTAGCATGAAAGTCCACAATGTGTGTACATTTCCCTCTCTCTATATATATTGGGTAAAGTGGAAAGGATTTTTAACGACAACGCCTTTCATCATCGTGCGTGAGGTTTTGCGTCGTCAAATCGTACGACAGAACTGTATATAAGGGTGGCATTCAGATTCAACGACGATAAAATGATTTTTCATTAGAACAGTTGGTGTCTGTTGGATTTCAAATGAGTCCAATCCGAGTTTTTTTTCTCTCTTAGCTGGAATACAGTATTGTGCTACCATTAATTTTCCTATGATCGGTGGTGATATCATGTATAGTTTCTGGTCTTACGTCTATACTCGAGAATTGTGATATCAGCGCACTTTCAATGCATTTTCTTTTTAGTGAATTCTTTTCTCTCTTGATCAGTCTGGAACATGTTAAGTCGAAGTTTAGGTTGGGTGTATTACGGGGAACCACCAGTGCTTTTAAAGTGTAGTTATACAGCATATCTCTGCGATGCTCACTTAGTCTTTTCTTTGAGATTTCTAGACGTTTCACCGATGTATTTTTGAACAATATATTTTGTATATTCTTACCTCTGTCCTTTTGTTGTTACTATCTCGATTGTTGTTAGCTTTGCAAGTGTTTTCAATATATTTCTCTTTCAAAATTTAGGGACTATAAATTCTAAGAGCTATTACAATCTGTAGTCCCCAATATCTGAAAGAGAAGCATATTGAAAATATATATACAGGGTGTATCAAAATACTTTGGGAGCAGGTTTCTCACACCAAAACAAGGATAAAAGTCCGTATAAACGTATGTCTGCAAATCCTTTGTGTTTAAGTTATTCCGTTTAAAGAAAGTTTGCGGTAGATGGCGCTGTGTTGTCGTCCGGACATTGTTTTGTAATTTGTCATTCGTGTACATTTCTCACTAGTTTGTCTTATTTACCTTACTGATGATCTCTTAAGCAAAATTAAATATGTAACCATTATATATATATATATATATATATATATATATATATATATATATATATATATATATATATATGTATGTATTTCAATTAAAAGGTGCAAATATAATTTATAAATTCATGAATCATTCATACAAAAAACAAATATAGAGATTAATGATTTAAATGGCGAGAACACTTCGTCGGAAGCAATCTAAATAAGATACATCAAACCCGAACCTGTATATGAATGATATGATCCCCGTTTATAAATTCCAGTTGCATCAGGTCTTTTTAATTTTTTACAAGCTTTCCTCTGTTCCTACAGACGTCATCAGGTATGGAAATAGATTTGTTCTTGTTTTTACTTCTCGGTAATAAGAGGACAACGAAAATAGAAATGTAATCCGAAAAATTGTTCCAAAACAATAACACATGTCTCATAGCATTTTGTATGAATATATATATATATATATATATATATATATATATATATATATATATATATATATATATAAGGAGGTACGGAAAAGTACTGATTAGTGGATAGCGGCACGGATTGAGGAATCGGACAGCTGAGTTCGGATTCCAGTCGAATTCATTATATTCGCTTAAGTGCTAATAACCTCTTCTTTCCCTTCAGCTACAGCTATGGGTAGATTCTAGAACAGACTGGGTTCTATAGCCTTGGATTGCAATTGCTTTAGGAGAAGGACAACTCTGAATTCAAAATCTGCGGTCGGTCGTTTGGGTCATGTCGCGCAGCAGTTCTCTGTATTCAGCCCTTCAAAAATTATGGTTAGTTCTGCACAAAGCCTTCACCTTCACCTTCATCTTCATCATATATATATATATATATATATATATATATATATATATATATATATATATAATAAAAATTACTATTCAAAGATCAAGTTTAAATATGTATTTCATTTTTCATCTTTTTTATCATATTTAATTATTATTTAAGTAAAATCTTTGACAGTGTCTGCAGAATGTAGCTATTTCATTTCTTTGATTATGCAAATGTTCCTTTTTCATAAACTTAATATATAATTTCTCATGTATGCACAAAGCAGGGGCCATTTACTGATCTACGAATTCTAGGCTTTCTTAGTAATTTCCATTTTACAGTAGGTGTTTTATTGGTTTCTTTAAGTGCCAGAAGAATTTAGATAAGAACGTTTCAGTCCGGTAATTACTGGTTTTACCTACACTATCTTAACTTAATCTGATGTTGAAAGAAGTTTAGATTTGATATAGAGGTTGTCGATGTAAACGAATACCATACCACACCTGATTAATAATGATTTAAATTTCCCGTAAGCTTGAAAACTAATAATATCAAGATTGTTTGCGCTTATAAACCCAGTAAATTTCAAAATAAATTATTCCAGAAATAGCTTAAAATTAAATCAGAGATAAAGAATTTAAATTCTATTCTATAATTAAATTTAAATTTGAGTTTCTGTTTTTAAACATGGTAATTGCTGTGTAGCAATGAAACCATGTTTTAAATTAGCATATATATATATATATATATATATATATATATATATATATATATATATATATTTAATGGAATGTATTAATTACGACATATTTTTAAAATATGGTAATTTAAAATCATGTTAATTTTTAAAAAATGATAATTCCTTTGTAACGATGGAATCATATTTTTAGTAAATTTATAATATATCTACGTCTATCTATCTATCTATCTATCTATCTATCTATCTATCTATCATTATGAAATGTATTAATTTAGGGCATATTTTTCATGGTAATTTTAAAAACATGGTGATTCCTGTGTTGTGATGGAAAATATTTTTAGTAAATTCATAATATATATATATATATATATATATATATATATATATATATATATATATATATATATATATTGTTTAATAAATAAAAACAGACCATTACCCAAAATATCAGTATCTATTTAAAATAATGTGTAAACAAATATATATATATATATATATATATATATTACACAGCAAACTCCTGAATTACCTCATTTGGTGGGAGATCTAGTTTAATCAACGCGAATTATGTCTGTTTTATACAACGCCGATGTATGGGCTCTATTTGGATTATATTTGGGATTTTGTCGTGTAAAAATGTTAATAGGATCCAAATGGATTATATACAAACCGATTTATTATCTATACTTTCTCCCCCGTTCTCTTTCTCTGTCTGTCTGTCTCCCTCTCTCTCTCTCTCTCTATATATATATATATATATATATATATATATATATTGCTTTTTAGACTAAAAGAAAATAAGTGAATAACTAATCAGATCACACCCATTACTTGACTCTTGACGTGTTGGAGGTTATTTTTTTTGGCAATAGTCGAAATCGTAAAAAGATCCGCTTTCTATTCTTATAATTGCTGATACTTTCAAATATTTTAATCTCTAAGCATTTCGACGGCGTGACAATAACGATTTAATGATAAAAGTCCTACTATTTAACCCATAGTTTGGAGATGAGATGGATTCAGACCTTTCGCAAGCATATTTTCGCGTATAGTGAATATAACGGACCCGACTGGTACTGGAAATCGTCTCTCTGATTCCAAATTTTGAGCCGTTTATACAAAGGGTTGTAAATCTTCTCACCGGATTTGTTCAACCTACACATTGAGGCGATTCTGAAAGAATTTGAAGTCCTACCATGATTCATTATTGATGACCACAATCTTAACATATGCGGATGACACAGTGTTGATAACAGACACGTAAGGGAAACTAGAATCTGTCACACAGAAGATAGTGAAGGAAGAACTAAACATTATTCATATCTAAAATAGACAAACATGAATTTAAGCTTATTTTACCGGTGTTGGTAAAAATAGACAGGCTCTTTTGTCGGTAAATATTATTATTATTATAAAGACAGGTAATGTTAAAAATAACACATAGATTTAACACAGAAGTTTATTTAGTACATGTTATGGTCCGATTCCTTGTACCACGGTGATAGTCCAAGGTAGAACCAATAAAGAAGAACTCGAACACAGGTATGGAATAACACAGATATATTACAAACAGGAATATATACAGATAAGTAGAAGCGTTAGTATGAACAATCAGGTTTAGTAGAGAGAAAAATGTAGTCTTGACCAGTATCACTATTCCAATGTCTTGCAGTAATTGTCTGAACGCGACTCTGTTTCGGACTGCCTCTGATTCGACTCTTGACTCGACTTGAACTACTGACTTCCTCGAACGACTGACCCCTGAGGCGCAGTATTTATTAAGTATGGAATAGTCCATTATTATTATTATAGGTAAGATCCCATACCAAAAAGAAATATAGAAGTCTCTGAATATTTTAAGCTCTTCAGGCATAACAATCTCTGCAAATCCAATGCTTGCCTTTGGGCATGGTTCTCTTGCCAATACGTTTCAAGTGTATCCATTGAAGACAACAGTCACAGACCATAGAATCCATGTTGTTCAAGTCCTCACTGTACTGACAATCGCAAATATAACGAAAGAAAGGGATTCTTACTATTAGGTTGGTGCAAAAATAACGACGTAATGATGTCGTTTTTGACGTATTTTTTAACGTCAAAAAACGACATTATTACGTCATTATTTTTGCACCAACCTAATTATAGTTCTAGACTAATAACAGAGTTTAGATTCTCATTAATTCGAAAACACTATTTATATTTACCTGCAAAATATCCTTGATGGCTATTCTTGGTGTGGCCCAAACTGTTTAATGTAAGAGTCACTTACGATAAAGTCCAGATGTTTGAGAGTCGCAAGACATGAACAAAATTTACTCATGCGCTTTTATTGTTAGATTACTCACTCCCCCGGCGCAGCCAAATCTTTAATCCCTTCAACAATGATCTCAATGTTCTGACATTCCTTTGTAACCTTTGCCGACCGGAAATTACTTTAATAAGTTTGCCTCCCACCATCTCTTCCTTCAGCACTAAGGAACAATGCCTCACTCTGTTCTAGCATTTAAATTAGGGTTTACATTCTTAAATATTTTTACTAGCCATGAACATTAAACTTATGTTTAAATCCTATGGTGTCTCAATTCATACCCAGTAAATAATTATAAAGCTTGAAATTTTTCTTATTTACCTTTTATTGGGATGAAAACAGTGGCTCATATTCCACGAGCTGCATATTAAAAGTCAGAGAGACGCTTGGGAATCGAGGGCCACGGTTTGGCCACACATTGTCTAGAACCATTAGTTGCACAAAACTCTTACTAATGGTTGTAATACCGTTTAGATTCTCATTGGGTGTCCCATATAAAAAAAAAAATAATCAAAAAATAACAAAAATCAAAAAAGAATTACGTTAGATGATCCATGTGTTCACATGTCGTAAAAATCAACTAATCAACCTCCTGCCACCACGACGTCTACTACTTTCATCTTCCTCTTCTCGTTTTAGATTTTATCTTCAAATTTTGTTTCTCCTTTTTCTTATCTCTCTCTTTCTCTCTCTCTCTCTCTTCCTCCCCCCTCCTGTTAGTGACGCTTGCTCTGTGAGTAATGGCATCACCGGGTAAATATAATTTTCCCCGTTCGTCAATCTATAGCAGTGGTGGCCAAACTTGCTCATTATTGTAAGAGTTACATACGATGAAGTTCAGATGTTTGAGAGTCACATGACGTGAACAAAATTTCCACATGCATTCTGTAACATACGCATTAACATTAAATGTACGTTTTGGTCCATTCGAGGTCTTAATTCATACCCAGTAAATAATTATAATGCTTGAAGTTTTCTTATTTATCATTTATATGAACTGTGATGAAAAAAGGGGCTCAACAAACATATTTCCACGAGCTGCTTATTAAAAGGTCAAAGCGATGCATATGATCGAGAGCCTCGGTTTGGCCATCTTTTAGGTTGGTGCAAAAATAATGACGTAATAGTCGTTTTTTGACGTTAAAAAATACGTCAAAAAACGACATTATTACGTCATTATTTTTGCACCAACCTAATAGCATATTCATTTTTTAAACTGATAATGTATTCCTATTTACTGAACAATGCTTGGTCCTAAGTATGGAGTACCTAATGTGAATCGAACTCACTTTCAACCATTAAACACACAAGCATGAATACAATTATCCTACACAATGTCACCAATATCAAGCGTATCTATGCAACTGATAATATTCGTTGCTGTTTATATAATTTTCCTCTATTCTGTTGTCGTTCCTTAACTCAATCATAGCCACTGCTCCATTTTTGATACAGTAGGTATTATTAGGTCGTGGGTAGGGACCTAGAGCTCTGGCCTGATTTTTAAGAAATCCTTGATTATTACCGGGTTTATATAAATATTTAATCAGTGCTGGATTTTACTGACAGAATAGAGTTAATATTTTATTACAGAATTGCACTGAAAATCTGAAAGAAATGGATTCTTATTGCAAGTTCTACTGTTTGAATAGGGCTGTCATATGCCGAATGTAAATGCATTATTAATGAATTTTAATATAGAAATGCATTTAAAAAAAAAACCCAGCACGAAACAGATTGCCTGGAATTAATGCAAGCCGAACTGACTCGAAGGTTAATAATCGATGGCTGACTAGTGATGCTAGAGCTGTGAAACCTTGCATGAATTAATTTGAACTCTTCTTATTGATAACGGTATTGTTCCTTTCCATATAAACTGATATCTGATTGTTCAAAGAAGACATCCTGTTGGTCAAAAACGTCATCAACAGCAGATATAACGTCATAATCACCGCGATAGCAATTGCTAACGAAGTGTTCTTTTTTTCATGTTGGGGAGCAGATGATAATCAGATGGGACTAAATCTGGGGAATAGTGAAGGTGACCAACCGATTCAAAGCGACAGTCAAACACAACAGGCATTGAAACCAAGGACTTGTGTGCTGGAGCAATGTACCGATGAAACAAGATCCCTTTTGTCTGTGTTCCTGGATGTTTAGTCTTGATAGTCTTTTGTAGCTGCCCCAACAACTTTGCATATCACTCGCCATTGATGATGTGGCTCTTTTGTAGATAGTCAATAAACACAATGCCTTTTGCATTTCCAACAAACTGAGGCTATCACCTTTCTTGCAAATGAAATGACCCTGGCCTTATTTGCAGTAAGTGATGTGTGCTTCCACTGTTTGGACTGTCTCTTTGTATCTGTTTTAAAGTGATGAAACCAACACTCATTCTGGGTTAAGAAACTTTCAAGGAAACCAGTTGGATCTGTTTCAAACAATCTCAGATTTTCCAGTGTGGTGATCAGCCTGGTGCCCTTTTGATCAGGTGTTAGAAGACGTGGCACCCACCAAGCAGAAACCTTCGCCATGCCAAGTTCATTGCGTAGAATATTCTGAACTCATTCACGTTATATTCCTATAGCATTGTCAACTACCATCCATGTTTTCTTTGGTAGAGGCAATTGCAGGATGTCCAGATCTGTGGTCATTTTCAAGACTGTCCCTACCTCTGCCCATTTTGGCCCTGTTTATTAAGTTGAAGCGTCATCGACCAACGTAGAAACCATGTCAGCAGGAATATCCTTGGATCCAAACCCTTTTTCTGAAGGTACTTGATAACACGACGGTAACAAAGTTTTACTAGTTACCTTTGAAGTTTTCTTTGGACAATCAAACGTCCGTTTACCTGGGGGGGGAAAATCAATGTAGTTATTAATAAGAAGAGTTGAAATTAATGTAAGATTTCACAGATATAGCATCAGTCTATGAACCTTCAGCTGACCCTTATATGTAGAATGGAAATAGTTTTTCTATAAAAATGCATCGAAAACCGGGAAGAAAAAAATTGGCAATGGTCAGAAATTGATGCAGGTCTGATCAGCAGAAATGGGCTATGTCATATACCGGGTGTAACAGGAAAATTGTTCAATTGTTAGATTAAGATTTGAACCGTTGTATCTTAGAAATGATTAAAGATATCTTACTGGAAATTTTCCGAGGTTCTTTTTATAACACTATTGTACGCAATTTCGAGCAATAAGCATGTACAATTACTTTCTAAGCATAACAGAAGAATTGTGATGGCATATCCACCATTAATTAATCATAGCTAAGAAACAGAAGCTCAAGAAGAATTGAAATAAAGTTCAAATATATATTTAATATTCCAGCTTCTTCAAGATCACTTTCCAACTTATTCATTATGATCTTCGCTCTTTCTAAGCTTCTAGCTTTCTATCCTGAAGTAACAAGGTGCTTCACAGGTTTCCCGTACGATTTCATTTTTCAGTGATTCTTACGATAAATCGTTCCAAGATGGCTAAATGCCTTATCTGAAAACCTGGAAAAAAGAAACTCAATTAGTTTAGTGTTTTTTTGTAGATATTGAACATTCTGAGGGATGGATAATTATGCTGTTACACGATTTGGACAATTTTACTCTTACACCCGGTATGATGCAAATTCTTTAATATTTTTTTTTACTATAGAAATGCATTAAAAATCAGGAAGAAAGAGATTGTTAATGGTCAGGAATTAATACAAGCCTTAATGGAAGAATAGGGCTATTAGATGTATAATGTAAATGCATTACTAATGATCATACTATAGAAATACATTGAAAATCAGGAAGAAAGAGTTTGTTAATGGTCAGGAATTAATACAAGCCTTACTGGCAGAATAGGTCTATTAGATGTATAATGTAAATGCATTGCTAATGATCTTACTATAGGACTGCATTGAAAATCAGGAACGAAGGTGTTGTTAATGGTCAGGAATTAATCCAGGTTTTGCTGACACAATATGGTTGTAGATAATTATCTTCGCATTCTCTAAGTTAAACCTTTGAGCCTTGACTACCGCTTTACCGGTGGTAGAAAAAATGACGTAATGCCCAGACACCGGTTGAACAAGGGTAGAGAAAAATGACTTAATGCCCGGCCACCAGTTGAATGGTGGGTAAACACTTGCAGTGTGTTTTGCTATTGGTTGTCTTATTTTGAAGAGCCAATCAGAAAAGCCGTAATATTCTCATGTCATTGAACGTTATACCAAAATGTCCGTGCCTTTTCATTGTCTTCAAATATTAAATGTAATGTCAATCGACATCTTCTGTTGCCTTGACCTTGACCCTGTCCTTCTTTTTATCCTTTCCTTAAACACCCCTCTTTACTCTTACTTTCACCCTCTGTAACCCCTTGCGGGCTAGTGACACTCCCGCTTTCCTTGCGGTGGTTTGCTTAAAAAAAGGGGTATTTTAGATAACAAAAAAATATCGTTTTTACCATGAAGCGTGTAGAGTATCAACCTGGACCGTCAGGGAAGCAATCAGGGACATGTGAGAATAGAACTATATACAGCGCAGAAAGTAATTGAGATGTTTTTGGCTCAGGAGCTCAGGCAGAAGGGGGTTAAAATTGTTCAGGAACGCAGGTCTCAAAGGGTTAATCAATTCAAAAATCAACGAGTTGTAGGCATCATTGAATGCGTGCTTCCAACGAAAATTTATTCTTACTTCCTTTCTCTTTTATTTCCTATTTTATTATATCTTTATTCGTTAGTTTGTTTTATATATAAAGTTCTCTCTCTCACCCTCTTATTCTCTTTCTATCCCTCTTATTTTGACTTTGGTTTTATTTAAGTCAAACGTCTTCAATATCAGTCTTCTTGCTAGTAAATCTTGTTTGAATTTTTCCGTTGGTGGGAAAAAAAAAAAAAAAAAAAAAAAAAAAAAAAAAAACAGAAAAAAAACTTAATTTTTCTATCTTTTTGTTGCTTCCATAAAAAAGCGCATGCGCAGTATAGACGCTAAAATCTTTTCCCGTCATCCTTTCTTCTCTTCTTTTTTTTTTTTTTTTTTTTTTTTTTTTTTGTAGTTCTTCACATTTGCGTGTCTTGTGTTCCACAAATCGGAATGGCTTTTCCATTACTGGCACTGTTTCTTTCGATTTTCGCAAGCCGTTTTTTTTTCCTGCTAAGTAAACCCTGAAACCGTTGTCGACATTGCAATCGAGTCCAATATTTCTTCGGCATTTCGAGGTGTCAGATTTTATTAAGCACAGCGAAAATTTCTTTCTTTTTTTTTTCCTTTGATCCTCCCTGACAAGAATATCTTTCTACTCGTCAGAGAATTTAGAGTGTGGCAGCAAGCGAGAAAAGGAGAATAAAATTAATAAAAAACAAAAATTGGGAAAGTTTAGATGGTGCATACTAGTGCTATATACAACACGCAGCTCGCAGGCCATATCCAGACCAGAAAGTTGTACATACAGGACGTCTCAAAGTTGTAAATTCAATGTCCCCCCCATCCCTGCAATTTACTTACTTTTTAAATTTGTCGTCAGTTCGAATATTTATAAACAAGCATTTAATTTATTTTAATTGATTGATTCGTTTATATTTTTAGATGGTAAGAATTAGGGGCAGCGACAAAAATGATTGGTTGTTTTCGTTTAGCGGCATATCAACACCTCTATGGTTTATTTAATGTCGGAATCTAAATATTTTGTGGACATTTTGGAAATGATAATGGTTTAGTGATACAAGTCTTACTAATCTGTAGGAGAAGAGGTGAATCCATACCTTTCCCCATGGTATTTGCGTGTAATCATATTACCCCAGAATACAGGCTCCTGGTAGAAGGCGTGCTTGGAACTTTTTGACCCCCCCACCAACAAAAAAAAACAACAAAAAAGGTTAGCATCAGGAGTCTATGAATTGGGACTCCAAGGAAGGTTTCAGATCAATGCTTCACTTTTGCCTGTGATGATAATGAGGAAGGTGCTGGTGATATGAAGCGACTTGCTAGAGATGCATGGGTGTTAGCAAAAGGAAAACCCAACAGAATTGTAGATACAAAAATCAAATAAGTACAAAACTTTAAGTATCTGGGAAAAGTATCGCTGAAATCCGAAGGCGCGTTGGGATAACGAAAGGTGCCTTCCAAAACCTAAGCAAAGTATTAAAAACATAAAAAAAACAAAGAAAAGCGTAATTAACTGTTACGTAATATAAGCTTTTCTCTTTGACAGTGAATGATGGACAATCTCCTCACAAATGAAGAAGAGACTTGAAGTAAGAGAAATGTGACTCTACAGAAAGATGCTGAGAATACCTAACATGTGAGCAACGCTGAAGTTTTAGAGAAAATGAAAACAAATAAGACAGTTATACTTAACATCAAGAAAAGATAGTTGACATTTATGGGTCACTTAATGAGGAAAGAGGGCTTGGAAAGTTTGATACTTACAGGACAAAGCAACGGCAAAAGGAACAGAGGAAAACAACGCATAACCTGCCAAGCGTACATTGATAGCAGAGCAAGTTTTAGAAGAGATAACAAAAAGATAAAATCTGTTAAGAGATACAAAAGACAGGAAATTGTGGAGAGCCATGATGACTCATATCTTGAATGGATACGGCACATAGAAGACATTTTAAATATTTTTTAAATAATTTCATAGGCAAGTAAGGTAATAAAGCCACTAGGACGCAATTGGTTACTGAGTATTAAATAATATGTTAGAGAATATGAGAAAAATGCACTATTAAGGAGAGAAGACAATAAAAGAACAAGAATTAAGAAGACAGAAGATTTGCATTATAATTAAATTTTTGAAGATGATCGGATAACCGGAAGAGAGTTCCGCATGTCGGAAGACAGTTTCGCAAGCGAGAAGTGCGACAGAAGAAACTCTCCACACAGAACTTACGGTTATATCTAGCTGTTTCAACAGTGAAATAATGAGACCTTGCCGTCAATCAGGTATATACAATCCAAGTAGAGTGAAGTCCATTAGAACAATTTACGAGAAAAAAAAAGTGTATTATTTTTCTTTCTCATCTTTACCCCGTAAGACCACCCTTTGTTTTCTTTCTTTCAAGCTGCATTAAATAATACAGGGAAGCATGATGGAGTAATGAATATCGGCTCGGATTGAGGAATCGGAGAGCTGAGTTCGAATTCCAGTTGAATCCATGACATTCACTTACGTGCTAATACCTTTTCGTTAATACCCTTGGGAAAAGGTATGATTTCTCTTCTTCTCCTCCCAGCTATGGGTAAATAGCAGGACAGTCCGGCTTCTATAATCTTGGATGGCAAATGGTCACCGCAGACAGATATGGCAAACTACTGAGGGAAAATCTGCCTCGTCAGTCATGTATCGAAAGATACATGATCGCTTACCGTATATCACGCATGGCAGATAACTGACTGGTTGTTAGCAAAAGGAAAAACACAACAGTAACTTAAAATTGGAGATACAAAAATCAAATAAGTACAAAAATTTAAGTATCTGGGAAAAGTATCGCTGAAATCCGAAGAGGCGTTGGGATAACGAAAGATGCCTTCTAAAAACGTGCTAATACCCTTCGCAAAGGTATGAATTCTCTTCTTCTGCCCCAAGTTATGGGTAAATAGCAGGGCAAACAGGGTTCTATAGCCCTGGATAGCAAATGGTCTACCGCAGACAGATATGGCAACCTACTGCGGGAAAAAAAATCTGCCTCGTCAGTCATGTATCTAAAGATCACCTAAGCGTGTATCACGCATGACACATTATTGACTGGAAATCGAAAATACTCGAATTTTGCCTCGAACACTTCACGCCTCACCCTAACCGGCCTTCTATACCGACCGACATCGCTTCATCCAGTCTGACTGATGAGAGTGCCTAATCAAGTCTTTTGCTTTCTGCTTGTCTAATTACTGGGAACGAAGAAATGTAGGAAAGGGGGTGAAATCGTAAAAGAAATTTCAAAGATGAATGAATGCATTTGATAATGATAGCAACGGGCAAAATGTCTTGCAGTCGAGGTACTCACATTTAAGCTGACAATTGAAAAGTGCATTGTAAGATTTATCAAGAATGCCCGAGGAAAGTGTCTGAAAGATGTTCGACATAGAACAATTTATATAACGAGTAGAAAGGACAAGTCTTGGAAATCGGTGGGAATAAATGTCAGATGTCTCTCTCTCTCTCTCTCTCTCTCTATCTATCTATCTATCTATCTATCTGTATGACTGAAATAGATAAAGGGAGAAGGAGAAAAAGAGAGAGCGCGTGAGAAAGCAACACATTGAACAAGATAGCGAGATAGCTAGCTTACTTGCTAGCTAGGTAGCTAGCTAGATAATGAAGAAACTAAGATATTAGGTTGGTGCAAAAATAATGTCGTTTTTCTTTTGAAGTTGAACGTCAAAAAACGACATTATTTTTGCAACAACCTAATAGATAGATAGATAGATTGCAAACAAGATAGAATGAAATGAAAAGTTGTATATAGTACGTGAGGGAATATATATATATATATATATATATATATATATATATATATATATATATATATCCAAATGTAAAAGAATGATATTCAGCATTCAAAACATCGTGATTCTCCAGCCGATAAAATGTTAAAAAGTTTTTTACCGTTGAAGCAAGATGTAGTGTGTATGTACATGTTCAAATGTAACAGTGCAATATATATATATATATATATATATATATATATATATATATATATATATATATATGTGTGTGTGTGTGTGTGTGTGTGTGTGTGTGTGTGTGTGTAAAAAATACCCAGAATTAACTTGTAGAAAAAGACAATATGTATAGGAAAACTGTGTGTAGTTTTAGCCGACGCATTTCGTCCAGTGTGGACTTTTTCAAGACAAAAAAAAAAAACAAAAAACAAAAAAACGAAATGAATTCATTGAAACAAAGTATCTACAACCAAAAAGTAAAATGTCGTTATTAATTAGGAGAATTACCAATGAATATAGAATAGCGTTTCTAAATTATTCTATCAATTCAACACTCTTTTCTTCGTTTCAAACGAAATTATCCTGTTTCTTCATACTATGCTTATCTTTTTGAAGGCATCTTTCGATGACTCATTTTCTGTCCACTACAAATTATTAAAACCAAGTAGGAGTTGGGGATGTAGAGAAACGATCTTACTTAACGCCAGGGAGAGGAATATTTAAATGATTATATAATGTTCAGACATTTTTTTTTTAAATTTTAAATAATCCGTCACCCAATACAAATTATTATCACACGAATAATTCCCTTGTCATTCAGAATGGTTTTTATCTCTTTGCTTTTCTGGACAGTTCAGCGAGTCCATTTTCAACGATTTTCTCTTTCAGTGAGTCTGTATTAAGCACTTGATGTTCCAATGATTTCCGCTTTTCAGCGACTTTCGCCTTGAGCGACTTCCGAATTCAGCGACTTCCGATTTAAGTCCAGTAGACCTATATGCATGTACACTGGAAGTAACCGGATGAGTAGAGAGTTCAATTTTCATCGGCGGCGCCCATCAGAGTTCATTTTCTCTTTGCCATTAGACTTGGTTCTGCAGTCGGTCACCAGCTATGGGTAGTTGGAGATTTCCATCCCTAGAAGGCGGACAAG
>OZ010600.1:59285892-59294934 GCA_963932145.1 Acanthosepion lycidas | reverse complement strand
GTATTTATATGTGTATATAGAAAAATGTCTATGCATGTAGGCATAGGGATTTGGGTACGCTTCTTCCTTCTTCTTCCCTTTTAGCCTTTCTCACTTTTTCTTTTGTCCTTCCCTTTTCTTTGTTCCACTCTTGATAAACTATCTCTACTTTCTCTTGTCCGGTGAATAAGAGGTCAAAACTACAACTATCGCATCTCCTAGAGACATTCACCTCTATCCTTTGCGGAACTATATTAAAACACAACTCCCGTTAATCTTGTTTTCGTTTCTTTTTTCGGTTGATTCTTGGAAGTATTTTTGAATCCATTCCTTGTTTTAAAACCGCCAAGGTCTGACGAAGCGAAAACGAATGTATCGGTCTCACGAAATAAAATATTATCACATCTTTCTGAAGGCTCCTATTTGTTAATTATATATATATATATATATATATATATATATATATATATATATATCATACAATCGGAATAAAGAAATCATTATGTAAATGATCATTTTCACCTTGTAAAATTAAATTTACAGGATTTTTCCAACAGTCAATGGATAATAAATTTTTGAAATGAAAAAAAACCAAGACTATGGAGAGGAAATAAAATTTTACATAATGTTATTTTAATTCCGATTGTATGAAATATATTTTATTGCTCTATTTATTATAAAAAATATTGAGCTCTATGTGTGAATCAGTTATAATATTCAATATTTTATATTGTGTTAATAGGATTCACTTTGACTATATACCAAGGGATTACTATATATATATATATATATATATATATATATATATATATATATATATATGTGTGTGTGTGTGTGTATGTCTGAGAAAAGACAAAAGGAAAATATTATTCATATTGTTCTTCCATGGATATAGTCTATATGAGTTTTTTTTTACATATATACAGAGCCCGCCAAAAATGGATACTTGCTTCAGGAAAAGAAATCACTTGTATAGTTATTGTAATACTAAATTTATTCAGACATTACGAGAATAAAACAGGTTACCTTTGGATTCTACAATCACACGAGATGCTCAAAATGGTGGCCTTTAGCTTCCAGATTTTTAAGCGAATTACTGCTTGGGCAACACTGGCCAAAGTGTCCAGTGAAATTGCTGCGCGTGCATTTTCAATTTCATGTCGATTTTCAGCAATACGCAACAACCTGCAGTAAATAGGGTTATCGCAATTAGCTAAAACTACGAAAGACTAGTTTTTCCTTTCCTGGGGTGTGTAGACATTTTTGGCGGACACTCTCTCTCTCTCTCACTCCACGCACATACACACACATACACACACACATTCACTCACACAAGTATATGTATATACATATATATATATTAGGTTGGTGCAAAAATAATGTCGTTTTCTCACATATGTTACTATGTGAGAAAACGACATTATTTTTGCACCATCCTAATATATATATATATATATATATATATATATATATATATATATATATATATATATATATATTTAAGACATTTTTATGTTTATACATTCTTTTTATACATACAAATATTCAAGTAAATGCTCTGTTTTTATAATAAACAGTACTAAACAACATTTACCAGCTTTTACTTAAATATTTGTATCTATAAAACAATGTATAAACATAAAAAAAATAATTGTCGGACTTTGTCCATTTTATAATATATATATATATATATATATATATATATATATATATATATATATATATATATATATATATAAAATTCACTTGGGGATGAAACAGAGCCGGGTTTTTAGCTTCTGTTTTGAAACATCAGAACTCTTATGTAGCGATGGAATCATATGTTAAAAAATAATTTTATATATATATATATATATATATATATATATATATATACAATAAAATCAAAAAGCACCTCATATGGTGAATAAGTTTCTTTCAACCGATGAAAAGACAAATTCGTCAGTCTTATTCAACCCCTGTATAGACTAAGTTCGTGTCAGAATTAGAAATACATTGAGCTCTTTTTGTAGATAAGTTTTAATATTTTATATTACTAATATCCACTTGGATTATATATTAACGGATTTATTTCCTTTATTCTATATATATATATATATATATATATATATATATATATATATATATATATATATATATATGTATAAATGTAATTAATTTACAAATTCATGAATTATTCATACATAAAACAAATACAAAGGTTAATGATTAAATGGCGAGAAATCCATCTTCGCTAACAATTCAATAATATACAAAAACCACGAATCTGTTTATGAATGAAAAGATCCTGTTTTATAAATTTCCGTTGAATTAGATCTTTTTATTTTACAAGCTTTCGTCTGTTCCTACAGACATCCTTAGGTATGAAATAGATTCTGTTCTTGTTTTTACTCTCAGTAATAAGTGGACAAATGAAAACAAGGTTGTAATCCGAAAAATGCTATGAGAAATGTGTGTTATTGTTTTGGAACGGGCAGTCGCAACGCTGAGTTCGAGTTTAAATTTTAAGGTTAAGGTTCTGGGTTTATGTACAAATGTAGTGATAAGAGATCTTTTCATTCATAAACAGATTCGGGGTTTTTGTATATTATTGAATTGTTCGCGAAGATGGATTTCTCGCCATTTAATCATTAACCTTTGTATTTGTTTTATGTATGAATAATTCATATATATATATATATATATATATATATATATATATATATATATACCACACTGGGGATAGTGGTTGGTTTTTGAACACTTTAAAAACTTTTCGTTTTGCTTGCAACACCATCACTTGACAAGACAGCAGAAGTGTTGAAACAAAATGGCTACTTTGGTAGTGATGCTTATGTTATAATTTTTTAATAAATACTATTTGCTCTACTTTGTATTGAGCACTTTTTAAAAATAGTGATTTGGGTTACTGGAAGTTTATTCCATCTATACCTATCTTGTATTTGGACACACACACATACATACACACACACACACACACACACATATATATATATATATATACACGCATATATATGTATATGTGTGTGTGTTTGCGTGTGTGGGTTTGTGCACATGTGTGTGCATTTCATTAAATATCACTGACGTTTTATGTTGATGTTTTAATAATTTTTTCTTGCATTCGTACAAGTGATTCATTTTTTTAAACATAGAGTGGATAAAAAAAAAACTGTCCAAGTTAAATTGGACATACAACTATATGCTTGTCAAGAAGACTTACTTTGCATATATAGGATCATAACTATATCAGGGCCTTTTTAAATACATACCAAGACCTCTCAGCATCTATCCGACACATGCTTCTGGTAAACAGCGACCATAACTCTTGCATAAGCATGCAAAATGGTTGAAAATAATAGAAGTGTTAACAATACAACAAAAGAACACAACTCACAATAATATCAATTAAGAACACGGCCACAACACGGAAATTTATAAAAGCTTTCTCATCCTTATATACAGATATAACAAAAATACTATAATAGCTAAAAGATTAGTGGAAAGCGTTTATATTTGCAAATCATTTCAAAAGTTTAAAAAAAAAACGTTTATCGCACCTTGACAGTCGTCTTTAGTGAAACCTGTATAAAAGAGGGATTGCTGCCTATGTACATAATTATACATATAAAAACAAATGAAAACTACAGGCAAAGTTCATTTTCTTCAAAAACGGCCACTGCTTTAGTTCACTGCTACTAAAAAGCAGGTTTTTTTTTTCTTCAGATGATGGCCATACTGCCCGAAACTTTTCGAGGAACTTAATTTAAGGATCTGCTTTGTAGTGTAATGCATATCGGCTCGGGGTGAGGACCGAGTTCGAATTCCAGTCGAGTTTGTTATATTCACTTACGCATAAATATCCTTGGGGAAGGTATGAATCCATCTCTTCTCCCCCACCTATGGGTTGAATAGCAGGGCAGATTGGATTCTTTAGCCGTGGTAGGCAACCAGTCTAACACAGAAAGAAATGACAACCTACTGAGGGGAAAAAAGTCTGCCTCGTCAGTCATATATCAAAAGATCCATTATCGGCCAAGTGTGTATCGCGTATGGCGCATAACTGGCTGAATTTAAATAATAAAACAAAGACTATACGAATATACAATAACAGTGTGTCTGACCTTTTAATTTTTTAACATTTTTTTATTGTTCAAGACACACACACACACACACATATTTATATATATATATATATATATATATATATATATATATATATATATATATGTATATATATGAAGAAATATAGTCTTAAGGTGTGCTATATTTATAGAATAAAGTGCTCAATATCAGAGATAGAGCGGGCGTAAAGATGACCTGACGATTGAGTCTAGCATGAAACAGACTGTCGCCTCTAAGTGTTGACTTTATATATATATATATATATATATATATATATATATATATATATATATATATATGTGTGTGTGTGTGTGTGTGTGTGTGTGTATATTTAAAGCCTTTGCTAAGAAAATGAAGCAAACATTGAAAGCGAAAATTTGAATGTGAAAACTTCGTCTGTGTGAACGGATACAATTGATTGCTGGCGGGCCAGCCAATAATTGGTTCGAATAGCCAATTAACGAGCCAATCAGATATCATTTTACCTTTCTGGATTCTTGACTCTCGACATCTTCAATAATTCTGGACGCCCGAGTTCCAATTATCACCCAAAAAAAAAAAAAAAAAAAAAAAAAAAGAGAAAAGTTAGGAATACACAAGTAATTCGTAATAAATCGATCGATTGACTCTTTCTTTTTACCTCCTAATGTTTTTTATTTGTATTTTCTTTTACTTCAAGATTGTTGTGTTTTCACCAAACACAGACGAAACTGCTTAATTACGGACAAGCTATAACAAACTGAATGTACACTTCTGAAAACGCACTTGTAATTAAAGTGTTTACTAATTTTCATCTGAGGCGGTGTTTATTATTCAAAGGCTTAATGTCTTTATATATCATTCGTCCAAACCATTCCATATTTTCGATTATATACAAGGAGTATCAAAAATACTTCTACAAAAATTGGGGCGGTGTGTTGCTCACACTAAACAAGGACAAAATTCCATATAAATACATGTTCGCAAATCCGTTTTTGAGTTATGAAGTTTAAAGAAAGTTTAAGGTTGATGGCACTTTGTTGTTATTTAGACTAGGTTACATTTGTTGATCGTGTATATTTGTGGTTAGTTTGTCTTCAGTGTTTAACGTGTGTAGTGGTGAGTTAACAATAGCAAGATATTCATATCGTGATGAGGCAGATATGATTTTTACATAGGGCCGCGAGAGGCTGCATGGCTGTATCACTGTTGTATCTCGTGTTTTCGAGATTACAGAGGAAAATAAATACGGAAAACAAACTCGTAGGTAAGTAATTAAATAGAAGATTTACTGCACCAAGGTAAACTTAGCAGTTGACCTAATGCTAACCCTCCTCAACTCCACTTATTTACATAAATGGACGATTACATTTATTTATGTCCTATATGATAATCACATTGCGATTCATCCAATCTATGCGTTGCAGGATCCGTGGTACCACAAACTATAATAATACATATTTTTGGATCGTATTAGGTTGGTGCAAAAATAATGTCATTTTTGACGTTCAACTTTATGTGAGAAAACGACATTATTTTTGCACCAACCTAATATTATGGATTGTATCTTTAAAATCGTCTGCCATAAACTTTAAACTTAATTACTCAAAAACGAAGGATTTTCGGATATATGTTTATATGGGATTTTGTCCTTGTTTTAGTGTCAGGAATCCGACCTCAAAGTTTCTAAAAATATTTTTTATATATCCCGTATATTTATTTATACTAGACTATACACGTTTCATTGAATACGATTCTCTTGTGTTCTTATAATTTTGTTCTTTTTTTTTTTTATTAAAAAATTAACCACAGTACCTTGTCGGTCGTATTTAATGAAAGTAGTATAAAAGAGGGATTGCTACCCAAATGCATACCCAGCGTACCCAGTAAAAATCAGTACGTCCAAGAAGGGGTGAGACAACCGTTGAGAACTGATGACGACTGATGATACTGAAAAAAAAAAATCAGGAAGAATTTCTGCATATTTCGTTAAACCCCCACGTCGGATGTTCTTCTTTGAAAATTACGATAACTTGGGACTCAAAGTCAGTGAGTTGTTTAGCTATACGAGAAGAGCAGAAAGAAAGACGAAAGTTGTCAGCAAATAGCCCTTAAATGACGAGTCACAAGGTCGAGCAGCGATGAATCAATCACAAATGAACCAATCAGAGTTAAGTAATTACGCCAGAGTCGAATGATTATTCAAGGTCATGAAAATTTATGCAGGGTTTATTCAAGGTCAATTATTCTTGAAAATCATAATAAATTTGCCACTTTTTTAATCGGTACTCTCCCGATCTATAGCAGCTCAGTTCCGATCAGGCAGACTATTCGCTGATTTGATTATGGCGGTCAAGGTAGAGGTTATCCCACTTTACTTTTCTAAAAAAAAAAAAAGAACGTTGCTAGGGGACACTCCTTAAGCCTCTAAAAAGGTGTGCATTTCTCTCTGTCGGCTTTTTCTCAGGTTTTTAGCTCTGGTTTACAGATGTAGATGCACGTGGGTAAAAAGAGCCCCCCTCATTGGCCGGACGTTCATTTTCATGGTTTTCTCTCTCTTGACTTTTGTACTCTCTCACACACGCTTGTTACACACGCATGCACGCATACACTTACCAACACACACGCACATTCTTATAATAGCTAGTTTCAAGTTTTTTTTTTTCGTTTCGTATTATCTAATTCTTTATTGGCTAGGAAGAAATCCCAGCATGCATTTGTATGTTTTGTCGATAAATTTTTGAAGGGGATGTTTATGTCTAAACTGATTTTTTTTGTTGAGTTAATGGGTTTGTGGATTATTCTACTTGACCTTGACAAAAAAAAAAAAAAAAAAAAAAAAACTCGCTGGGGGTGGGGGTGCGCCTGAAGCCAATAAAAAGTCGTGTATTTTTCTCCTTAGCCTTTTACAGCTATTTAACTCTGGCTATAAAATGTAATTCGTACATGGGTAAAAGTGGCCCCCACTGAAGAACGTTCATTTTCATGGTTTTCTGTCTTGACTTTTTGTACTCTCTCACACACGCTTGTTACGTACACAAACTAACAAGCATATTCATATAATAGCTAGTTTCATGTTTTTTTTTTTCGTTTCATCACACGTAATTCCTTTTGTTAATACATGCATTGTCGTTTGTTTTATATTTATTGCTTTGTGTTTTTCATTTTTTTACCTGGACTCACATACAGTCCACCAATATTGTTTGTGGGCTGAATTTTCTAGGAGCCTGTAAATATTTACTTAGCATAATGGTGTCTAACATTGATCCAATCATAGTAGCAATCCCGTAACAAAGGCTTGTGTAGAACCAAATATACTTTTTGAAAGAGGACAGACAATACAGAGAAGTGGTGCAGAAAATGTACAACAAGGTCCCTCAAAAAGATTTGAATCTCTTCTCCTAAACCGGTTGCCACACAAGGATATAGGACCCAGAATGTCCGGATATTTATCCATGGCTGGGAGAAGACATAGGTTCATACCAAGTGATATATATATCAGGTCATCCCATAAGTTCTGTTCGAAATTTAAATTTTTGTTAAAATAAACGAAATTTAAAGAGTATTTCATAATGTCTAATGGAGCTGAACATTATTGTTATGTTTAGAGGCATTTAATCTGATCAAATTTTATTTCAGAGAACAATAAAATTAAATTTTCTTTGATTAAAACCCTGCTAACATGGAAGTACCCAAGAATCATTTGAGGCACATAATGCTTTATGAGTTCAAGAAAGGAAACTCAGCAGCAGAAGCGGCTAGAAACATTCACTCAGTTTATGGAGAAGAATGTGTGAATGAAAGAACTTGCAGAAGATGGTTTGAAAAATTCAGAGGTGGAGATTTCCCCCATGAAGATGAAGATCGAACCGGACGTCCAGTTGAATTTGATAAAAAGCTTCTTGAAGCAGCTCTTGAAGAAAATCCTGCTTTATCAGTTGAGGAATTGGCAGTGGTTCTCAGTTCGAACCATACAACTGTTAATCGTCATCTTCAACAACATGGAAAAGTTCCTAAACTTGGAAAATGGGTGCCTCATGAATTGTCTGAAAACAACCTCAAATCCCGAGTTGACATCTGCTCTTCTCTTCATTCTCGACAACTTGTTTCACCTTTTTTGGATAGACTTGTCACTGGCGACAAAAAACGGATCTTTTATCAAAATGTTAAGCGTCGTAGACAGTGGCTTGGTAAAGGGGAAGGACCCCAGCCACATCCGAGAAGGGAACTTCATGGGCAAAAGGTTCTTCTTTCAATCTGGTGGGATCGCCAAGGAATAATCCACTTTGAATTCTTATCACCTAATGCTACAATTAATGCTCAAATATACTGTCAGCAATTAGAGCGTTTGAACCAAGCTTTGAGGAAAAAAAGACCTGCTCTAGTGAATCGAAAAGAGGTGATGTTTCATCAGGACAATGCGCAACTCCACACAGCAAGAATCGCATCACAAAAGATCGAAGAACTTGGTTGGTAGAAAATTCCTCATCCACCTTATTCTCCCGATCTTACTCCTTCAGACTACCATTTGTTTCGTAGCTTACAGAATCATTTGGAAGAAACAGCTTTTGTAACACAGGAAGATGTTAAAACTGACATTTGTGAGTTCTTCGAATCAAAGCCAAAAGAATTTTACAGTAATGGAATTAGTAAGCTTGTTAATAGATGGAAGGAAGTCATAGATAATCAGGGAAAATATATTGTTGATTGAATCTGTAATTAAATGTAACATTTGGTCACTTGTTTTCTTTATTCAAAATTCGCACAGAAATTATAGGATGACCTGATATATATATATATACAATTAAAAAAAATCCTAATGAGCTAGGTATTATCTACCTAGGTTTCACCTTGATGATCCCATGTGGTGAAACCGAGGTAGGTATTATCTGGCTCATTAGGATTTATTTATTTTACTTTACTCTACTTAGTGTATTGAGCATTCTTCGTTTTCACTTATTA
>OZ010600.1:59278392-59280892 GCA_963932145.1 Acanthosepion lycidas | reverse complement strand
TTTGTTTTTTTTTTTTTATTTATAATGAATCAACCATAATCTCAATATGTGGCAGTCGACATTGGTATGCTACTGTAGAAAGAAATGGCAACCTACTGCAGGAAAAAAACTGCCTCATCAGTCATGTATCGAAAGATACATGATCGCCTAAGCGTGTGTCACTCATGACGCCGAATTGAACACTAAAGTCAAAAAGGGAAGAAATAATGAATAAATAAATGAAAAAATTCCTAAGATGGTTTGCAAGAATTTTAACTTCCATTATCTTGACAACATCATCTCTGTCTGTCTGTCATTGTGTTTCTATCTGTAACGAAAGAGTAAGCGGCTTGCCACGCCCCATCTGTTGGAGAGAGGTTGGATGGTGGAGAATAGTTCGTCACTCACAAGACGCATTTGGACTCTATCAAGGCTGGAGAGTAATGTCTGGACAGCTCCCGCTCAAATACGACAACATTACTCTATTTTTGGTCTCATTGTTCTGTTGTAAAGCTAGAGAATGGTAGGCGGAGTCAGGTGCTTACTGGACCGGTACAGTGAGCCGACCATTTTATCTGCATCCTCAGCAATGGATTGTATGTACAAGTTCTACTTGTGGTCAGATGTAAGTCAGAAACCCAATAGTATTTCCGAGGGGACATCCGTTAATCCTGAGGGGTGGTATATCGGAATCGGATAGGCGATGATAGAATGTCACTAGCTTGGTCTTCGAAACATTGAATGTAACCAGCCAGTTTGTGCAAAGTCGGAAGAGAGATCAGTTGTCAATCAAGAGTTTTAGAGGAGCATCCGTATATCGTTGGTCCGAAGGGTGACCCCTGGGAGACGCCTGCGTGATGATTGTTTGTCTCCATAATCTCTCTTTCTCTCTGTCTGTTTGTCTGTCTGTCTGTCTGTCTGTCTGTCTGTCTATGACTGTATCTCTTTCTACATGTGTGTGTGTGTGAGTGTGTATCTGTGTGTGTCTGCGTGTGAGTGTGTGTCTGTGTGAGTGTGTGTGTGTGTGTGTCTGTGTTTGTGTGTGTGCATGAGTGTGTGTGTTTGTGTGTGTGAGTGTGTCTCTGTGTGTGAGTATGTGTGTGTGTGTGAGTGTGTGTGTGTCTGTGTGAGTGCGTGAGTGTGTGTGTTTGTGTGTGTGAGTGTGTCTCTGTGTTTGAGTATGCGTGTGTGTGTGTATGCGTAGACTGTCGACGAGGATGATTTAATTATTGCGGTGAAGGGTTTTACAGAACACAACAGACTTTGTCGGAAGAACTGATAACAGAGAAATCAGGCGCCATGTTCCATGAAATCTTTAAAAAAAAAGAAAAAAAAAGAAGACCTGCCCATAGGTTTACTGGTAAGGTTAAAGAACATTCCATTCCAGCAATTACACCTTATTTCAAAGTTCATTCCTTCGGTTCCCTTGAGTCTTTATTCCGATTTTCAAGAACATGTTGCAAAAAGTCTTTTATCGAAATCTGATTCTTCTTTTCCATGTCTTTCATCGCGTCTACTTTCAAATCTCGCTTTCAACGTTTACTTAACCTTTCGGAAAAGTAAAACATAACAGAGAATCTATCTATCTATCTATCTATCTATCTATCTATCTATCTATCTATCTATCTATCTATCTATCTGGCTAGCTAGCTATCAAAAAGGTCTCTCACTGAAGCTCACTCTCTCTCTTTATATATATATATATATGTCCAGGCTATATTTATAGGTAAAGTGTGTTTAAATATAAGTACATAGACTGAGGTCGAGCGAGACTATCTACAGTCTTTTTCTTGTTTTAAGGCAATCTGCAAGCCATGAATATATATATATATATATATATATATATATATATATATATATATATATATATATATATATCTTGTGTGAGTGGTAAATTTTCGACATGTTATATTTTTAATTTCGCGCATGCGCGTTTTTGTTTTTATTTTATTTTGTCGACTGTACAGTATAATAAGTAATAGTAATAATAGTAAGAAAAGAGCAAATGACGAAATTCAGTCCGCCAGAAATTTAAAAAAGGTATGCTTTACTGCTTGGCATTCGCGCCGGAAGCTCCAATACGAATATTTAAATGTGTTTGGGTGTCAATCTGAGGACAGTGCAGAGGACTCGGAAAGAGTTTAATAGCGATTACAAAGGTACGCCAGCTCGGTAAATTAAATGTTATCGTTTTGATGAGAAAAGAAGTACGAAATTTATTGGTTAGGGCCTCAGATTCAACACGGAGATCTACATCAAGTTCCTTCAGAAGGGAGTGATGGACTGGCTCAAGAGAGTGGCTTCTGGAAGATTCTATGTCTGGCAACAGCACTCACAAGCAAGAGAACCCAGTCATGGCTATTAGACAATTTCTGCAACTATATCACCCCTTACATCTGGCCACATAATTCACCAGACTGCAAAACTCTGGATTATTATGTGTGAGGCGTAGTTGAACGGAAGACAAACGGGACTCCTTGTAACACCAAAGATGAATGGAAGGCAAGGAATATGGCAGCAT
>OZ010600.1:59200892-59273392 GCA_963932145.1 Acanthosepion lycidas | reverse complement strand
ATCCATAACAGAACGCATGCTAGATAAGGTCATAAACTTAGCTCAGGAACAAATAATTATAAAACCAAACAAAATTGACATCATTAAGTATTCCAGCAAATCATTACTATTTCACAATGAGGAGGATGGATAAAGAAAGATGAGATCTTTGACACTACAATGGGAAGCTTTGACGGTGCTAACATGCAAACTCATAGGTATATACTAAATACACGAACTAAGCAAAATAGTAGATAGAAACAACACAGGGACGACGGTCTCATAATCTTAAGAAACTGTAACAAACAAAACACAGACAAAACTAGAAAAGCAATAATAAAGATTTTCAAAAACAACGGATTCGACATAGATATAAAAACTAACCTAAACGAAGATTTTCTAGATGTTACCTTCAACCTGAGAAAAGGCACATATAAACCATATAGAAAACCCAATGATAAACCACTCTATATACACACATCTTCCAATCACCCGCCTTCAAACAGATACCAAAATGGATTAACCGCAGGCTTTCCGAGAATTCCTCCAATGAATCCATATTTAACAAAGCTAAGAGAGACTATGAAAAGACCCTAAAAGATAGCGGATTCCCATCAACACCCACATACTCACCACGGAACACAAAAAAGGCCAACAGGAAAAGAAATATCGTATAGTTCAACCAACCGTACAGCAAAAACGTAAAAACAAACGTAGGAAAAATATTCTTCAAACTCTTACACAAACACTTCTCGGAATCAAGCACCTTACACAAAATATTCAACAAAAATACAGTAAAAATCAGCTACAGTTGCACCGAGAACATGGCATAAATAATAAAAAAAGCACAACAGGAAAATTATCAACAAACCACATGAACAAAATAAAGCCACCTGCAACTGCAGAATAAAGAACGAATGTCCCTTAAACGGTAATTGTTTAAAAAAAATACGTAATGTACCAAGCCACGATAAAATCACCAGATAATGAAGAAAAAGTACAGTTAGGAGTAACTGAAGGACCATGGAAACAAAGAAATTATGCACACAAAACATCTTTCACAAATAGCAAATATGCGAACAGCACAATGCTTTCTAAGTATATCTGGAAAATTAAAAGAAAAACACACATCATACCAAAAATATCTTGGAAAATAAGGAAAAGATTATCAGCCTACAACAACCAATCAAAAATTTTCAAACTTTGCTTGGAGGAAAAAATAGCTATCATTACCTTCTTAGACCAAAATAAATTATTAAATAAAAGATCCGAGCTCATCTCAAAATGTAGACATGAAAACAAATTTTTATCACGTTATTAAAAATCGAAAACTGAAAAAAGTAAAATAAAAAATAAATAAACAAACAAAATGACAATAAAATAAGCAAAATAAATAAACCCAAACAAATCACACCCGTTACAATAGACGAAATAGAATAAATAAATAGAAATAAAAAACAAAATCAATGAACGCAAATAAATAAAGTAAATAATAAACAAATTAACAAATCATTATGACAAAATATTAGTTAGACTATAAAAATTAAACCAAAAATCGGACGAAAAAAATAGCAATAACTGTTATATAACGATAAAAGAAGAAAATACTACGTTACTTATAAATCGAAAACGGAAAGGAGTAAATAAAAATATACAGTATAATAAATAAATAATAAATGAGAAGTAAAATAAATTAATCTAAATTCATCCAAATAAATAAATATACAAACTAACAAACCGATCCCGATAAATTAACTGTTAGAAAAACCAAATAAAGATAATCAATCCAAATAAATACATGAAATAATAAAAAATTAAAAACTTCTCCCTCCAAAATTGAATAAATAGCTTCCCAAACCAAAACAAAACTATTAAATAAGCGGTATAAACAAATTTTTACTACGTTAATAAAAACATCGATTAAAATAAAAAAAAATAAATATATAAGATGAGAAAATAAAAATAAAATATATAAAATAAGATCAGAAAATAAAAATAAAAACAAAAAATAAATAAAAATAAGCAAAATAATTTAAACCAAATAAATAACTAAACAAATAAACGACTTCCGGTAAAATAACCGCCAAAAATAGACTACCCACAATGTACCACTGACCCGTATATATAAATAACCGAAAAAAATAACAGCACTCGTGGCCTGACGATTGCGTCTAGCATGAAACAGACTGTCGCCTCTAAGTGTTGACTTCTATGTTCACTTTTATATTTACACACGCTCTATCTCTGATATTGAGCACTTTATCCCATAAATATAGCACAACTTAAGACTATATTTCTTCCTATATATATATATATATATATATATATATATATATATATATATATATATATATATATATATTATAGCTTTGTTTGTGTTTGTGTGTGTGTGTGTGTGTGTGTGTAGATAGATAGTGGGCACTCAGGTCAGCAATGAGAGGCAACAGTCTGTTTCATTTTTGAATGCAAAGATTGCACTCAAAAATGAACCAGACTGTCAATTCTCAGTGCTGACCCCAGTATCCACTTTTTTATTGACATACGCTCTATACCAGATATTGAGAACTTTTACTGCCCATAAATATAGCATACCTTTAAAATATATATTTTCACTTCTCTGTCTGTCTCTTTCTTTCTCTCTCTCTCCCCCTCTCTCTCTCTATATATATATATATATATATAATATCTTTTTTCCGCTTAACGATTTTCAAAATGAGTTTTTTTTCAATGTCGATTTGTTTTCTATTTCCACATTTTTTTTTAAAAAAGAAAAATGCTTCAGTTTGCCGACAATTCTGAATAATTTTATTGGATTTGATTATCAAATTATGCCAGCTACTGAAATGTATAATTAATAGTTTCTCCTCGATGTATAGATTGCAATCTCTGCCTGTCTTATAATTAGCTTCTTTTATTCTCCTCCATTCTATTTCTGTTTTATATTTCATTTTTAATACTCATATACATTCTGACAGCATATTGTTACATTTATATTTTTCATATTTAAATAATAGCATATATATATATATATATATATATATATATATATATATATATATATAGATAGATAGATAGATAGATAGATTGATTGTATATTTTTGAATTCTTTCTCTGTTACTCCGGTGTAAATCATTGCGTTATCCTTTTTTGTCTTTTTCGCTTGGTAAAGTACATTTTACACTCGATAATTTCTCACCAATAGACATTTTATTTTATTACTAGTTACATCGTTGTTAGTTTTTTATTTATTTATTTATTTATTTGTCATTTTGTATTATGTTTGTTTGTTTGTTTGTTTGGGTTTTATGGCATATCAACCACTGTGGGTTATTTAATGCCAAATCCAGTTTATATGAATTTTAAATGCCTATTTTGTATGGAACATTTTTAGCAAGCTAGAGCTTATTTGTTTGCACACTGCAAAATAATCCTAGATATTTTTTGTTTAAGTCAAGAATTTCCATTTGATTGTTGATTGTTGATTGTTTTTTTTAACGGCATCTCAACCTTAGTGGTCACTTTATGCCGAAAATGATTTTGAGTGACTTTAAAAGTCAAAAACGCATAGCTGGCAACATTATGGTTTCAAAAATACGTATAGCTGGCAACATTATTGTTTCAAAAAAGCGTATAGCTGGCAACATTATTGTTTCAAAAAAACGTATAGCTGGCAACATTATTGTTTCAAAAAAGCGTATAGCTGGCAACATTATTGTTTCAAAAACGTATATCTGGCAACATCATTTTTCCGAAAACATTATCTGAGGCCTTGCTGTTGGATGTAGTTTATCGCCATACCCAGGACGTGGATGTAGTTTATCGTCATACCCAGGACGCGGATGTAGTTTACCGTCAAACCCAGGACGTTTGTATTATGGTGCTTTGTTTCTTTATTATCTTTTAAAAGTTATCTTGCTAATTTCCATGCTGTTTCTATTAATCAGATACTTAAAGAATGGCTTCATACGACCGAATTTAATTATCTCAAAAAGAATTCTTTTAACAGGAACAGCGAAATACACTTTAAGGGACTAAATAGGAGAACAAATATGGCGCACAATTAAGACATCAAATCGTTTTAATCAAAGTTAGAAAACCAATTCGTAAGATTAAAAAAGAATAAAATTGATAAACAGACCTGAAAAAAAATACAAAAAAAAAAAAACACCAGAAATTGTTTAATAGTGGAAGTACAGCTTATTAACATTCTCCCAGAAGAGTAGATCTTCAATATTTTGAGAGGCGTAAAGATCTCAGTTTGCTCCCCAAACGAATAACACTGTTCAATATTTAGCTAGCAACACGCGAACACCAAATACTTAATATTCAAGAGTTTTATTTTTGTAATGCTCTCGCTCCTTTTACCTTTTGCCAGACTTTGAATTAAGACACTTTGTGTCCTCCAAATGTTTTGACTAACCTTGCAATCACCTGATGAACATTCCTGAAAGTTCCCAAATTTAAGTTTCTTGATAAACCCGTGACATGCTCGCCTTTGTGTAAAAACACGTGCAGCAAACTAAATCGTACATTGCGTTGATAAAGCCCCACCCACAGAGGACGAAACGTGTGGAGTAAAAATAGTTTTTTCCTCTTGTCTCTTTTTATTCATTTTGTCTCCTCTACAGACACTCTGTCTGAAAATATTTATATAGGCAGCATATCTTCATGTAAACATGTTTCATTGAAATAATATATTATAGGCATATTGTGTATACCTATTTTTATACTGACATTTTCCTATTGTCTAATCAGTATTTTGATGTTGAGACGAAATTCATCAAGATGCCGTAGTTTTTTTTTTTTTAACTCAATCTGAATTCCATTGATATGATAATTCTGAAACAAAGAATTGTAGATTTTATCGCAGTTCCAATATGATTAGCTTTGTAATTTATCCCTGAAGATGATCTTAGAAAAGGTCGAAAGTACTTGGTTTAAAAACCTACGACACTTTTCTTGATGGATTTCATCTTGCACACACACACACACATATATATATATATATATAAATATATATATATATGTATACTCATTATATATATATATATATATATATATATATATATATATATATATACATATATATACGATGTATTGAATATGCATACACCTGGGTTCCCCCTCACAGTAATATGACTGGTGTCAGCCATAAATACAGACTGATGTAGAGGTACAGAAGGACGACTATTCTCTTCACCTATTGCCTACGACTAAGACGAAGACCAGTCCATTACAGTTACCTGCTAGATTGTCCTACCAGGTTACAATCACTTTGCTACTTCGAACAAATATATTCCTTTCCGGTACATATCAATATATATATATATATATATATATATATATATATATATATATATATATATGTGTGTGTGTGTGTGTGTGTGTGTGTGTGTGTGTGTGTGCAGGTATGTAGAAAAATAGGAAAGAACACGTTAGATAAATAGTCCAGGGTTCTTTAGTATTTTTGCTTTTATCTTTAAATAAACGTTGCTTCATACAGAAGTAGAGCTTAGATTATAATAATGGTTTTAAAAATATGATTCCTTCGCTACATAACAGTTCTCATGTTTCAAAAACGAGAGCCGAAACCATCAATATAATTATTAAAATTAAATTGAATTAAAGTAACAAGCTCTGTTTCATCCTCAAGCGAAAATTTAGGAATAACCAATTTTTAAACTTACGTATCGTTATAAACGTGTTCATTCTTTACTATGGAAACGGCTGGGGCGACCATTTTTATCCACATATCAGTCACTTTCAGGGAGAGGTCAAGCAGAGGTAGGGTGGGGTGTCTATTTCAAAGCGAATGATGTCTTTCTTGTACGCGAATGATGTCTTTCTTGTACGCGCATCGTTTGTTCATTCACAGAGAAAGATAGATTTTGGCACAATAGTATGTCGTTAAGCGTCTGAATAATTTTGTTTATTTTATTTGTTTATTTATTTTCAATGGGTTGCTTCATATATAAATGCGTTGCACACCGAACTAAAATTTGTTTTTTGACGACTTCATAAAGGGTTTTTCCCTTTAATGACTGGGTTAAGAAATTTAGCCCTTTATTAATATATATATATATATATATATATATATATATATATATATATATATATATATATATACTAGAACTTTATTTCAATCCTTCGTGAGCTTCCGATCCTTAGCTACGATTAATTAATGATGAACATGTCATTTTCGTTTATGATCGATTTCATAACCATTCTTCAGTTAAGACTGGATAATTCCAGTAAGATATCTTTAAACATATCTAAAATACAGCGGTTCAAAGCTTAATGTAACAATTAGACAATTTTGCTGTTCCCCCCAGTATATATATATATATATATATATATATATATATATATATATATATATATATATATATATATATATATATATATATACACCATAAAGTTCCTGTGCATTTTAAAAAATTATAACTTTATTTGTATTTGCGATAGAAATAATTTGTAAAAGGAATTAGAAAGAAGTAAATCTATATTTTTTAAGGTTTTATTGAAATTTTATTTAAGTTTTCACATGTCCTCCATCATTAGCAATACAAAGGGTAATACGATTTTGCAGTTCACGGAAAATTTTTTAACTTATTTACAGTAATACCTGAAATCACATTAGTTCTTTTAGCTACACTTAAAACTAGGTACATTAAACTTTATAACATTTTTTTACAGATTATTTCTATCGCAAATACAAATAAAGTTATAAGTTTTTTAAAGTGCACACGAACCTTATGGACACCTTGTATTAGGTTGGTGCAAAAATAATGACGTAATAATGTTTTTTTGACGTTATTACGTCATTATTTTTGCACCAACCTAATATATATATATATATATATATATATATATATATAAAATATACAACTGCCTAAATGACGTAAATAGTATTTTTTTAATCGCAGGAATAAAGACAGCTGTTACTTTTACCCACAAAAATATATAGAAAAATAATTACTCACAAAACAAATATCCAAAAAATGTTTTGTCTCAAAGTGGGTGTTAATTTTGAAAATAGTTAGCAAGGTAGTTATTAGTGATATACACTAATTAACAGTTATACCTAATATTAAAAATGGATTATATAATTGGTATTACATCAAAATTTGGCCAATCGTGTAGCAGCATGGGACAATTGACTATTAAAATGTTTAATATCTAAAAAAACACTAAACTAACTTTCTTTTTCCAGGATTTAGAAAAGATATTTAGCCATCTTGACACCATTTGTCATACGAATCATTGGAAAAGCCTTTGAGTTATTGAGGTAGAATGGGAACAATTAAAATCATTTTGTGTCAGCCCCATTATATCTTCCCAACTGAACAAAGGTGATCGGGAAAAGATCCTTCAGGCCTTCAGTAATGGTACCAACATTCATACTCTGGCTTCCATCTTCAAAGTCCATTCAAGAACCATCAAGAGAACGGTGAATAAGTTTAAAAAAGAGAGGCATTGGAGAGGAAAACGGGATTAGGCGGTCACAACATGGAGAGGGATTATTTCAACTTAGAGCTAAAGAGATCAATTAGAAAAGATCCAACTCAATTCATAAGACGTTTGCCACGTGAGAGAGGAGTTTCAGCTATGACAGTCCAAAGAGCAGTGAAAAAGACTTGAAAATGATATCGTACGTGAAACCTGTGACGCACCTTCTCACTCCAGGACAGGAAGTTAGAAGGTTAGATTGGAAGATCATCATCTTAAATAAGTTGGAAAATGAGTCTGGAATAATATATATATATATATATATATATATATATATATATATATATATATATATATATATATATTTGCGATTTTCCTTTTCTCTCCACAGTGATCGACCGATTTATTTATTTTTTTCGGGAGCTAATATCGTCATTCAAAAACAGGCTATTTCGCTGTATCACAGCTCCTCGGTGTGGCTAGACATCCGCTCGCTTCAAATTGGGACCGAAACCCGAATCTGACTTGGCATCAGTCGAAGATTCTAACTGCCTAGGCTATCGACGCCTGGCAGAGAGAAAGGCGAATTTCTACATATTTATTTTTTCATAAATACGACATTGACCTAGAGAACTCAATCCAATTTGGAGTGTCTTGCATTATATATATATATATATATATATATATATATATATATATATATGATCCCATTATTAATAAGCTTACATGAAGAAGTGTTTTTGAAAGAAGAAATTTTTAATGTTTTGTCTTTCGATAACCCGCCATTAGTCTAATATATATTGTTCATACATCATATTCTTACATGAATGTCTGTATGTGTGTCTGTGTATGTGTGTGTGCGTCCTTGTGTTTATATTATTCACTGATAGTCACAGATCATGAAATGTTAGTTTAATAGATAGACTGACGGACAGACAGAGATATATTTGCTTCTAGGTTAGTTTATAATTGGTGATCTTTTTTTTTTGCTGATTCGATCAATAATTATCGATTCCTAGTCGGAGCCCGACTAGAGATGTAACAAATCATATGTATCGATCTTTGCCAAAACAGACTCAGTGTGTTAGTATGTGCATTAGTGTCAGATCGACTGGTTCGAATTTGAAAGTTAATAACCTCATCTACCGAACCCCGACTTGTTTCTATATTCAAAAGTTCCCCCCCCACCCCAGGAACCTCCACCGCAGTTACCAACGATACCACCAACACCGGTGTTCATTCGTCTGTTTCGCACCGAACTTTGGGAAAATCGTTTCTAATTCTTTCTTATTTACTAACTCGTTTTATCTCTATGTCAGTATGTCTGTCTGACTTTTCAAACAATTTAATATGATAACAATGGTGGTGATGGTAGATCTGGCGAATAGTTTTCTGTTAATAACGTAATATTAGTTATCAGTCATCTTGTGTGCTTGTATGTATGTGTGAGCGCGCGCGTGAGTGTGTGTGTGTGTAAAAGGTTATCAAGGACCTCAGCACGTGCAAACCAGATAACTGATAACGAAGTTTACGTCATTAGCAGGAAACTATTCGTCCAGTCTGCTGTTAGAGCCCGACTCCTCTCTCAGAAAGAAGGCAAAGCGAAAAGGAGCTGGAAAAAGGAAGGAGTAAAGGAAAAAGAAAGAGTAGACCTATCAAGAAGCAACTTTATGATGAATGTCAAATGTCTTCTGTTATTACTTGGTTTGCCTGTAGAGTTGGTAGCCATGGCCAATAGCAAAATTAGTAACAGAAATGTCCAACACACAGAACTGACAAAGTTTGCAATTAGCAAAACATAATATAAGGCAAGCAAACAATATATACAAGGCAAATGAACAGCAATAAGGCAAAGCAACAGTAATAAGGCAAAACGTTCACAATGTAAGAATAGGCGTCGGCATACAAAAACATGTTCGGACAAGCGAACGTAGCATTCTAACTTAGAGACAAGACAGACCGGGAGTGAGTCAGATGAAACCTCAAACGGAACCATTTTATTAGCTAGTAAAAAATCCCAGCATGAGTTTGTGTGCTTCTGCTTATAAAAGGAGAGGGGCAAGTGGCTTGCAGTCATTCCCCAATGAAGTAAAAAAAATGAGACATTGAAAATTTTCAACATTTTTATATCATGGGGTTCTTTGTACATCACCTGTGCATATGTGGTATTGTGGTAGATGCAGGATTGAGAGGTGATGGATAAGTTCTTGTGGTGAATGAGTATATTGTAAGGAATGACTGGCTCGTGATTGTGATTAACTAGGATTAAGATTAGCTAATGATGACCAGGCTTTCGTCACTATTCCTTCGGCCTTGTGACACATTTTTTTTTAATAATACAAAAATAAATAATCATTCCCCAGTAAAGTTTGGAATCAACAAATCTTATTCTGCCAGCACAACGTGTGAATGTTCCGTCCAGTGCAATGACTGCAAAGATTGAGCTCATGATAAATCCACTCAAATTGGGAGCAAAACTGTGTTTACATCTGTCTATATCTCCGAGATGAGGTATTATGGTTACTTACATTATTTAGATTATTCAGTACCCTCGGAGGAGGCACTCGCGGTAGTCAGGGACAGACGGGCTTCGGACTCATCCCTTGAAGAACGGGCCAGTATAGCAATAGATAACCTGATGGAGATGCTGACTTTCTGTACGCAAACAACACTCTTTTGAATGGGATCAGACATATATCGACAGAATGAGGGCTTGGCACCAATATCACCAGCAGTGTCAATCCTTTAAAGAGAATACTTTGGGGAAATGGAATTAGAATCTACATCACTAAAGTCAACCCTGATACCTAGATGGCACCTTCATTCTCTGGCCACACCATGTGAACTAAAATAAGATAGATCTATCTATCTATCTATCTATCTATCTATCTATCTATCTACACTTCAATATATATATATATATATATATATATATATATATATATATATATATATATATGTGTGTGTGTGTGTGTGTGTGTGTGTGAGAGATGATATATATTTTTATACATCAGGAACAGTATTGGGAAAATTGTATGACAAAGTAGAAAGGACGAGACACGTCACAAGTAAACGTTTTACACTATGTCATACAATTTTTCATATATATATATATATATATATATATATATATATATATATATATATATAACAGTAAGATATATAATCCGGTGTTCTTATAGATATTTTTATTTTTACAAAATAGTGCTTAATGCAAATTTACAGAGCAATAATATTATAAATTAACTGATTTAAAATGTGTTTTTTTTCGCAACACATTTGTAACCATGTTTCAAAAATGGAAGCTAAAAGCTTCGAATTTAATTTTGTAATTAAATTAAAAACATTAGTTCCATTTCATCCTCAAGCGAATTTTGGAGTAACTTATTTTTAAAATTACTGGGTTTTAAAGGCACTGCAAAAATTCATAATTCACGTTTCCAAGGATATAGAGAAATTCATTAATCCAGACAAGGGGTGGTTGCGTGTTCATTATCGCTGTATTTTGTTGTATCAGTTATTTGAAGAAGGGTTTTTGTTTAGGTAGGGATAGGGATGTATTTTTCAACGAATTCTGACATCCGTTAAATGCATGTCGTCTGGATTTTTTTTTTAAAATTATTGTTAACGCAAAAATTCTTACGGCATTTTTTTTCTATTTGTATACTTAAAGATTTTTGGCGGTGTTTAGATTAGAATACGTTTTATTTAACTAGAATTTTAAAAAATATTTTCACTTTTAATTTTTAATATACTATATTTCTTTTTAAAACAAGTAAATGTATTAGAATTATTCACAGGACAAAAATTCCTCGCATTAATAGTCAAGCATTTTCCCAGTGAAAGCAAACTAAGTACTATTTTCAATAAAAGTACACTAAAATTGAGTTACAGCTGCACGGAAAACTTAGAAAAAATTATTAAGAAACATAATGCTAATATCTTAAATAAACGCTTATACCAAAACCAAAAAAAAACTTAGACAATGGAAAAATAAAAATAAAAACTGATGAGGATAAACAAAAATTATGTAACTGTAGAAACCCTCGTAATTTCCCTCTACAAAATAAATGTCGCACGGAATCATTAGTATACCAATGCAATATCTCTTCGATTGGTAATCATGAAAACATATATATATATATATATATATATATATATATATATATATATATATATATGTTGCACTAGCCATGAGTTCAAAAAAAGATTCAACTAACATCAAATTTCATTTAGGATAAATAAATATAAAAATCAAACATCTCTCTCGAAGTACTTTTGGCACCCAAAAGAATCAAATAAAACACCTACAGTAAAATGGAAGTTAATAAGAAAAGCTAGAATATGTAGGTCATTAAATGACCCATGTCCTTTGTGCATATATGAGAAACTATATATTACTAAGTTTATAAAAAATAAAAATTTACTGAATCAGAGAAATGAAGCCAAGATAGAATTTTTTAAAACATCTCTTAAATGAAAGCGATCCACATTCTATTAGGTATATTACACACTTCTTCTATATGCCGTGTTACTTCATGAAATGGCAATCGTGGTTCCACACAACTGTGACATCCAACCGTTACGTCAAATTGTGACGTCAGCCGATCCCGGGTCTTATCCTGGTCGCGGCGCCAATTGTGATGATCTAACCTTTAAGTGATTCGGATGGGAATCTGGTTAGATTCGATATCAGCCTCGTCGTTCCCAACTCGCTTCCAACGTCCGGTTACCGAAGTAACTACTTTGATCTCCAGTCTGCCTACCCACGTTGTGAATTGATCTTAGGCAGACGAAATCAATCAGCGTCGGGGCCGTACTGCAAGCTTGAGTTCGAATGAGGGCGGTATCGCACAAGTACGTGCAAAATAAAATAAAATAATAATTCGAAAATGGTATCAAAAAAAGGATAACAATACTTTATATCTGGTTGCAGGATACATAGGACTGCGTCTATCTCCCGACCCGCTATATGGATATTGACACGTGGTTTTTAGGCGAGTCTTAACATCTTAAGTTGTCTGTTCCCTAATAAACTGGCTCTTGGTGTGTCTTCAGGCGAAATTCACAAAACTTATTTTGGTGGTGTGAGTCTAAGTCGTTCTTCAAAAAAAAAAAAAAAAAATTGTTCTTGGTTAGAAGATGAGTTCGGAATTTGCGCGAATCTTGGTCAGCTCTTCGTGGTGGGTCTTCAGAGCTCTCAACTGGAACTCTCTCTCAAACTCTCCAACTCTCGAACTGCGAACTGCCGAACTGCTTTTCGCTCGCTGCGACTTTGCTTATATGGACGCCGATTCAAAACCGGGGCTGGGCTCGTCGGGGTTTGAGGTTCCTTGATAAGTCTAAATCCATAAACCCCTTCTTTTGTTTTCGGTCAGGAAAAATTTATTATTTCCATTTTTGGAAGTCTTCTCTTACTCCCACCTTCTCTTATTCTCATATGAACACCTCACCATGCCCCAGAGGGGCGTCAACGGTCCTCCCCAGTTCCTCGCAGGGACTTCTCATACCTACCTCTCCATGGCCGGCGGCGGGCTCCCTCCTTGCGTCACATGATCACCTCCGCATGGATCTCGTTAACATTCAACCAATGGTCGATCAACAGCGTGGGCGTGACTAGACTAGCCTTGTTCTTAAAAAAATATATATTTTGCTCAAAGAAAAAAAATTATCTTTTTCTTTTCCTTTTCCTTTTCTTTCTTTTGTTTCTTCTTCTCTGGCCGCCAAGAGGACAATACGACCCGTAGAGTGATAATCTCAATTCTTATCATAACGTCACGGCATATGGAATTCTTCAATCAGATTTTCGCCAGCACCAAGAGGCTAGTCAACCAGACACACTCATTCTTCGGCGCCAACAAAATATTGTTGCGCTGTCATATTCAAATTCCAACACAGCCCAGATGTGTTTTCTCTCAATGACACCTCCCATCGACAAAGACCCAACCTAGAGATGACTCTCTTTGTGTGTGGTCAACAGTTGACCTATTAAATTGTTTTCAGACAGCATTGTTTTCGACTATCAAAATAACATTTTCAAATGTCTCTTCTCGTAGGTGACTTTATCTTTAAAATTTCCTCTCAGGGAATTTCACCACTCCTGATAATCTGTTTGCCACAAAGACACAGTTAATTTTTTTTATCTATCTAAACAAAACAATGTATCAACCTGGACCCTGCCAGCCAGCCCCAAGACAATGGCCGACAGAACCCTCACCAGTGTCTTCCATTATCAAAATAACATTTTCAAATGTTATTTCTCGTGGGTGGCCTCCCGTTATCACCTAAGTTAAGTCTCGCCTCTCTTCCTCTCTCTTTTCCTTCTCTTTTTCCTTTCCTTCTTTTTGCGCCCCTAAATGGTGTCGCACAATCATCTTTACTTTGCAATTCCCAGCAACGTATCTTCCCCTGACGTGGTTTCTATCCCAATTCTGCAATCCATTCACACATCTACGTTTAATATGGCGCCTACTGCCTTTCCCTGTCCCTTTTGACTTCTATACGTACTGTAAGTGTCTTATTCTCCGAGCCCTTCTTCCGCTTTATGGGTTAAAGAAATTTCAGCTGACTCTTTCTGATTCTGATTGTGTGCTCATTTTTCCGGAAGATTTCTTCGTTGCTTTTGTCTTCCGTCCATGATATTTCCAGGATCCTTCTGTAGAACCGCAGTTCTGTTGCCCCCAATTTTCTTTTCCTATGTGCAGTGATTTTCCAGCTTTTGTAGGAGGATTGATTTATATATAGTTTCGGCACTCTTTTCTTAGCTTCTAACGAAAACTTCTTGTTTCTTAATACTCAGTCCCTCCATGAGATCAGTAAAATATCAGCATACCGTGATGAAAACATACTCCAAACGTAATTAAAACATAGTTTTATCGCTAAAATCGTTATGTTATTATTAAGACGAAGTATCAAAGTATTTTTGTTTATTTAATTAAATATTTTTACTTCTCTTTAGAACATTCGAAATTTCGATTAAAAAAATTAGTTTTTCTCGCGTCAGCGGTCGTACTAACTTTTAGCATAGAAAATTATCGCCTCTTTTTTGCATTAATTTAGCAATTCTTCCAAAAATCAAATATTTCTCGAATTTTAATGAAATTTTCCGGACTTATTCACAGACGAATGAAATTATTTTTTATTACAAAATCTTGTTAAATTTTTATTTTCATTTTGCATGTATTTCTCCTTTTTATTTAATTTTATGAAAGCTTGTGAAATTCATTGAGATAATTTTTAGTGACTATATTAGTTAAAAGCAGACTTTTTGAAGAATTTAAATCACTGATTTTGTTTGACAAATCGAAACCGATTTCCTGAAAATCTCCTCAGAATGGAAAAATAAAAAAACGTAATAGAATTAAATTAATTAGAGAAGCTTTTAATTGTTTTTGTGAATAATATATATTAAAGAATATTGTCTGAATAAAAAAAAAATCGATGAAAAATGAATTTTTATAAGATTTATAAAATTTGTTGTCATTTTTTACATTACTTTTACAATTTAAAATTGTTTAATATATAATGTTTTTGGAACTTAAAGGAAATGCTTGTATACAACATTTTATGCTATAAGCAATATTTGTTTCAAATCAGATTAACTTAACTTTAAATTTGCTAATTTTCCTCAAATAGCCTTTCAAATATATATATATATTAGGTTGGTGCAAAAATAATGTCGTTTTCTCACATAGTACCATATGTGAGAAAACGACATTATTTTTGCACCAACCTACTATATATATATATATATATATATATATATATATATATATATATATATATATATTATTTTTGCAAGGATTTTAAAACGCAAAATTAAGTTTTGTTTACAAATGCTTAAAAAATGACTGACGTTATCGATTTTACTGAAAAAAAAAATGCAATTCTATTCCAATCAATATACTTTCTGTCTGAAATAAAGCCAAATATTTTGCTTACCGGGTATACTAAATTTAATTCTTTAGCTTTCAATTAAAGCTAAATTGAAAGCTTCAGGAAAACTTTTTCATTAAAAACAAATTTTAAACTTACGTATACCCAATTCGTAGAGTTATCTACTTAATACTATGTTTAGTTTTTATAAAGCGTCTTTTCGATATTCGAATTTCGGTGGCTCATTTTCCATTCTCTGTTAAGATATTTAAGTTTCTGTACTTGTTAGATGCTGATATTTCCTATTTCGTAGTTCGCAAATTGGCCTTTTTTCTCTCTTGTTTACAACATTTTATTCTGTCTTTTAATTGATAATCCTTTCTTTTCTCTCTCTTTTTTCCCTTGTCTGGTAGGTCCTATAATTCTTCTTCTATGTCTTCCATCAACACAGTGACTGCAGTTGGAGATTAGTGAGATTCTTCCCATTTACATAAATGCAGTAGTAAATACTGTATATTGGTCTCCATTTGGAGATTCGTTTCCAGCTGTGCTGGCCAAACTCTCTTACTTAGTGCAGACAGGATCCCCAGACGAGGTTATGACGAAGGGCAGAGTCTCGTCTTGGGAAACAGCTACCCAACCCCGTTTTATACAGGGTCTACCTGGAATTTTTTGGCAGAGCCTACGGGCTCGGAAACCCCAGATTAAATTCGGCCTTGTGCCACATCTGACCGCGTGGGATGGTTGGGAGATATCTTGCAGTTGGAGATTCGTCTCCAGCTGTACTGGTCAAACTCTCTGCCTCCGGGCAGAGAGTACCCCCAGACGAGTCTATGTCGAAGAGCTACCCGGCCCCGTTTTATACGGGGACTACGGGGAAAATTTGGCCGAGACTAGAGGCTTGGATACCCCACATTAAATTCGGCCGTGTGCAACATCTACCCACGTGGGCGCTTGGTAGATATCCTGCCATCAACATAATATTTGTATCTTTTATTATGAATATTGTGGCCACCGATAATAGATCCAGCTCTAGAGTTTGAATATATCAGATAAGAAGATCCATCTTATCTTATGCCTCTTTTCTACTTTGGTTCGTTTTCTATCCGTATATATATATATATATATATATATATATATATATATATATATAGGTTCGGCAATCTTTTCTTAGCTTCTAACGAAAACTTCTTGTTTCTTAATACTCAGTCCCTCCATGAGATCAGTAAAATATCAGCATACCGTGATGAAAACATACTCCAAACGTAATTAAAACATAGTTTTATCGCTAAAATCGTTATGTTATTATTAAGACGAAGGATCAAAGTATTTTTGTTTATTTAATTAAATATTTTTACTTCTCTTTAGAACATTCGAAATTTCGATTAAAAAAATTAGTTTTTCTCGCGTCAGCGGTCGTACTAACTTTTAGCATAGAAAATTATAGCCTCTTTTTTGCAGTGACAGACACATTAATTTGGCAATTCTTCCAAAAATCAAATATTTCTCGAATTTTAATGAAATTTTCCGGACTTATTCACAGACGAATGAAATTATTTTTTAAACTTTTTATTACAAAATCTTGTTAAATTTTTTTTTTATCTTCCATGTATTTCTCCTTTTTATTTAATTTTATGAAAGCTTGTGAAATTCATTGAGATAATTTTTAGTGACTATATTAGTTAAAAGCAGACTTTTTGAAGAATTTAAATCACTGATTTTTTTCTATCCGTATACACACACACACACACACACACATATATATATATATATATATATATATATATATATATATATATATATATATATATATATATATATAGGTTTGCTCTTAGTACAAGTTCTGGATTATTCAAACTTTATTCCCAAATAGACTGAGCATTTCAAATAGATATTTGTGCTGTCAAATAATAAATTCTGCTAGTCTCCAGTTCCTTTTACAACCGTCGCTGTAGGGGTTGAATAAATCCGATGAGAAGACACATCCTTGTCTTATCCTCCTTTCTATTTTTGTTTCCATACTCAATTCATTTTTCATCAGTATACAAGAGGTTTGCTTCCAGTATAAGTTTTCGGTTATTCTAACATCGTTGCCATAAAAATCTACTTCCAAGACCTGAAGAACTATTTTTTTTAAAGACATTCAGGAACGATCAAACAAAATCAACGATTGACAGCGTAAGAATTAGATGAAAATCTGCGGATACCAGAAATATTTCCGACTAAAAATACGGCATTTTTAATATATCTATTGCCTATTCTCTTACAGCTTTTATTTTGGGCAAAACATGAACCAGTTCCCCCAATCACTTTCCAAATTTGCCTCCACACGACTTCTGTCTTTTTTCTAAAGTGATATCAGACTTGAAAGAGGATAAAAATTAGTAGTGAGAAAATACGGCATTTTTAATATATCTATTGCCTATTCTCTTACAGCTTTTATTTTGGGCAAAACATGGACCAGTTCCCACAATCACATTCCAAATTTGCCTCCACACGACTCCTTTCTTTTTTCTAAAGTGATATCAGACTTGAAAGAGGATAAAAATTAGTAGTAAGAAAATACGGCATTTTTAATATATCTATTGCCTATTCTCTTACAGCTTTTATTTTGGGCAAAACATGAACCAGTCCCCCCAATCACATTCCAAATTTGCCTCCACACGACTTCTGTCTTTTTTCTAAAGTGATATCAGACTTGAAAGAGGATAAAAATTAGTAGTAAGAAAATACGGCATTTTTAATATATCTATTGCCTATTCTCTTACAGCTTTTATTTTGGGCAAAACATGAACCAGTCCCCCCAATCACATTCCAAATTTGCCTCCACACGACTTCTGTCTTTTTTCTAAAGTGATATCAGACTTGAAAGAGGATAAAAATTAGTAGTAAGAAAATACGGCATTTTTAATATATCTATTGCCTATTCTCTTACAGCTTTTATTTTGGGCAAAACATGAACCAGTTCCCCCAATCACATTCCAAATTTGCCTCCACACGACTTCTGTCTTTTTTCTAAAGTGATATCAGACTTGAAAGAGGATAAAAATTAGTAGTAAGAAAATACGGCATTTTTAATATATCTATTGCCTATTCTCTTACAGCTTTTATTTTGGGCAAAACATGAACCAGTTCCCCCAATCACATTCCAAATTTGCCTCCACACGACTTCTGTCTTTTTTCTAAAGTGATATCAAACTTGAAAGAGGATAAAAATTAGTAGTGAGAAAAATGAGGTGTTTTTGAAAAACAGAAGCAGATTTTCCGATAATATAATTATTATTATGGGATTGGATCACTCTCGAAAAGTTAACGTCTGCAGTTACAAAAGGTTGATATTTTGAAAGCGATTAACATAACCTGGTGAATCCTAAAGAATCTGATTTTTCTTCTTGGGAACCAGAAATTCTTATTGGTTTAAAAAAATATGTTTTATGATTGGCTGAATAATGACTTAACTACTTGTATTTATTGTGGTAAACGTTAATCAAATACTAGAATAACAAAAGTACTATTTTGCAAGCGACTGACATCGTCCCTCGAATTAAAAGACTGGTGAACCGCTTTTATTTAAAAAAAAAAAAAAAAAATCTTACAATCTAAAACAATATTTCCAGGCTTTAAATAACCTGAAAAACGTGGGAAACGAATCACAGAATTAATCACGAATTACAGAAATTATTTTCTCTTTCACATATCCAGTTGCGGGACAATTCTAGAGAGCCCAGAGTACACTGCTATTTAACACGTAGAAGGAGGCCAGGAGAGACGCATCCTTACCTTTTCCAAGGGCATTATTACAAAATTGAACGTGACAGACTAGCCCGAAATTTAAACTCGACGCGATGATTCCACTTTCCACGCAGATATCCGTTAACGGCACACCCGCCTCTTCCAACCACCTAAAAAATTTGGAGGAGGCGAGTTCTACCATAATATATAATGTACTGTCAGGTTAACTTGAATAAGGTAGCCCACAAATTTAATTTAAGTATGAGTTTTCTAGGAACCGGAAATGTATTCTTAGAAGCACTTAACCAGACCAAGGATCGCAGTTTCTCATTTTTGTTTTTTAATAGTAAGAAAAGAAAGTTTATTTTTCTTACTTCTAAGTCATACTGAAAATAGCGGAGGTCATCAGAAATTCAAAAGCGAAGAGAAAGAACAAAAGATATATTCCGAAACTCTATAAAAGAGTAATATCCTTATAAATAACATCTTAAACAAAACTAAAACAAAGCTAATAAAAAAAAAATGATTTGCTCGGTTAACTTTCCTCCTTCTTCAGTAATTAGCTTGCCGCCCGCTTAGTCAGTCATATAATACTTAACGGCCACTGAGTAACGCGCAGACGGTACGTAAAAGACATTTAAAGGTAGACACATGAAGAGAAAATGCTTTCACGCCACATGGAAAAGGCACAGCCTTTTAAAAAATGACGTGCTGGAACTGTGATAAAAAACAAACTTTCATAATATTCACTAGCTTTATCTTTTCAGGACCTGAGAGAAGGCATGTAACAATGTTCAACTTTATTAGCGTGTCTTCTTTGTATAAAATAAAAGCTTTCATTTACGTTTCTCCGAAGTCTCCCTAGACTTAATTTTTTTGTTTTTGATTCGTGGGTAAATTTCTGTATATATAGAAGGTAGTATTTAGGCCGCCCATGCATATTCGGAAAAGTATGACAGAATGATAGTCTGCATTCTGTGTCAACAGTTTCTATTTAAAAATAAATAAATAAAAAACAAGACAATTTCTTCACATATGGGGTTCTAATGACTGATGTTGGAGCCGTGTGGCGCTTTTGATAGCCAATATCGTATTATATACCGTACCAATGAACACTAATGGGTTTGTTCCAATCCTCATAAATACGTTGGACAGGATTGTAAGTGTGCGTAAGTAGTCCATCACTAGCAGTGGTTTACCTACTTCACGCCGCTGGCAAGTATTGTATTTTGTATTTTGTTTATAAAGAATATCATTTCATTTCCAACCCCCGTGTTGGTTATTCCTCATTCAGTAACACATTTTAGGTTAGAAAAGATAGATAGATAGATAGATAGATAGATAGATAGATAGTTATGAACAGAATGAGATAGATAGATAGATATATATGAACAGAATGAGATAGATAGATCGATATATATGAACAGAATGAGATAGATAGATAGATAGATAGATAGATGTCTTAGTGTTATATACCGTACCTATGAACACTAATGGGTATTTTCCCAATCCTCTTGGGACATTAATGTAATTGGGGGTAATATGCTGTCTAAGTAGTCCACCACTAGCAGTGGTTTACCTACTTCATGCTGCTGGCGAGTATTGTATTTTGTTGATGCTATAAAGATTACCATTTCATTTCCAACCTCCATTTTGGTTAATCCTCATTTAGTAAACTTTCCTAGTTTACAACATATCGTCTGCTTGTTTACTCTATATTGACGAAGAACTGAATCCAGCGCCCATGTTTATCATCATTCAATATTGATACAAAAAATCTGAATTAAACTAAGTCACCAATATAGACTACTCATTTTCCGGCTATAAACAGAAAATTAATCCTAATAAATTGTCAATTCATTATCCCTTAGTTTTACAGGATGGTGTAAGCCATTTTGTTAACGACTGTTCTATTTGGGGAAAACGTTTAATCACAGTGGAGTTTCGTTGAAATTAACTGTATATTATTTTATTACAGCGATAAAAACGAACACAATCTAAAACATATGTCAGGAAAAGTAACAACTACTCCTACAGTAATTGGTTCGAAAACAGAATAACTTACATCCGGGCTTGTAATCGCAGAACATCTTTTTTAAAAATCAAGAATCGACAAAATCCTTCCGCAACATGTTCTCCGTTTTGTCCAGATCGCATTCTAGCTAGCCTCTGAAAGTCCCAGAGGTTTTGTTTTTTTTATTAAATCAATGTAAGGTAACCAGTGTAAACAGAAAGATTGGTTGTGTAAACTTAATATCATCTGATAATGAACTTGTTGGGCACCCCCCAAGGCAGTCAAATTAACTCACCCGAGATTTAGTTAAAGGAACGTCGGAGTAATGGATAGCGGCTCGGATTGAGGAATCGGAGAGCCGAGTTCGAATTCCAGTCGAATCTATTACATTCACCTACGTGCTAATACCCTTGGGAAAGGTATGAATCCTCTTTTTCCACCAACTATGGGTAGATAACCGGACAGACCGGTTTCTATAGTCTTGGATGGCAACTAGTCTTGCGCAGAAAGAAATGGCAACCTACTACGGGAAAAATATCTACCTCGTCAGTCATATAACGAAAGATACATGATCGCCTAAGCATGTATCACGCATGGCACATAACTGACTGACTGACCATGGAAAAATTCTCGTCTTTTGACACTTTCCCTTTAGAAGGCGCCACAGTCTCCGCTTAATATCCCCAGTCTCCCTTCCGAATGAGAGGTACTGCTTAAAAAGTATAGCCTCCTGTGCCTTGAGCTAATATTGCTGATAGAACAAACTCCTCTGCCGGCTGTTCAGACGAGACTTTGCTCGCTCAACTGGTATTTTTCAACGCACCCACGTGTAAAGTCTCCTAAATTTGTTTCGTGTTCTACGTCTGTAACCGGGCGTGGGTGGTGTTCCTTCAAATTTCTTACAGTTTTCTTTCCGTAAAAGTTGCAGATTTTCCAATGCAGATATATAGCCCTACTCTATCATGTCGAGTTTTATATTCAGTGGGTTACAATACCGTGCAACCTGATACAAGATGGTCATTTTTTTCTAGATAATAATAACAGAATCTGTATTTCGGCCTAACAGAATTTTCCAGTATGTACGCTTTGTAATTTCTAGTTAGTAAGTAGTGCAGGATTAAATAATAAAAAAGAACACCCCTTATTATGGAAAGAAGAATGTCTACCGCAGTTTTTTTTGTCTTGTGTGGCATGAATAAAACCTTCGGTTTCTGCTTTTAATCCTGCACAACGTAACCAGTACTGGGTACGGGGTTTGTCTACATTAGCTTGTTTGGTGCGGGTTGAATATTGTCCATGAAGAGGCTTATCTTGCCATCGTCGTTGCATTTCATATATTGCATTTGCTTTCTTTTTAGGCACTTTGCCTCTATAATAGGGGTATTCTGATTTATTTGCACTTATTCACCCACTGGAAATTTCCTTTTGTCCTATTGTATCATACCGAGTTTTATATTCAGTGGGTGCCAACACCGTACAACCTGATACAAGATGGTTAATTGCTTCTGGATGTTTATAACAGAATCTGCATTTGGGGCTAACACGTTATTTTTATTATCAACTTCATTATATTTTAATTCCTGCTATCGTCACACTACCTACCAAGTCTGTGGGAAGACCTAAGACAGGCAGTAGTGTGTTTTTATGGCTACATTATATGATTTGTTTTTGTTTTTTTTTAACTCCCATAACATCATTAGCGTTACATGGACAACTTTTTTAGTGTGTGGTTGCATTTATCAAGCCAATTTTTTGCATTTTTTAAGCTGGGATTTCTAGGGATTTTTTTCAATGTGTTGTTGTATTCCTTTTGTTATTATTCCAAGAGTACCTACTAGGGCATTTACTATTCTTGTTTTCAATTTCCACATTTTTTTCTATTTCGATTTCCAGATATTTATACTTCGATAGTTTTTTTTCAAATTCTTTGGTTGCTATGTTACAGTCTTCTGAGTAAGTCATATTAATTAGTAGGCAAGTTTTTTTTCTTTACGATTATGTCCGACATACTTGATTCAATCTTCCTGTTTGTAAAGATGGTACAATACCCTAGAATTGTGATGTCTTCTATTTCTGTTTACGGTGCTGCGTGATGTTCATACCAGTGTTTGATAACAACTTTTCTAATGTGTTTGTACATTGTCTATTGTAAATATTGCCCCACTCTATCGTGACGATTTTAATATTCATTTGTCTCAAGTACAGGACATCCTGAGATTAGATGGTCTATAGTTTCCTGATATTTGTCACAGAACCTGCATTTTGAATCCACACTATTATGTAAGATATTTGCCTGAAAGGTTCTAGCGAAAAGACTCTGGTCTTGCGGTGCAAGAATAAAGCCTTCCGTTTCAGCCTTTAATCCAGATGCTCGTAGCCATCGATAAGTGTTAACTTCATCATCATCGGCTTTATTAGTCTCGTTCTGGATATTGGCCATACAGAGGTTTGTCTTGCCAGTGTTGTTTCATCTGTTCAAGAGCTTTATACTTGGCATTATTATTATTATTATTATTTCTTTTGATTTCTGGTTTGTACACATTTCTTTCCCGGTCCCACCCAGAGACCTAAGGTTAGAAATGGTATCATGGCATTTTCCATTGACCAATTAAAAAAAAAAACCCAAAAACCCACATAGATAAAGCCCTTCGTAAGGTGTGGGCTGTACTCATGAGAACAATTTTTTTGTATTACTTTAAGGCATGGATTTCCAGGAATCCCTTCAATGTGTCTACTGGAATCTTTTCCAAACAATCCGAGGGCTCCAACAAACAAGTGGGATTGTTGATGTTCCCATGTGCTACATATTTGAGATTTCGATTTCAAGGTCCTTGTATTTTGATAGCTTTTTGAAGATTTTTAAAGATACATAGCAGTCTGCAGGAACTGCCATATTAATAAGGTGGCACATTTTTCTTGTTTGCGGTCTCTAATATCAATGCCTGGGCAGTTAGCTTTGTGTGTTCTTATTATTATTATTATTATTATTATTATTATTGTAATTTCATGTATTTATCTGCCACTACCAAAAATTTAGTTATCACTGCAAGACATTAAGTAGTAGTTACTTTCCACTCATCTCTAGTTTTCCATCGGACCCCAAGATTAATTGCCTCATCAAGTTTCTTCTCCGTATTCTAACTGATTTCACTAGTGCTTCGTACTGTTTTATTTATTTAATTCTTCCAAGTTTCTCTGGCGTCGGCTTACCTCGACTTGGTTACATTGGTTCATGAATGACATATTTTTCTCGGTTGTCTTAAGAAGGAAAGTCACGCCATAAACAATAGATTTTTTAATGTTTTTGAAGGAAGGTTTGTTGTTTTTTTTAATAAAAAAAAGAACATCCCTTATTATGGAAAGAAGCGTGTCTACCGCAGTTTTTTTTGTTGTTGTTTTTGTCTGTCTTTAATAGACAGAACAAGGCGTTAAACCATAAGTGATCGACAGATTGACCTCAAGGCATAAAACACTTTCGTAAAAGCAAACTATTTTCGAACCTTAATAACTGGAGAGCTTGTTTTTCAGATCGAGGCCAACCTGTTTACTTCTCGCCACCGTGACATTTCGGTCGCTGGGAAGAAAGCAAATGGCACGAATGACAAAAATAAAAAATAAACGAACAACAGAAATAGAAACGAACAAACAAACGTTATTTATGAAGAGAGCTTTCGAGTTTAGGACATCGTCAAATTATTTGAGAAGTTAGTAAAAGAAAGAAAAAAAATCATCATAACGTTCAGAGATTGGCGACGTTTAACTGGATAGAAAACAGAATCGGCGTACTAGTTTCAAGTTTCTGATAGATTGTTTGCATCCACTTTACGCTTAAACCCTCGGAAAAGGCATGAGTCCACCGTTCCCTAAATTATGGGTACGTAACAGAAGAGACTAATCTGTGTCGCCTGAGCTGGCGACTCGTCTGAGACAACTCTTGTAAGCTAGAAAGTAGATCGGTAGTAACCATTACTACCTTTCTAGCAAATCCCGTGGATAAAAAGGCCGGCGATATATAAAACCAAGAGAATTAGAACGGTCTCTGCGCAGAGGTCTTTTCGCGTGAAAAAAAAAAAAAATCGCAAATAGTTCTGTGAAAATATCATATTTTGAATATCTATTCAGATGATATCACACATTAATGGGTACCTCATAAAATCTAGTTGATCAGAGCCTGGTAACTAATCAAGGAGGTACGGTGGAGTAATGTATAGCGGCTCGGATTGAGGAATCGAACACTCTAGTTCATTACATTTACTTATATACTAACACCCTTGGGAAAGGTATGAATCCATCTATTCTCTAAATAGCAGCATAGACTGGATCCTATAATGTTGGATTGACAAATAGTTTAAGAGAAGGATCTTATAGTGTTGGATTGACAATTAGTCTAGGAGAAGGGTCCTTTAGACTTAGATTGGTTATTAGTCAAGGAGAAGGATCTTATGACCTTTGGTTGACAATCAGTCTAGGAGAAGGATCCTTTAGACTGGGATTGACGATTAGCCTAGAAGAAGAGGAATTCCATAGACTTGATAGACGATTATTCTAGGAGAAGGATCTTCTAGCTTTGGGTTGACAATTACTCTGAGAGAAGTATCCTGTAGCCTTAGTTCAGGATTAGTCAAGTGGAAGGATTCTGTAGTCTTGGATTGATGATTAGTTTAGAAGGATCCTATAGCATTGGTTGATTGTTAATCTAGGAGAAAGATCTTATAGCCTTGGATTGGCAATTCGTCTAGAAGATCCTGATAGCCTTGGGTTGATAATTAGTCTAGGAGAATGCTCTTATAGTCTTGGTTGACGATTAGTCTACGATAAACTATGAATTCAAACCAACCTGGTGAGGGTTGAGTTCCGTCATGTGATGTTGCCACAGACACACCGCTGTTATTACAGCTGCAGTACGCGTGGTGCTACTACGACTATAATGGATTACGAGACTCGTTGTGTACTAATCACTCCTCTCAGTGAGGGGAAAACTGGTTTGTGACATTCAATACTTCCAAAATCACCTTAGTAAAATACCATCCTCGTTGAGCAGATCCAGTATTTTCTAGAGTCTTGACAACTGTGTGTGCCCTCAATGCGACTCTGTCTTAAGTGTCTTAAGCAAAACTTGTATATACGATCCATTCATACAACCCTAAAGGTTCCCTGTAACGCTCAACAGGTGAAAGATCCTATAGTCTTGGTTGACGATTAGTCTAGGAGAATGAAACTCCGAAGTACCTGACTGTTTCTGCCATACTTTATGTTGTGGATTCCGGGTTGAAATCCGCTACCAATAAATAACAAACGCCAGGAATGAATATATGAAAATAATGTATTAACACAATAATATAAACTGGTAAAGCAGGTTAGTAGTTCCAGGAATACCGGTTAGTAGGAAAATATATATACAGTCTTTGGTATTGAAGTATCGCTGTATGACTTCTTACTGAGTCTACGTGCTCGCTCACTGTGACTCCTACAACACTGTTACCTCCCCCTCACTCTTCCGGTTAACTACAACTTTTACTCTCGACTCGACTCTTCGGTCTTGCTCTCATCTCTCGTGTTTTCACGTAGCCGTAGTATATGCATATGCTGGGTGAGTCCATTTGTGTAAAAAGGAGAGAACCCCTCAACACCTTATGTTGTGGGGCTCTCCCCTTTTTAAATAAGATGGACTCGTCCAAAGTATACTTATACTGACAGAGAGAATACCGGCTGTTGAGATACGTTGTGATAAGTGGAGATACGTGGAGATACGTTGAGACAGGTTGAGAGATACGGAGACAGACACAGGGTGTTCTCAGAGAGTTATACAAGAGTCCAGAGAGTGTTTGTGTGTGTGTGTGTGTGTGTGTGTGAGAGAGAGAGAGAGAGAGATTACGGCTTTACTTACAGAGACTTGTACATATACTTTCTACTAACCCGCATTCCTGGACTACTAATCTTCACTTCAAGTCTGTATTCTTACGTTTAATACACTTATTTTTCTATCTCAATTACTGGCGTTGTTTATTTATTTGTGCAGGATTCCATTCACGGAATCCACAACACCTTATCTTTACAATCAAAACAGATGAAATCAAAAATAGAGTAAGGATGTTATATATGGGCTGGAGCTTTTAAATACTTACTGTCCAGCCGTGAGAGAGGTCTAAAGCGTTTAAAGTTGTGGGTGATTAATTATTTTCAGACCATCAGCTTCTCTCCCACAAATGCTATATCGCTAGCCTCTCGCATCTTTATCAGTATTTCTATGGCAAATATTTAGATGAACTTTATTCTTTAGTTCCACCAGTTCAGGCTTTGAAAACTAAGACACCGCACGCCATATTCAAAGAGTCGAATAATGCTCATTCCTTTCGTGTATCATGCAGAGAGCTTCGTCTCGAGAACCGCTACTTGGCGGAACAGGTTTATGGTCAAACGCTGTCTATCCTATATATCCGCATAATCTGTCTTTAACTCATCCTCTTTTTTTTCAATAACCATTGTGTTGATCTTGGGCGTTGTATCAGGTTAACATTTTGTAAAAAAAAAAAGAAAAAAAAAGAATTACAGATATCGTCAGATGTTAGTCGGTGTTTATCATTGGTGACGTACTGTCGTAATATCTCAAGGATTTATCCAAAGAGAAAAAATGGCGAAACTGTTGTAGGACGATAATGGGTATGCCCCCAATTCCTATAAATCCAGTAGTGAATACTGTATGTTGGTCAGCAGTTGGATATTCATCTCCAGCTGGGCTGGTCAAACTCTCTGCCTAGGGGAAGAGAAGATCCACAGACGAGGCTATGTCAAAGCGCAGAACTTCGTATCGGGAGACAGCTACCAGACCCCGTTTTATACGGGGTCTACGGGGAGGTTTTGGCCGAGGCTACGGAGTCGGGTACCCCACATTAAATTTGGCCTTGTGCCACATCTGACCGCGAGGGACGGTTGGTAGATATCCTAGATTTGGAGATTCGTCTCCAGCTGTGCAAGTCAAACTCTCTACTTCCGGGCAAAGATGATCCCCAGACGAGGTTATGTCGAATGGCAGAGTCTCGTCTCGGGAAACAGCTACTCGACCCCGTTTTATACGGAGTCTAGAGAAATTTTTGGCTGAGACTACAGGCTCGGATACCCGACATTAAATTCGGCCTTGTGCCACATCTGACTGCGTGGGACGGTTGGTAGATATCCTAGAGTTGGAGATTCATTGTAGAATTCACTTGACTCACATCTAACAGTTGACTAATTCGTCTACCCGCCGCTGACGAATCTTATATGTGTTGTTCTTGTCCTAAGTATTATCGTTCATTACCAACCTTCGTTTGATTGTTCTTTTAAGTAACCTTCCCTAGGTTACAACAGAAATAAAGGAAGAAATGAAGGAAGTGAATGAAAGGATGGATGGGGAAAAGTAAGAGGAAAGAACAAAATTCGTCCTAATGATGTTGGTGGATTAAAAAATAATACATTTAACAACTCAAATCTAGTGTTCTTGCCATATATATATATATATATATATATATATATATATATATATATATATAATTAACAATTAATTAACAAATCAGAGACTTCAGAAAGCCATGGTAATATTTTATTTCGCGAAATTGATAAAATTTGCTTTCGCTTCGTCACATCTAACGGTTTCAAAACAATGCAATTGTTTTGAAACCGCTAGGTCTGACGAAGAGAAATCGAATTTTATTGGTCTTTCAAAATAAAATATTACCATGGATTTCTGAGGTCTCTGATTTGTTTATTATTACTTGCACTTTTTATTACATTGAGCTCTCGGGATTTATATCCTCGCTGGAATTAGCCATACGGATTAAGAATTAACTTTATCATACATATATATATATATATATATATATATATATATATATATATATATATATATATATATGTACATACATATATATATATGTATATACATACATATATATATGAATACATATATATATATATATATATATATATATATGTATCCTTGTGCAGGTATGCAGAAAATAGAAAAGAACACGTTGGGTGCATAATCCGGGGTTCCTTAGTATTTTTGTTTTTATTTTTAAAAAACAGTGCTCCATACAGAAGTAGAGCTTATATTATAATAATATTTTTTGTTTAAAAATATAAAATGGAAAATAGTAAATAGAGCAAGAACCTGTAGAACCTGAGATGACCCATGCCTCTTATGCTTACAGGAAAAACTACACATCATTAAATGCCTAAATAATGAAAAATTATTAAACCATAGGCAGGAGTTAACGGTTTTTTGCCGACATCAACAGACTTTCGCATTAGATAATTAGCATAAAAAAAAAAAAAAAAAAAAAAAACATAGCTAAGTAAAATTCTAAAAAGCTCAGCCAAACCCTTAAATAGGAAAAAACCCTTTTTGTCGTCGTAAAAAAAAAAAAAAAAAAAAAAAAAAACCGAAATTCAATGCAAAGCGATCTGTATATTAAACACCCACTTAAATAAACAAATAAATAAATAGATAATCAGATAGACAAGAATAAGAGACAATTCTCCAGACACAGAACGACTGTAGGCGCGCCATAAAAATATCCTTCACTGGGAACCAACTAAAGGATGACCGTAAACATTAGCCTTGAAAGGGATACCCTACCCAACCTTAGCAAAACCTCTCAGAGGATGATGAATCCACTGATAAGAATTAACTCCCTGACCACTTAAAGAATGAAAATAGTATAGCCACTCCCACAATAACAAATTCTGTAAAAATACACGTAAACCGAGAGATAGCTTATTCCTAAAATTTCGCTTGAAGATGAAACGTGACTAAACACCTCAATCCAACTTAATTTTATTAATTATTTGGATGATTTCGGCTCACGTTTTTGAAACATGAGAACTCTTATGTAGCGAAGGAATCATATTTTTAAACAAAAAATATTATTATAATATTATATATATATATATATATATATATATACATATATATGTATATACACCCCACACACACACACACACATATATATATCTATATATATATATATATATATTACATAAATATAAAAGTGAGCGTTGAACCCAACACTCAGCGGCGACAGGGTGTTTAATGCTAGACGCAATCGTCAGGCCGCCTGACGATTGCGTCTAGCATGAAACAGCCTATCGTATCTGAGTGTTGACTCCAGTGTTCACTTTTATATTTATATTTACTTACGCCCTATCTCTAATATTGAGCACTTTACCTCCAAAATATATCACACCTTAAAACTATATTTCTTCATATATATATATATATATATATATATATATATATATATATAAAGAAATATAGTCTTAAGGTGTGCTATATTTATGGAATAAAGTGCTCAACATCAGAGATAGAGCCTGTGTAAATATAAAAGTGAACATAGAAGTCAACACTTGTTCACTTATATATATATATATATATATATATATATATATATATATATATATATAGAGAGAGAGAGAGAGAGAGAGATTTTTGATAAAATACAAACAAGAATCATTAATATTATTGATTCTGACCTGGCATCACGGGTTTAATCGCTATCCCAGCGCCGTAAAGTTGCTGCTATAAATCCTTCCATGGTAACTATTTGAATGAACTCTTCTCTATGGCACCTAGATTTTATGAATTTAACTAATTACTAAATTGGCTACAAGTTCTCCTAAATTTAAAGTTGTGATGACTAGATGTAACCGCAAGTTCTATGCTGGCAATTTCTTTTCTCGCACTTCTCCCTTTTGGAACTTACATCTCGCTCCATGTTTCCACCAACATTGATCTTCAAAAATTCAAATGCAATGTCAATCGTTATCCACTGTCTTCCTGATTACCCTTCTATTGTTCTTACTCTTTAATAATGTTGTTTTCTACTTCTTCCACACCCACTAACCCCACCTTGTGTCTTAGTGGCTTTATTGCCTTGCTTGAGGTGATTTCGAATAAAACAACCCCTAAAATCATGTTTTACTCCGTGTTCTTGTTTTCAGATCAAACTTTTTACCATTATAGTTTTAAAATTAGTTTTACACCATCTTATTATTGTTTATTAGATTAAACATTATTATTATTATTATTATTATTTTTATTATTATTATTTTCTTTAATTTCTGGCGTTTACACATTTCTTTCCGGGTCCCGCCCAGGGACCTAAGATTAGAAATGGCTTCATGACACTTTCCACTGACAAAAAAAAAAAAAAAAAAAAACAATTACATAGTTAAAGGCCTTCGTAAAGTGTGAGCTGTACTTGTCAGAACAATTTTTTGTATCTCCTTGAGGCATGGACTTCCAGGAATCCCTTCAATTAGTCTACTGCAATCTTTTCCAACCAATCCGAGGGCTCCGACTACAACAGAGATTGTTGATGTTCCCATATGCCACATTTTCGAGATTTCTATTTCAAGGTCCTTGTATTTTGACAGCTTTTTGAATATATTCAGATACATTGCAGTCAGCAGAGACTGCCATATCAATAAGGAGGCACTTTTTTGTTTGTGGTCTTTAATAACAATATCTGGTCGGTTGGCCTTGATTGTTCTGTCAGTGTGAATTGTGTAGTCCCATAGAATTGTAACAGGTCCTATCTCCGTAACCGGGTCTGGGTGGTGTTCATACCATTTTCTTTCAGTTTCCTTCTCGTAGAAGTTGCAGATTTTCCAGTGCAGATATTGGCCTACTCTGTCATGCCGGGTTTTATTATTATTATTATTATTATTATTATTATTAACAACTGATAATTGTACTTGTCCCTTCTTTCGCCAGTTTCCACAATTGTTACGCCCTGCGAATATCTGATATTCAAATAATGGACTGTTGCTTTTTGACTATTTGTAAAGAAGTGGGAGAGACATTACTTTTTTGTGGGGAGTGGGGAGAGAAAATGAAAGAAAGGTTGGAAGATAGAAGTGGAGAGAGAGGTGGGGAGAGATTCAGCTTACGCTGGTAAGAACAGATAATAGACTTTGATCTTACCCAGAAGGCCCTATGTCGACATTTTTCAGACGATCAGTATCGAACGATGGAAACCGTGTAAGGCGATCGCCAAAAATCAATTTATCACAAATAAAATAACACCGTCTGCTAAATTATTTTTAAATTATTATTAAGACAAATGTTCGTAAGACTGGGATTTGGCTAGAAAGAAAGAAAAAAAAAGAAAGAAAGAAAGAAAGAAAGAAAGAAAGAAAGAAGGGAATATAGAAGTGTGTAACGTCTAACAAATAATGGAGAATTCCGTTTTGATTGTATAGAAAAAAAAAGAAAGGCTGACGCTACATGATTTCAGTGTGAAAATGAATGAATGAAAGAAAGAAGAAAAGAAAGAATAAAAAAGAAAGAAAGAAAGAAGGGAAGATAGATGTATTTAACGTTTGTTTCAGTGAAATGGAAAAAGCTGTCAATTTCAAATCTTTCATTTGTACTCTTTTACTTCTTAAAATAATGAGCAGAATTCATATTTATACTTGTTACTGCAATATTTTGTCAAGGTTGTCAAGCTCAACTATATAACGATGTGATAAGAAATTTTTACACATATTTTATTGTCATAGAACTCGTCATGAGTTTATTCAATCATTAACTGAAGAATTAAGATTTATCATAAAATTAAAATAGGAAAACCGTGAAATTTTCACGATCCTTTCTGATTATTATTATTATTACTACTAACAGAATGGCCCGGCATTGCCCGTGCTTGATTCAAAAATCGTACGACTCATACAGCAATCGCTATCACTTGACTTAAAATATTTTTGCCCTTCCTTGCCTTTAAAGGAGTGCCCTTTGCCGTGCTGATGTTGCTACATGCCTTACTTCTTGCCTATCTCACACTGTGAATTTTCTCTAAGCTCTATACTAAACATTAAATCTGTTACGAAAAAAGAACTAAACAAAATGAACTCAAAACGATCAGCTTTAAAGAAGGACTCGTAACTGCAAAAACCGAACGAAAAAAGAATGTTAACAACAAATTCTTTTTCACGTCCAACACAGTTCTGTGGAATCAGAATCAACGTTGAGTTTAAGCAAGCGAATGAGCCAATTGGAGTAAAGTGCCATGAAGATTTAAATTTTCCCCACTTTTGACGAATGCAGCTATTGATTTTTTTTTGCATGCTAGCATGCTAGTTGACATTCGTGTCAGTCAGCTGTTGACACTTACGCTGGCCAATAAAATCTTCCTGCCTATTCGTGGCAGCCAGCTATAGGCTCTCACTCTGAAAGTACAAAATGGTCGCAAACTACAGGAAAACTGCCGTAGAAGCATGAAAAAATCGATGGTATTTGGGAAATGCAACGTCGGTCTTGGCCTTCCCGCTAACTTGGAGCATGTGCATGTAAATTTTGGTGTAAATCCGTCGAAAATTGCGGCCGTGCATTCGTTACACACACACACACACACACACACACACACACACACACACACACACACACACACACATCCTGCCATTTATAGATAGAGATTACAGTAAGTCTCCGAGTTAAGGTAGTCCCGACCTACGACAATTTCTGGTTTCGACGCAATCTCCATTAATCTTGTTTCGACTTACGCCGTTTTCCAGGCACATCACTCAATTATGTGGCATACGTGATACACGCTTAGGCAATCATGTATGTTTCGATATATGACTGACGAGGCAGATTTTTTCCCGCAGTAGGTTGCCATTTCTTCCTGAGGTAGACCAGTTGCCATACAAGGCAACACAGTCTGTCCTGCTATTTACCCATAGAAGAGGAGGATACATACCTTTTCCAAGGGAATTATCACGTAAGTGAATGTAATCGATTCGACTGGAATTCGAACTCAGCTCTCCGATTCTTCAATGTGAGCCGTTATCCATTACTCCACCTGCCACGTAGATACGACGCAAATTCCTGATAAAAAAAGAGACAAAGTTTGTTTTCCGCCTTCTCTGGATTTATTGCTGCTCCTGAGTAGGGCAACAGAGACAAGATCTTGGAACGAGGCTCGTGTCATTTTGATAAATAACTTGTACCAAAGAAAGAAAGAAAGAAAGAAAGAATCAAGAAGAAAGAAAGAAAGAAAGAAAGATAGAAATAGGGTTTAAACAGAAAGAAAGATAGTTTAAACAGAAAGAAAGAAAGAATGAAAATTGAAAGAGAGTTTAAAGAGAAGAAAGCGAGTTGAAAAAAGAAAGAAAGAAAGAAAAAAGAAAGAAAGAAAAAATAGAAAGGAAAATAGACAATCTAAAGAGAAGAAAGTGAGTTGAAAAAAGAAAGAAAGAAAGGCTGTGAGAGAAGGAGAAAGAAAGTTGAAGAAGAAAGACAGACAGAAAGAATGAAGAAAAAAGAAAGAAAGAAAAAAAGTAGAAAGAGGGTTTAAACAGAAAGAAAGAAAAATGAAAATTGAAAGAGAGTTTAAAGAGAAGAAAGCGAGTTGAGAAAGAAAGAAAGAAAGAAAGAAAGGCTGGGAGAGAAAAAGAAAGAAAGTTGAAGAAGAAAGAAAAATAGAAAGAAAAATAGAGAGTTTAAAGAGAAGAAAGCGTGTTAAGAAAGAAAGACAGACAGAAAGAAAGAAACAATGCCTGGGAGAGAAGAAGAAAGAGAGTTGAAGAAGAAAGAAAGACAGAAAGAAAGAAAAAAAGAAAATTGAATAATGAGCCAGAGAAGGGAAAAGTGGTGAAAAAGTGTCTTTTTCATAAATAACTTGTACTAAAGAAAGAAGGTAAGAAAAAATGAAAGAAGAAAGAAAGAAAGAAAGAAAGAAAGACAGAAAGAAAGAAAGAACATGGGGAAACTAAAAATCGAAAAAAAGAGAGAAATATAAAATTAAAGAGAAAGTTTTCACGTGCGTGTGTGTGAGAGAGAGAGAGAGAGAAAGAGAGAGAGAAAGAGAGAGAGAAAGAGAGAGAGGGGGAATAAAAGTGAAAATCTAAAGAAAGAAAGAAAGAAAGAATAAATGGCAACAATTACAGCAGCAGGAGCAGCAGCAGCAAAAAAAAAAAGCCAGTCCTCTTCGCAGTGACATCTTTTATGTTGTTTACCATTCTTGACGAGATAAGGAATACCTGTGACCCTCCCTCATGATGATGCGTCTTCTCAATGCCGATAGGAAACCAATAGAAAATGTCAGAAAATAAAAGCCGCACTCTCATTAATTCTTCACCAAGGATTGAATCGATATAAAGATCAATAATCGATATTGTCAGGAGAATTCTCTTTCAATAACTTACGTGCATACGCATACAACCAGGCGTGAATCATTGCATATGCCATCACCGGAGGTCAGGGTGAGAGCAGGTTTAATATGAGGGTGACAAACATGCAAAACGGAATCGACATAAATTCTTCGGAAAAGCATGAATTTTTTTCTTCCCGCAATCACCAATCAAATGTTGTCTTTGTAGAAAAGCTTCACCACTATCACATCTCAAAAGCTGACTGAAAGAGTAAAAAATGGATTTTAGCAAGCCACTTCCCCATATATATATATATATATATATATATATATATATATATATATATATATATATGTCTTGCAAGTGTAGTCGTAATTCATTATTTCATAATTGAAATTGGCATGGTGCGAATACACACACACATATACCCCCTCCTCCTCAATATTAAGTATTGTAATAAAAATAAATTTTAAAACTCTCCCTTCCCTCTCCAAACTCGTCCATGTCTCTCACACTATTTCTCAGCAGCCTTCTATGTCAACTATTATAAGCTTAATACTGCCCGTCAAAAGTTTAAATTTTAAATTCATTTTTCTTTTCATCTTTGAAAGTGAAGTCTGAAGATCCAGAGAAAAATAAAATTCTCTAGTGAAATAAATTATAACTAATGAAACCTTAAAGTGGTCTGTTTTTTCTTTAAATTATATCATTCGCTCTGACTTAACATTGAGCTCTCAGGATTTCATCCTTCATACGGATTACCAAGATTTTCGTTACTTTATATATATATATATATATATATATATATATATATAAAGTGGATACTGTTATGCATCATGACGGTCGTCTTCGAGTATAGAATCCAGAGTTTAGCAGTGAATATTTCGAAGACAGTAGGAAAGCGTTGGTTCAGGTTAGCAGTGGATATTTCGATAAAAGTAGCAGAGCATAGTTCATCCTTCTGTTTCCCTTCGCCTGAAAAGCTGGGACTGGACATTCGGGTAGAGTGACCAAAATGGCCGCCTTTATACACGACAGATTGAATGTTCTACGTCTTCTGATTGGTTAATCTTCTATTGGTGGACTATAAAGTGAGTCCAGGCATTTGAACTAACTCACTAGTTATATATATATATACACACAAAAAACTGTAACAGATACTGAAGTCTCTTTCATAATAAATGCGATCGTCAGGTCAACGATTGCGTTTAGCATAAAACAGACTGTTGCTTCTGGATGTCGACATCAATGTCCACTTTTATATTTACTTATGATCTATCCCTGATATTGAGCACTTTATTCCATACATATAGCATACCTTAAGACATATCATATCATTTTATCATATATATATATCTGTATATTTAATTTGGTTTGTCTGATTTGTTCTGCTTTACGGCATATCAACCTCAATGGATTATTTAATGTCGACAAGATTTATTTTTTTTTGGTGATAATATTTTTTCCAAAAATGTATTACTGGTAATATTTGTTTTGTTTTTTTCAAAAATGTAATGCTGGTAATAATGTATTGCTGGTAATAATGTATTGCTGGTAATAATGTAATGCTGGTAATAATTTTTCCTTAAAAATTTATTGTTGATATTAAAACCTATTTTTACACTTTCATACTGTTTTGACGCCAGTTAGGGGGGTTACATATTTTCCCATAATTGGGGCCCAAACAGGTGCTACCACCCCCGGTCAGGCTTGATCTGCGAACACCAGCAATTAAGAGATGGTACCTTGCTCTTCAAAATCTCCTACCCAGAGGCCTTGCCGTTGGACGTAGTTCTTCGTCTTACCAAGTAAGCGGATGTAGTTTATTGTCTTACCCAGGGTGCTATGTATTTGGCTAGTAATCCCTCTTTTATATATGTTTCATTAAATACGACTAACATAGTACTACCTGCGATTAAGTTTTCTTTTTTTATTTAATTTTGCTTGTGTTAGTATAAGTGTTTTTGGAGACATAAAGTTTGTAAAAATGTCCTGCATATCATAGCGCTTTCATCTATTCTTTTAGCCATTTGTGAGGGTGGTTTTTATTTTTTTATTTGTTTTCTCTTGATAAGATCTTATTAAAGTATAAAAATTATTCGATGCTATTAACAGGTGTATTAAAAAAAATAGTGCAAGAGAAAACTAGAAAAGAAAAAAAATATAGGATAGTACATTCGCATCAAACAGCAATACAAAAAAAAAATAGAATCAACTGACTGGTTTTCGTACCTCTCTCGTCAGAGATCGATAGGGGAATTAAAATAATGTCCCCCTGCCGACTAAAAATGAAGCGGGGTAAAATTTGGATGAGAAATATATTATTGATATTTGTGTGTTTCTTACACACATTCACCCCGCTTCCTTTTGTCCTATGTGCACGATTCCTCGATCGATCTCAAACGCGAAAGAAACGAAAATCGGTCAGCTGATTCCTAAAGAATCTAATCTATGTTTATCTACCACAACTTGTGTTTATGTAAAAACGTCCCCAAATGAACATCCGGGCAACCATCAAACATAAATAGACACACACACACACACACACACACACACACACACACACACACACACACCTACGACATAATCATCTGAATTCCGCATAGTCAAATTAGAATTATGATACACTTACATACATAAATATGGACACTTCGACGCGATGTAGTGATCAGCAAGTTTGTCTCGATGCATCAATTACGACTGTGTAATGAGTTCAATCCTCATTAGGTGCTTCCTACTTCTGGCCTTGTGCCACACATCAAAGCTACGATTACAAAATCGTCGTACATAAAGCAATATTTCCGTTTTTTCAGTTACGTTTGGAAACCTCTATTTTTGTGCTTCGAAAGGAGGCGTACTCTCTTCTTCAGAGTTCAGAACGCCATAACTTATACTCACGATGCTTAACAAGTCAAATTGCACCTGATACCTGCTTAACCAATGAAAATCAAACAACACACACACACACACACACACACACATAAAAGAATACCACGGTTTCTTTCTGTTGTAAACAAAGAAATGTTAGCGAATGAAGAATAACCAAAACAGAGGTTGGAAATGAAATGGTACATCAACAAAATACAATACTCGCCAGCGGCGTGAAATAGGTAAACCACTGCTAGTGGAGCACTACTTAGACAGCATATTACCCCCACTTACAATAGTTTCCAACATATTTATGAGGATTGGGACATAACCATTAGTGTTCCTAGTAACGGTATGTAACATTCTGCCACTTTTTCTTTATATCTATCTATCTATCTATCTATCTTTTTTGTTGTAACCTAAAATGGGATACTGAATGAGGAATAACCAAAACAGAGGTTGGAAATGAAATGGTAATCTTTATAGCATCAACAAAATACAATACTCGCCAGCAGCATGAAGTAGGTAAACCACTGCTAGTGGTGGACTACTTAGACAGCATATTACCCCCAATTACATTAATGTCCCAAGAGGATTGGGAAAATACCCATTAGTGTTCATAGATACGGTATATAACACTAAGACATCTATCTATCTATCTATCTATCTCATTCTGTTCATATCTATCTATCTATCTATCTATCTATCTATCTATCTATCTATTTATCTATCTCTTGTATACTAGAAAGTATTACTTAATGAGGTTGAAAATGAAATGGTAATCTTTATAACACCAACAAAAGACAATACTCGCCATCGGCGTGACGTAGGTAAACCACTGCTAATAGTGGACTACTTAGACAGCATATTACAATATTTATTTTGTTAAAATACAAAAAATGTGGCACAAGGCCTAAAAAAGGGAATGGGGAAAAGGACGGTCTTCATCTATCTTAACTTTAAACTTAGCTAGCCACAAACACTGACCCAAACATACAAATAATATTCCTAACACCTAAACATCACATTCTTACTAGCCTTTCTTACTACATCAACCATAATACATAATTGTTTCTATGAAAAAACTAAATAGTGCCCATATGTACAATTCTTTGTCTATGGGCGATGGGAATAAAAACAACAAATTAAAAAATCCCCAATGAGTATATACAATATGAATATAATCTATTTACAAGAAACAAAGAACATTCCTTGCAGCGGACCACGATGCCTTCAACAAACTTGCACAACGGCGCTACCACCCTGTAATGAAAAGAAGGCGTAACCAATGGTCTCGACTTCCTCATCACAGCGACGGCAGTTTGGAGATTTCTCCAAGCCCGCTGAACAGCCTTTTGGAGACCCAGACGGCCCACGAATCATCAGCCAGGTGAGTGATGCCTCATCGTTATTGAGGCATTTCAACCCGGGCGCCCAAAGCCATATTGAGCGAGCCTCGTGCTTCGTAAGATTGAGCTTGTCAATCAGCTCATCACGAACAAAGCTCCTGACTAACACTGAGTAATTGATATAATGCCCTTACGAGACAACGTCTGGAGGTCTGGACGTTGGAGAGGCCATTTGACTCCCATAAGAAGCGTTTCAGAGCACGACGACATTAGCGGTAGAATGAGCATTCGGTTCGAGGTAAGCGATGTACATCTTCCTCAGTCGAGTGCACAGTTCTCAGGGATGGGAAAGTCTTACGGGCGTCTTCCTTTCAGAAGGCACCCTCCTCATCCGATTCGTGACACATTCGGTCTAGGAAGGCGATGCGAAGCATATATTGACGAATCTCAATGCTAGGCATACGGAAGTGGAAGTACATAGATTCGGTAAAGGAGAATCGGGTAGATGTGTGATACACATACTTCCGCCCTACCCTTCAAGAAAAGATTCATCCGAGACCACAGATTAACTGTGATTTCGGCCTTCCCTTGTACTTCCGACCAATTCATATCCAACTGGATATCAGGACCGGATCAGACGCCGAGTATCCATCCGTCCAGAGGAAAGGTCCGGGAAGAGAAACTCCCTTCCAGACAACCAACCGCAAGCCAACAGACTTATCGTGGTTGATCTTGGCCCTGTCACCATCTCATAACCACCTATCTCTTTGCTGACTTCGTCAATCTCGGCTCTGCTCGACACAAGAACCGAAACGTCATCAGCATATGCAGAATACCTGGCCGAGGTGGTAACACCAGGCAGACAAGTTACGCGCAAAGCGGACAACCTTAACAAATTGAGCGAGTCAATATGAAAGGGAAGTCGCATACAGAAGTCGGATCCAGGTGCGAAGGTACGGCCCGAAACCGGCTGCCGAAAGGACAGCCTTCAGGAATCGATGGTCTACCCTATCGAAGGCCTTGGGCTGATCTAAATTGATCAGCGCGACTTCATTGTCGATTTCTCGATGATCACGCGTACCATATGAAGGTTTTCCTGAATAGGTCTACTCTTCACAGCATATCTGTTCGGAGCCAATCAGACTAGACAGGACAGCCCGCAAACGGTTGGCGAAAATTACCTAACCCATCCCCACCGTTCTTGTCCTTGCGTAGCAACTTGATCAAACCCCTGGTGAAGCGCTGAGGTATAGACCCCCTACTTCATCCAGTTGTTGAAAATCAGTTCCAGCAAAGGAACAAAAACGAGCGACTGCCTCAAGTAGACTTCGTAGGGAAGACCATCTAGTCCGGGAGATTTATCCGGCCAACCTGTTTCAGCGCTTGTCAGATTTCTGATTCTGTGATTAGACCCTCGCACCCAGCCGGTTCAACTGCCTCATGACAGGGGAATTCGGCTAAATAGGCGTCGAACTGAGCAGGGCTCAGACCGGGCTCCCTGGTGAAAAGTTACTGAATGTAATCATGAAAAGCCTCACATATTCCCGCGTTTGAAGTCACGGTTCGCTTATTCGGCAATGTGACGCATGCGATATGTCGCTGAGATGCATTCTGAGACTCCTCTGCGTGCGAATCAGGGGTCATATTCGTCGCCTCGGAGGACATTCTTTTTAATCTAGCTCTAAATAACCAGAGCTTCTTGATAAGCAAGGAGGACAACTCTGCCTCAGCTAAGGCTGTTTCCCCACTATCATGGGAATTCACTGCCTGGTCCACTTTTTGCTCACAAGTCGTTTACGCCGCTAATCTATCTAGATTGAGTCGACGACTAAAATCAGCAGCAAACGTTCTAATTTTGGATTTTAGATTATCCCACCGGGCATTCCTAAGAACTGCCCCTGTCAATTCCCTCTGTATCATTAGTAGCAGATTGTACCGGAAATCATACTCACCAAATAGTGAGCAGTTTAATTTCCAGTAGCCAGCCAACCTAACCTTATGGTTATCTCAGTTTACACGGACCCTGAAAAGCCTATGATCTGAATAAACTATATAATGAAAACTTGGACACCCTACATCAACTCTCCTAAGACTCGCTCGAGGTAGCTAGAAACCACTTCGGCGTCCGAGCTGCCACTATTTGTCCAAGACCAAACTACCTACCGAGGGTGCTCATTCCGGTACTTATCGACAAGATCAAACCTATCGATAAAGTCTCGAAATAGTTTCGTGTCTCGGTTGTAAGCACCCGAATTTGGCCCTATACGATCTATGCCAGGGTCAAGGACGGCATTCCAATCCCCTGCTAAAACGACCCAACGAGATGTCGGCAAAAACGGCTCGATCTGCCCAAACAAAGCAGGCCGCTCGGAATGAACATTGGGCGCATAAACCCCAATTAGACGAAGAGCCTTATCCTTTATGGTATCATCCAGCGCGCAAAGCCTGTCCGCCGGATATGGGAAGACAACAGTACACGCAGCCTTCAAAAACTTGCTCACCAGCCAAGGGACACCTCTCGAACGACCATCCAAACATGCTGAATAGAAGGTTCTCCCTCTAGACAGAATGTCCTCATAGTAATGAGCAGAAAAACGAGTCTCTTGTACACAACAAACATTCAATCCGAGACGCTGAAGGTCACGAGAGAGCCAGGCTCTGCAAGACTCCCCCCTTGGGTCTTAGACTAGTTAACCAGAGAGCCATAATGAAACCGATTAGAATTGTTCTGCATTAAACGCGGACAGGGAAATGATACCGATGGCCTCTCTTCATCGAACCTGTTCCCATCTCAGTTTTGATGGCACCGTTAGGAGACAGGCCGCCAATGTCCAGAGGGAAAGTTAGCTTTTATGCTCTGTACAGGGAGGATTGAACAAAAAACGGAAACCTTCCTGAACAAGATTGTTGCAATTTTTTGACCGTATCATTATCAAAACAGGCCATGGGCGTAAACATCTCGAAGGACTTCATTAGCCTCCGCCACTATGGCCCAAATTTGTTGACCGGCTTCGCCCCTCTAACGACAGTTAAGACCCTTTTTGCGTTAGAAAAGTTTCTTGGGTCTTCGATATCTAGGTTTTTGATCTTCCTGAAATTAACCAAGGATTTAATGTTCCTCATTTTTTAAATATTTTAAGGCCTTGTCCTCTAGTTGTTTGGATACTCGGCACACGTCTTCTCCTGTGTTAAATATGGGCTTAGGTTTTTTTTTATGAGATCTATGTTTTCTGGTGATGGGCTTCTTTGCCGTTTGGAATTGTGTAGCTGCAGGAGTTTTGACAGGGGATGGTTTGGGGCTAATAGCGATAGTGGAAGTGTGGTCTTTTGCAGGTGAAACTGTGATGGGGGTCTTTTTTAATGTTGTCATATTTGTTATTACGAGCTAGGGCCAGATTTTTTTCCTTGATTTTTCAGTTTGAGAGATTCTTTCAGTTGCCACAATTTTTCCGCTTTCTCGATTGCTTTTCCGCTTTCTCGATTGCTTTTCCTAACGAAGCTCTTCCGAGTAGATAGTCGGAGAGACACCCTTAGAACTGGTAGAGGGAGCGGGGCTGTTTGTGCCGTTTCCCGTTGGGGCTTCATTGGGACACGGACCCACTGCCTGGAGCTTCCTTCTAGCTTTACAAACATCCTTCCATTCTCCCTTTTCCTCCTCCGCAACCGCACTAGCGGCAGACAAAGGCTTTTCGGGGAATAGGGGCCGTGAGACGGACCCAACCGGGGGTTATATCACACCGGTCCAGGCTGTTGGCATGCCCAATTACAGGCGAGACGGAAACAAGACTCGGCGCGAGGAGGATTTGGGACAGCGATGGCAAGAACTACAGAGGCCTTCATGTCTGGGCAGGAAGGGGACAGGTGACCAGTTTGCCCACACCTTCAGGACGCCGGTCTTCGACCTGTTACTATAATCGCCATCTTCTGGCCCTCTACATCCAGGTAGTTGAGGATGGAGACGAAGGCCTTTCGATCTACTATTAATTCAAAACTTTATTCCCCGGTCAGATCGTCAGAGGAAGCACTGAGTATCTGACCAAATTGGCACAGATAGGCGGCTAAGCGTTCCCCGACAATCTGAGGAGGGACCTCATATACTGAAAAATGATCTTACGCCTGCCTTGATATTAGGTCCTTGATATCAGATCTTTTGTTATAAGATCACGTGTGCTCACCGCTTCACAATCAGCAGGCGGGGGTAACAGTATGTCCCACATGAAGAAGCTTTTGCTTTCAATGACTCTGCGGTCTAATCCCCAGGGGCGTCAATGAATTTATGATAGAGTCTTTTATGGAGCGAAAAATTTTGTCCATCACAAAGACCGAAATAATTCCTTTCTCATCTTTCTGTAGTTCCTCAGGATTTATCAAGAGCCCATGTTTTGTAACAAGATGGGCGTAGCTTTTAGCTTTCTCAAGGAACTCCGTGATGCTGATACTGCATTTAGGTGGGGACTACCAGCAAGAGGGCGTCTCCCCGACCGCTACTTTCTTATCTGTGTTGGTATTGTCTGTGGTAAGGTCTTTTCTTGTAGAAGAGTCTTGGCTTCTTTTGGCTTCCATATTGTTTTCCTTATTTTGGATACTTTGGCCAGATTCCAGCAGAAATCTGTGAATTTTCGCTTTTTTCCATTAAAATCTCTTCCTGTACATTTTGGCCATTACCGGCCACCATAGTTGAAGACGATTCATTACAAATTTCCGGAATGTTATTTTCATCAGGTTTATCAAGTGGCTCAGACGTTTTTTCTTTGTCCCGAATTAATTATTTTTAAGGTTCTTCTTGGGAACCATTTTTTAATTACTTAAAGCTTCTTTTTTCTAATTTTTCTTTTACAAAAATAAAGTATAAAGAAATAAAAGGATAAGTAAATCACAAAAACAAATTCAATAAGACAAAACTTACGCGAGAATAAACGTTTAAAAGGCGGACAAAAATTAAATATACAAAACAATCACAAATTTCCTTTAAAAGGAATATACAAAAATGGTTACACGTACGAAAAGGGATCAAAAATACACGAAAAAGTCAAAAAACAACAATAAAATAATACAGTAATAAGACTAGGAAAACAAAGAAATTACGAAACTAATAAGAAACTAACAAATCATAAAATCAAATATGGCTGCCGTAAAAAACCAAGTCAGCCCGTTAACGAAGAAAAACAAAACGGAAAAAACGGATAGATTAGACAAAAATTACAAATACAAGAACATTAAAACAAATATCTACACAAAAGATTTAACAAGTACAACACAGAAGACTTAACGGATATTTAAAAAGGAAAAACGAAGAATGAAAACAAAGAACAACAAAGAACGATATAACACGTAATAACTAAACAAAGAAAAATAAAGTCATACGTCAATAAAACACATAAACACTAGCGGGGGATTACAGAAAATTAAAAAGAAACGGAAAATATAAAATCTGAATTTTAAAATAAAAGAAAATCAAAAAGCTAATAATAAAAGAATGAAAGCAAAAAAAAAGAAAAATGGAGAGGGTAAGAAATTGAAAAAGAAAAAAATCAAAATACTTTTCAAAAATCAGTCAGTACAAAATTGAAAAGTAAGAAAAAGTAAAATAAAAACAGACTTAACAGAAACGAAATGAAGTTCGCAAAATAAAGCAGGTAATTAGTAGCACGAATATTCAGGTGGCAAGAACTTGTCGGTATAAGGTCTGAAAAGACAGCATATTGCTCCCACTTACAGTAGTGTCCAACCTATTTATGAGGATTGCGACATACGCAGTATTTACTCTGTCCACCCCCAAATGGGACGAGATGTGACACAAGGTTTATTTTTTGGGGACCCGAACGTGTACGCCCGGTTCAGGAACATAAAATTCCCCTCAGGCCCCACAACCGTCGGTTGCAATGGCCTCAGTTCGAGTACCGATCCCTCCCTCTGGTGCAATGGGAGGGCGCTGCTGGGCACCTATCAGTATTATTTTCTCAGTTGCCTTTCTGTCGTTTGACAGAGAAGCCCCTGAGCGCACTCTGTCCAAGGACAGAGACGTAACTGAGAGATGATAAGTAAACGTGAACCTACTCAAAAAGTTAACATTAGTGTTCATATGTACGGTATATAATGCTTCCTTTTCTCCATATCTCATTCCCTGATGAAGCTTTAATAAAAATGAAACGTGTTAGATTTATAAAAGTTTCCTGTGTTTTCTTTATCCACACATTCTGTCGAATCCCGAACCATATTTGATCATAATTTAGCTGATAATATAACCCTTTCTTGTCATTTCGTAATTCCATTTGATGTGACTATAGTGTCCCTTTTTATCTTCTTTTATAGTTTCCTCTCGTACCTCTGTTTTTCATGGCATTGATTTTGGTAAACGTTTCGCAGCAGTCGTAACTAACTCTTTAAATTCTATTAGCGGGATATATGCTTGATTCGACATGTATACATTAGTCGAATTTATACTAGAGTTTGTAGATAAACATTGGTCAGAATTATATTTATTTATTGTTAATTGATTATTAACCCATCAGCTATAAGACTAAGAAAGGCAAGCAGACAGAGGGTAAAATCCCCACAAAAAAATTTAAAACAAACAAAATGTAGGAATATTCGAAACATTGAATTAGAAAAGGGTTTAAGACAATTCAAAAAAAGGCATATTTTACGCAAATACAGTTATCATCTGTCAATAAAAAATATATTGTAATTCCCCATATATAATACGCCTTCATCCATTATGCACACACCTAAAATTGTGCTTAAAATGTCGGAAAATACTTCTACTCATGCATAATACTCACCCTTGTTTGGTAATCAAACCTTATAAATTGTACCTCTCCAGTTCCATTACAGCTAGCATTTCCTGCTCTTAATAAAAAATGTTTATAAAGAGAATAATATTATTCTAGTTTAGTTTCATGATTATTCTTATTTTATTTTAAAATATTTTTTGTACCTGTTCATAATACGCGCCCCTGATTTTTTTCTTTTTTTAGAAAAAATACGTATTATACATGGGGAATTACAGTATTTTGATATTCTTTTTGAAGACGTCTAAAGTCTTTTGTTTTGACACGCCAAAAGAGCGGGTGTGCCCTACTCATGCATTACCACCAGTGAAAAAGAATATTTTCATATGTTCACACGATCGAGCAGCTGTTGAATTTTTATGGATTTTCCTTGATGAACATATATTGTCTTTTTCTAAATATTTCTTGGAATATGACTGATCAATTGAATTTATTCTTCTAATTACCTGTATCAAATCAAATTTAAGACGTTCAGTTTCAAGTGAGGAAAGGTCAAACGTTTTAAGTCTATTGGGATAAGGCCCATTTTTAAGTGCAGGAATTATTTTCACAAAGTATTTTTCTACGTTTTCAACCTGTTGTATATCACGAGTGTCATGTGACTGCATACTTGAAGTATATTCTAAAATGGAATGGATTTGTAATAAATAAAACCACACAAAATTTCCTTTACATTGTGAGGAAAAGGTATTTTGGTTCGATTTATACTTGTGCCTACAGGTAAATGTTGGTCAAACTTATACTTAAATCTAGTGATTTTCCAAGCGTAGCCTGGATGTGACACAAGGCCGAAAGTAAGAGGTACCCAGTGAGGATTGAACTCACTACTCATTCGTAATTGTTCTAGCAAGACAAGCTTGTTAACCACCTCGAGTTGCCCAACTTATACTTAACTCTATCAGCAGACATTGGTCGAGTTTATACTATAGGTGAACATTAGTTGAGTTCATGATTGGTTTGTTTTACGGCATATCAACACCTGAATGGGTTATTTCATGCCGACAATATTTTTTCCCCAAAAAATATATTGCTGGTAATATTTTTCTTTTTAAAAAACGTAATGATGGTAATAATTTCTTGCAGGGAATGATTTTATCTTCGAAAATGAACATCTTGTAATAATTTTCCAAAAAAGGTATTGCGGTTATTAAAATCTATTTTGTTTTTTTTATACTTTCATAGTGTTTTGAGTTAAATATTTGCCCATGGCTGGGACCCTGACCATGGGACCACCAACAATTAAGAGGTGGTTCCACGCTCCTCAAAACCTTCTGATCAACGGCCTTGCTGTCGGACGTCGCTTATCGTCTTACCCAGGACGCGGACGTAGTTTATCGTCTTACCTAGGATGTAGTTTATCGTCTCAGTAGCCAGTTTTACTTGAGCCTCTAGGTAAATATTGTTTTTTTAAATCACTTCACCTCAAGCAAGTGAATGAAGCCACTAAGATAAGACACAAAGATTACTGAGTGCTTGAGAATATGAGAAAAATAACACTATTAAGGAGAGAAGACAATTAAAGAATAAGCATTAAAAAGACAGAAAATAACCATTGACATTGAATTAAAACGTTTTTGAAAATCAAAGGCAATAAAGCCACTCAGATGCAATGGGGTTACTGACTGGTAGAGAATATGTGAAACACTACTATTAAGGAGAGAGGACAATAAATGAATAAGAAGTAAGAAGACCGAAAATAACCATTGACATTGCATTAAAAGTTTTTGAAAATCAAAGGCAATAAAGCCACTAAGATGCAAAGGGGTTACTAACTGTTAGAGAATATGTGAAACGCTACTATTAAGGAGAGAGGACAATAAAAGAATAAGAATTAAGATGACAGAAAATCCATTGGCATGGCATTTAAATGTTTGAAGATCGAAGTTGACAAGGAAGAAAGGCGGAAGAGAATTCCACAAGCCAGAAGTGAGAGAGAAGAAACTGTTAGCATAGAACATACGGTTACATTTAGCGAATTCAACTGGAAAATGATGAGACCTTGCCGCCAATTTAGTACTGTGCTTAAATTCATAAAATCTTGGTTCCATAGAGGAAAGTCCATCCGAACAATTACCATGAAGGTATTTGTAGAAAATGCAAAGGAAAGGTACTTAACGGCGGTGGGGAAGTAATTGAAGATAACAGGCTCAATAAGGACCAATAATATTGTTGATTCTTCTTTGGATTTTGTGTTTATATTTCGGATTTTATTTAGAGTATTATTGGCCGGATTTGTGATTGTGCCTGCCACAATCCACCCAGAAATTTGATAACTTTTGGTATTGGTTGAATTTATCTGAAGCCGTATAATTGTCGTATCCTTAGCTCCAACAACATATCACTTCGTAAAAGAAAGGATCATTAACATATTAAGCAAATATAGAAGAAAGAACAATAACATGTTTGGTAGATTTTGGAAATTGAATAAATACACGTAGATTAAGTAGAGGGACAATCGATTCTTATGGAGTTTTCTAGTTGCATGACCTATAAGATTATAGGATTAGTATATAACTTTAACTGTTTTTTGAAAGGGTGACATGTATCGATCTTCGGTTAGTTACATAATTTTTAACCGTTTTTACCGGATAAGCTATGCTGTTGTTCCTTTAAAGAGTTTTTTTAAGAGGAAAAAGTGGAATATTTAAATAGACTGTATCACTTATAACAAAAGAAAATAGGGAATAATTTTTATGGTAATACTATTAGTAGATTAGCTTTATGACAAAAGTACGCAGGTATAGGATCTAAGAAAGCTTTATTCAACTGAGAATACAAGGTTCCTTTTATAGTCCTAGTAAACAGAAATAGCTCTCTCAAAGAGGAGAGTAACGATACAAAGGGAGAACACTCTTGATTGTTCATAACACATTCATTAGACCTTCTCCAAACTGAAGCATTTGTCAGGATCGAATTTTTTTTCTTATCGATTTTATTGGTGTCCAATCCTGGTTATCATCGTTTAGTTTGTTATTTACAAAGGTCAAGATTGAAACTGCTTCCGTTGTTGATATCTGCATATTTTTTTTATAAGTTTCTAAATTAACACGATTTACATTATTTGGTATATTGTCCTCATCTTTGTTGTCATATTTATCACAACGTTTCGGCCGTTGTACGATCTGGCCTTCTTCAAGGCTCAGTGGATAAAGGCGTTAGTTAGATCCAGTGACAGGACATATCGAATGTGAGTTCAATACCTGGTTAAGGCGGTGGAGAACTTGGAGAGGGGAATTAACAGGAGATAACTGATAACTGAGATCCATTAGACATGGCACGTGGAACTAGAAACCGTCTAACCCAGCGAGCGAAACAAAGGGTTCAGTTCAACCAACTGAAGAAAGCCGGATCGTACAACGGCCGAAACGTTGAGATAAATATGGCGACAAAGATGAGGACAATAGTCCTAATAATGTAAATAGTGTACATAATACCTCATCTCAGAAATATAGACAGATACTGAACGATCGGTTAAATATGGCGACAAAGATGAGGACAATAGTCCGAATAATGTAAATAGTGTACATAATACCTCATCTCAGAAATATAGACAGATACTGAACGATCGGGTAAATATGGCGACAAAGATGAGGACAATAGTCCGAATAATGTAAATAGTGTACATAATACCTCATCTCAGAAATATAGACAGATACTGAACGATCGGGTAAATATGGCGACAAAGATGAGGACAATAGTCCGAATAATGTAAATAGTGTACATAATACCTCATCTACGAAATATAGGCAGATACTTTCTAAATTAATTATTGAACATTTTTTTTAAAACTTTATTTACGGGGATAGTCTGATGTACCGAAATTTTACACTGTGTCAATATTATGAACAGGACCCAACTTCTAAATCGCTAATTTTACACTGTGTCAATATTAGGAATTGGACCCAACTTCTAAATTGCTAATTTTACACTGTGTCAATATTATGAACAGGACCCAACTTCTAAATCGCTAATTTTACACTGCGTCAATATTACGAACGGGACCCAACTTCTAAATTGCTAATTTTACACTGTGTCAATATTATGAACGGGACCCAACTTCTAAATCGTTAATTTTACACTGCGTCAATATTACGAACGGGACCCAACTTCTAAATCGTTAATTTTACACTGCGTCAATATTACGAACGGGACCCAACTTCTAAATCGCTAATTTTACACTATATCAATATTTTGAACAGGACCCAATTTCTAAATCGCTAATTTTACACTGTATCAATATTATGAACAGGACCCAACTTCTAAATCGTTAATTTTACACTGCGTCAATATTATGATCAGGACCAAACTTCTAAATCGTTAATTTTACACTGTGTCAATATTAGGAATAGGATCCAACTTCTAAATCACTAATTTTATATTTTGTCAATATTATGAACAGGACCCAACTTCTAAATCACTAATTTTATATTTTGTCAATATTATGAACAGGACCCAACTTCTAAATCGCTAAAGGAAAATCAATATTTTTCGACTATGATAAATGAAGCGGTTTGAGGTATGATCAAAGGTATGCTGATGCTCAAAGAAATAAATCCCTTATAAAAATGTTTTCTCTAATTTTTTTTTACGTGTGCACCAGTGTACTTAAGTAGTATATAAAAAAAACTTTTAGGAAGCAGATCAAAATATAAATAAGTAAGGCGATACATTGTTCCAGCCCGGAGACACCGGTGATAGAGAGGGCCATTCATATTTCAAAGACCGGTAGTGCTGGTGGAGGCTGCGGCGACCGTTGTTCATGGGGATATGTAAAGACAACTGTTTCACTTGATCTTGGCGGAGAGCACTCGTCCGCAAATGATGAATGGACAATCTTGTCAGAAGAGGTGAACAGATCTAACGGTCAGTAACGAATGGAAATCAGTCATTTTATTCTTGTCTGGGTCGAGTGGTAGCGTTCGAAGGCGGGCTGAGACACTGCGGGTATCGGGGGCTTGACCTGGAAGCTTGGATCGGAATTAAGGAACTATTGGAAGAAAAAGCAAAAGGCAAAAAAATCAATAAGATGATCTATGAAGTGTGCCCCCCCAAAAACCTCGATCTCTTTGATTATAACGAAGAATAAAGCCAACCTAGGGGAATGGAACCATGTTTCACTTCAGAGTACCCCGCTTGAGACCTCATAAACAGGATCCCTTCACTTTTGAAAAAATATGGAAATTCCTTTTTTTTCTCGATATTTTTATCAGTACTCCTATATAGCAGTGAATGCTGAACGATGGCCTCACAGTTGAAGAAGAGACTAGAGGCAAAACAGATTTGTTTCTATAGAACCAAAGGATTCTGAAAATACTATCAACGAAGCATGTAAGCAACGAGAAAGTGTTAAGGAAAACAAACACAATACTTATATTTAGAATCAGAGAGTGAAAATTTACAAGACGCATAATGGGGAAAGAAGGCTTGGAAAACTTGGCACTCACAGCATATATCGATGAAAAGAGGGCCAAAAGGAGACAGCGGGTAACCTACCAAAGGGTTTTCTGTAATGGATGATAGGGATTAAGAGGGATAGTATAAAGACAAATATTTCTAAGACTTACAAGGGATAGGATGCTGTGGATAGCCATGATCACCTACTTCCTGGTGTGATACGGCACGTAGAAGAATAAGACGATGCTATCCCCTGGAAGGAAAAGGGAATGAATTATTCGAAGAGAACCTGCTAAACACCAGTGCCAACCCTACACGGCTTGACCCAGCCCACTAATTAGGGTGTCTGACTGGAGAGAGAGAGAGAGAGAGAGAGAGAGAGAGAGAGAGAGAGAGAGAGAGAGAGAGAGAGAGAGAGAGAGACCGACATAGAATCGTTGTTTCATATCTGAGAGAACGACATTTGTAGAGCGATTCAGGAGTGTGTCTGCCAGTACCCAGTAAGAACGCTGGACTGGGTGTGGCAGGAGAAGTGAAGACGATGCCAAAGCAGAAGCGAGGCCGCCGAACAATGAAATCAATACACGCTTCGCCAAATCTATTTCCATATTGATTGGACAATCGATCAGCACATTGTTTTTTTTTGTCCTGTACACTTTGGCGACGAGAGGAACTCAGCTTCTGTCTCTTTTATACCCATTCTCCGTCAGTTTATATAGATATTTATGCGTGGCGCAAACAATTTTGTCTCTGATATTTTAAGTATTTGAATGGGAAATAAACGTTTAGATTATTCTATGCACTTAAAGACGACGACAACGAACGTTCTCTTGCTTTGCTTTACATGGAACAAATCCAAATAGGTAGATAGAGTTGCGTCGATCAGGCCATTTTAAAAAAAAATGATTTTCACACTAAGTAAAGCAAAGAATTACTGCGTGTGAAAGAATATGAGAAAAAGAAAAAAAAATATTTTTAAGCATTTTTTATTTGTTTAGCGACATATCGACGCCTTATTGCTCATTTTATAACGTAATTTAATTTTCTTGGGAGCATTAGTAATTTCTTTTTCAAAGATGTATTGCTGGTAATTTTTATTTTTAATTCTCCTTAAAAAATATATTGTTGGCAATATTCTTTCCTTACAAAAACGTGTTACTGGTATTTTTTTTACAATGAAAAAGTACTATCGTCATCTTTACTATAAAAATCTAATTCTAAACTTTCATACCGTTTTGACCCCAGTTTGGAGGTTAACTATTTATCCATAGTTGGGACCCCCCTAACAGGTGCTACCGGGTCAGGGCGGATCTGGGAAGAACAGCAATTAAGAGGTGGTTCCACGGTCCTCAAAACTTCTCGATCAGAGGCTTTGCTGCCGGACGTAGTTTATCGTCATACCCAGGCCGAACATTATTAAGGAGAGACAACAATAAATTAAATAAAATGAAATTAGTAAGACAGAAAAGAATGACTGACATTTCAGGTAAAACTTGAAAGGTCAAAAGTGAAAAGGAAACAAGCAGCCAGAAGACAGTTACACAAACTGGAAGTATGAGAGAAGAAACTCTTATCATAGAACATACGGTTATATCTAGGAATTTCAACTGTAAAATGATGAGACCTAGCTACCAATCGAGTTAAATATGATCCAGTGACAGGACATTCATTAGACCTTCTCCAAACTGAAGCATCTGTCTGTCTGTCTCTCTCTCTCTCAAAGAGAGAGAGAGACAGACAGAAAGAGAAAGAGAGAGAGAGGGGGATGGAGAAAAACTAAGAAAAAAAAATTCTAGTATTTTTCTTTTTGCGCTGTTAGATTTTCATTGGTTAAGCAGGCTTAATATTTTATTTGACTTGCTAAACAACGTTAGTATATTTTATGGCATTCTGAATTCAAGTAAAGTCGACGCGTCCTTTCGAAACTCCATGAAACTAACTTAAGCTACTTCCAACATAGTATTGATCGTAATTTGTGAAAGGTTTGACAATATGACAATATATATATATATATATATATATATATATATATATATATATTACGAAATGGACAAAGTCCGACAATTTATTTATTAAAGTCATTTTAATGTTTAACGTTATAGATACAACGTTAAACATAAAAATGTCTTTAATATATATATATATATATATATATATATATATATATATATATATATATATTAGGTTCGTGCAAAAATAATGACGTAATAATGTCGTTTTTTGACGTATTTTTTAACGTCAAAAACGACATTATTACGTCATTATTTTTGCACCAACGTAATATATATATATATATATATATATATATATATATATATATATATATATACCCTGCCACATTTACTGATTTATCCATATGTCAGTTTAAAATTCTAAATCTAAAAGAAAGGGGGCATCACATCAACTATCTGATATGCCTACGAGACTTTTGCGCTATTTTCGTTCAAATCATTTAGTTATTTGTTTTTATTCGGATATTTTCATGGTACTAAAATATGGCTCCAAGAAGATACATGGAAACTGAAACGGCCACACCCCGATCAAAAGCATCGACCGGCCGTCTAAACTGGATAGTCAGAAGTGTTTCGTGACCCGATCAGTGAAAGGGGACGCATCTCCCCAATTCAGCGATGCCAAGCAGTCATCGGACAGTCGCCAGACGGCACGTCCCTCAGAATTCAACGTTTTTACCAGTGAGTGTGGGAAATTCTGTGAAGAGGTACTGGGTAACCTAAGCATCCCCTGCGCAAAAGGAACCGGCAAGCCATTGTACTATTTTAACCTTGAATGTCACTATTAACCTCAATTACAATAGAAATAGGATGAGTTCCTGTCAAAAACCTCTCACGAGCTTCTGCCGATATCTTTTAATATATATATTATATATATAATTTATATATATCTATATATATTATATATATAATATTTAATATATATATATTATATATATAATTTATATATATCTTATATATATATATTGCATGCAACATTCATACAAAATACACATTAGTGAAGTTAATGATATAAATGGCGAGAATACATCTTCACAAACAAATTTATTAAAATTACACCACTGTTATAGTCCAAGTTAGGACGAAGGACGAACAACACGAACACAAGAGTAGAAATAACGAAGGTATATTACACGAAATAATAATACAAGATGTGGAAGGTGTTAGTATGACTGTCAGTCTGGTTTGGAGTGAACTACTATCGGCTCGAATCGATTCGATATTTACTTGCCCCCTCACGAGGGAAAGATGTGGCACAAGGCTGAGTTTTACATGGGTTTTCCGATCCCGTAGGCTCGGCCAAAAAAATGCCCGTAGAAACTGTAAAAACAGAATCTGGTTGGTCAATCTCACCGAACGAGGCTCTGCCCTTCAGCGGAGCCTCGTCCGGGTTCCTCTCTACTCAGAGGCAGAGAGTTCGACCGTCAAGACGAGAAGCTCGGCTCGACTCGACCCCCTCTCTTAAGAGGCGTAGTATACATAGTGTTAGGAAGAGTTCATTCTGTAGTTATAGGTAAGGACCCATGACACCCACGAACCTCTAGATGAATATTGTGATCCCTGTTTTTAATAAATTCAACTTGTATAAGGTCTTTTTTTTGCTCGTACTTTCATATGTTGATACAGACATCATCTGGCATGGAAATTGCTTTGTTTTTGTTTTTTAAATACATTCAAGTAATAACAGAGCACGAAAGATGCGAATTGAAATATGTTTTTTTTAGAAATGTGTTATTGTTAACTGTAAGAAATTTTAGAGCGTGCCGTCGCAACGCTAAGGTTGAATTTTTTTGAAAATTTAAAAGTGAGCGCGTTTTTTTTTTTTTTACTAATATGGTAATTGGAGAATTCTTTTGTTGTATTAGATTTTTCAGTCGATGTGACATGAACTAAATTGTTCAAGAAATAGAGCAATGTCGCAGCTATTATCCCGAAAGTTGCACGTCGGATCAGTTCTTTTTGAATCAAATATGTAGTGCAGTTCAATTTATATTACATGAATCATTTATACAAATATATATATATATATATATATATATATATATATGATGCGCATTTTAATCGATCGTAATCGGAAACTCGATTAAAAGATATAGGCAGAAGCTCTTGAGAGGTTCTTGACAAAAGTATGTGAGTAGTGTCAGTGAGTGTAATTAATTTGGTAATGCGAATAGTTATAGAATGTGCACTGATTTCCGAATCATCAACGGTAAATTTACGTTCATGTTCTTACATTTCACCTTTCTTAACAAATCTTCTGTTGGATATGTAACAAAAAACAGTGATAAAAACTTTGGGCAACTGGATGAGATCGGTGTATCTGTGAGGCTGGACACCTCGGACGACAGAAATTTTGAAACTGAAAATGTTATAGTTTAAAATTTAGAATTCCTACATAGCGTTTCCACTCGGGACACAATAATAACCGACGCTTACGTTTATATCCCCTTCTTCATCCAATATATATATATATATATATATATATATATATATATATATATATATATATATATATATATTCATATTCCTGTATCAATAACATGTACAAAATTATCAACTCACATAATAACTATATTTTAAGTAATTTCTATGGGATAAACAACAAACATGGTATTGAACCCTCCTGTAACTGTAGATATAAAGAAATTTGTACAGTTGAGGGCAAATTCCGATCTACTAGAGTTAGATATCAAGCGTCCATTTCCCTAAAGAAGATACAAAAAAATTATAATGCTTACATTAGAATTTCCGCGAGGGAATGGAAATAGAGATTTTATACCCATAGGCATTCTTTTACCAAACCTAAATTAAAACATCAGACAGCTTTTTCAAAAGAAAATTTGGAATTGAAGGAAAAAACATTTGAGCCCACAGATAGATTGGAAGATTATAGGATCCGCACATATTCCTAATAGTCTTAGAGATAGGTGTAACTTATGTTTAGAAGAAAAAATAAAATACGAAAATACAATAATCAAAGCCAACTTTTGAATAAATGGAATGAATTAGTTTTAAAATGTCGACATAAAAACAAATTAAAATTTCCATTGTATTGATTTTACTTTAACTACTATATTTCTCCAAATCGTCAAATGTCGAATGTATAACTAATTCTACTTTCTATATTTCCATTTTTACACCATATTAATTATATCTTCTAATTACTCCTGTTCTAAGAAATCTCTTTCCCTTTATCACTTACATCTCTTTATCTATATATTTTAAGTTTTTTAAATATTACTTTGTAGATTTATGTACTTTTGAAGTACAATTATATATTTCTTTTAAAATATAACTTGGGTTTGATTTAACTTATTTTTAAACGTGTAATTTATTTTATCTTATGTTTTTATTTTTAAATATTTTTTATTCTTTCTTATTATTTTCATATTAATTATAAATTTTAAAAAAATATAATTTTAATATAAATTATCTAAATATAACTTCTTTTTAATTTATTTAAATATATCTTATTTTTAAATAACGTACTCGGAAGAGTATTTTAAAGTAGGAATTTATATTTTTAAATTTAACCTTATCTATATAAATTAAAACACCCTTTCCCCTGTCTTCGTTTCAAATTAACGCTTCATTCTTCATACAACCCCAATTTAATGTCATAAGGTTAATATCAGGGATTAATTTTATAAAATCTCTACCCATTAAGACTAATACCTTCCACCTCCCACTGACCACTGACTCCTGACTTTCGTCTGACTGAAACATTGAAATAGATAAATTCTGTATTAGTTTTTCGACGGCTGTCTCAGTTAAATTTCTAATCCCGACACGAGATCAGTCTATATATCGGGGTTGAATAAGACTGACGAAGTTTCCGTCGGTTGAAATAGATCTATTCCCCATAAGAGGTAATTTTGGATTTTATTATGTACTGATTCATTTGCTCTGTAATAATAAATACATTGAGCTCTTTTTGTTGATCAGTTTTAATATTTTACATTACTAGGATTATATACCAAAGGATTTACTACCTTTACTATATATATATATATATATATATATATATATATATATATATATATATATAAATGTCTCATTAAATGATTTAGAGAAGTTTTGTCTACTTATTTTTTAAAGGATCCTCACGTAATTGCAGACAAATTTCTTAGTAACCTTATTAAAGGAAGAATAACATTACCATGCTGATGCATATTCATTTTATTCCGAGTACTTTCGACATTAACAAAATGTCATCATCAGGGTCTTGTTTATTTCTAAGACAAATCTAAACATTTTTACTTGTGAAGTGAAAAATGCTAAGGTTATGTACTGTGAGATTTAAAAATGTTATGATGTAAACAAACGTCAAGAGATGTAACTAATGTTTTGAAATAAATATTTAAAAAACTATTTAAAATATTAGTTTAAACCTGGATATTCTAAACTATCTACTGTAAATATTTTAAAATATTTGTACAGTATTTATAATTAATTTATACTAAAAGTTGATTTTAATTTTTAATATAGAATTTGTATTTTATGTTTATTATTTTCATGAAAAAGGATAAATGTATTTTCGCGAGAATTTTCCTAAATTGAGAATGTGGACAGGCGTGCTGTTGAAAATGTTGAGAGATGTTAGATGCATCCTTCAAATGAAAACTAAACATACATATAATTCCTTCAATAAAAACAGTACTCACTATATATACATTAAGACATTTTTATGTTTATACTTTCTTTTTATAGATACAAATATTTAAGTAAATGTTCTCTTTATAATAAAAAAACATTTACTGGCCTGAATGTCCGAGAGATTTTCACAGAAAATATTCGTCCTCCGGCAGGATTCGAACCTGTATCCTATAAGGAATCGTCACTTAGCTTGACGTGCCTTTGACCGATTTGGCCACAGAGGAAAGTTCGGTTAGTAAGGTCGAATTTACTGTATTTGAACTTCAATCTTCTATGAATCTCTCACGTACATTCATATCTGCTCATGGCGTATCAAATGTAAACAAATGACGTCACACATTATGAATTGGACAAAGTCCGACAATTATTTTAAGACATTTTTATGTTTATACATTCTTTTTATAGATACAAATAATAAACAGTATTAAACAACATTTACCGGCCTGAATGTCCGAGAAATTTTCACAGAAAATATTCGTCCTCCGGCAGGATTCAAACCTGTATCCTATACTGTGTATTATAGACAGAACATTTACTTAAATATGTGTATCTATAAAAAGAATGTATAAACATAAAAATGTTTTAATATATATATATATATATATATATATATATATATATATATATATATATCTTATTAAATAATTTAGAGAAGTTTTGTCTACTTATTTCTAATAGGATCCTCTGATAACTGACATCTATGAGACATGGCACGTGGAACTAGAACAGTCTACCCCAGCGAGCGAAATAAACGGTTCAGTTCGACATTTTATCTCCTGAAGAAGGCCGGAGCGTACAACGGCCGAAACGTTGTGATAAATATCGCAACAGAGATCAGGATGATAGTCTGAACAATGTAAATAATGTACATAATAACTCATCTGAGAAATATAGACAGATACTGAAGAACAGTATTGAGTAAAATTAATTCCTTTCAGAAAACGAAACGAATTACATCGAATTTTTCCCACTTCTTCATTTTCAATTCTGACTTCAGTTTTTTACCCATAACTCCATCAATAAAACATTTTTGGCCAATGAAGCTACACAGTTTTGTCCACTTTGTCATTGATTTTTTAAAAATTGTTCTGATGTATAGAAATATATAGATAATATTGTTTTCATATCGATATATATATTAGGTTGGTGCAAAAATAATGACGTAATAATATCGTTTTTTTACGTTAAAAAATACGTCAAAAAACGAAATTATTTCGTCTTTATTTCTGCACCAACCTAATATATATATATATATATATATATATATATATATATATACATATATATATATATATATATATATATATATATATATATACATATATATATATATATATATATATATATATATATATATATATATATATATATATATATATATATTTATGTAAGCAAATATATGGATATAGATCCGACAGTATGAAGAAAAATATACGGAAAAAACAAACAAAAATCCTTATATGCAATTATGCTGTTTTAATGTTAATATAATGTCAACGTCGGACGTTTCGGCCTAATAAACCATCTTCAGGACATATTCATAAAATATAATTAACATTATCAATTCAACATGACAAAGACGATGGACATAAGAACAAGACTTATCCAAACAGATAACTGAAAGTTTTATATGATCAGCGTTCCGTTTAAACATGGTCACGTTGTCGTCACGTGGGCGACGCTGTGAAAACGTATGTATATATATATATACCGGGTGTAACAGCAAAATTGTCCAGTGGTGTAGCAATATAGTTGGCATCCCACAAACTGAGTTTGATGTTTAGCCATCTGGACACCGTTTGTAGTAAGAATCACTTAAAAACCCTTTGAGTTATTCAGCTAGAAAGAGAAGAGATTAAAATCGTTTTCTGTCAGACCCACTGTCTTACCAACTGAGCAATGGTGAGAGGGAAAAGATCATTCGGGCCATCAAAATAGTACCAATATTCATATTCTGGCTTCCATTCAAGAATCATCAAAGGAACACTTCATAAGTTTAAAAAAGAGAAGACAATATAGAGGAAAACTGAATCAGGGGATCACAACAAGCAAAGGGACCAACATTTCAAATTAGAGCTTAGATCAATTAGAAAAGATCCAACTCAGTTGATAAGACGTTTTATTTCTTCCACGTATTTTATTGCTCTCTTTCTTTTTTACGGTTTCATGCTTTCTTTCTTTAATGAAAGAAAAAAATTCTTTCATTAATTTTTTTATTTATTTCTTCTTTATAATTTATTTTTTTAAATCTCTTTGTTAGCCTCTTTTCTTTCTCTTTCTTTTAATTTTTTTCTCATTCGTTCTTCTTATTTTCTCATTTATTCTTTCTTTCTTTTTTCTTTCATTCTCATAATTTCTTTCTTCTTCCTTTTTTTCTTAAAATTTCCTTCTTTCTTTACTTCCTCCTAATAAGATCAGTCTTGCAAAAGGGCAGAGACTTTCTTTCTGAACACTAACGAATTCCAAGGCACCAATACACTTACTAAGATCATTTGAGTCTAGCACAAGACAATACAACTATTAAGCACTGATTTCGCTACACTAGTGAACTGGTAAACGAGACTTGTTTCCTGATTATCCTTCTACCATTGGTACCCTGAATCAATCGACTAATGAATAGTTTCACAAGAGATGTTACTGACTCTTGCACTACACTACATAACCAATAGTGTTGTATCTATCACTATCTTTCTCGCCATCGATATGCCTCTCTGTTTAATTATGTAGGTAAATCTGGATACAGACCTATCCAAAAATGGATATCTTCAGGGAAATTTGTTTTTTCTTTCTTCAGCTCTACTGTCATTTTTCTTACGTTGACGAACGAATACCAAATTTAGACTTTAAAATATCCAACTAATAATGGTGATTTTAATTTTTCCTTCAGTCATGCTTTTGCCTTGAAATAATTTTCACTTCGCAAATTCTAATGGGCGCATTAGTCAATCTGCTATTATTATGATTATAATTATTATTAGAAATAACCGTGAAAATTTCCTGGTTCTCTGATTTTTCTGATGAATTTCAATTCTTAATATTAATGAATGAATAAACTCATGGAAAGTACTTCAATAATAAAATATCCATAGAAATTTCCCTATCGCGTTGTCAAACATTTGGACTTAACAAATTATATTAGGTTGGTGCAAAAATAATGACGTAATAATGTCGTTTTTTGACGTATTTTTTAACGTCAAAAAACGACATTATTACGTCATTATTTTTGCGCCAACCTAATAAAATATTGGAATTACAATCATAAATATGATTATTATTTAAAGAATTAAAGTGATAAAATGAAAAATTGACTTTTTTTTTTAACATTTCACTGAAACAGACGTGAAAAACATGAGAGTGTTATCGCTTTTTTGAATTCGCTTCTTTCTTTCATTTTGCTTACTGAAACCAAGTGCCATTTCTTATTTTTCGTCTTTCTACGCGATCAAAACGGCATGGTCCATTATTTATGAAGTATTGGCCGGACGTAACGGTCGTTTGTTTGTTTGTTTCTTACTTTCATTTCACACGGAAACCAAGTAGAATCTCTGAGATGTCTTGTCCATGTTGCCATGCGATCAAGACGGTTTAGTGCATTATTTATGAGGTATTGGAGGAGCGTGACGTATATACGTGCTAACTAAAGAACTAATCGAGGGGCAAGTAGAATTATAATAAGATTATTATTATCTGTATGTTAATAGACTTGTACCTATGTATGGTGTGTAGCCGGCTTGGTATAACAGACACCATGAAGGAAACAGAAAGAGTCTGTTGGGTTTTCTTTCCTTTTTCTTTCTTTTTCCTCTCATTATCGTTCTTTCTTGATTCATTCTTTTATTCTGTTTCTTTCTTTTATTTTTTTTCTTAATATCAGGTGATTTTTAAATTCTTTTCTCGTCTCCATTTTTGCATTCTCGTTTTCTCCGGTTACCGATGTCTTTTCACTCTTTTTCATGTCATCTTTCTTTCTTTCTTTCTTTCTTTCTTTCTTTCTTTCTTTCTTTCTTTGTAATTTCCTAGTTTTTTTTTTAATTACTTTCCTTGGTTTTAACTCACTGTTTCTACTCCCTTTCTCATCTAGAGGCTATACTCATTCTTTTCTTTTCGATGCTAGGTTCTTTCTTTCTTTCTTTCTTTCTTTCTTTCTTTCTTTCTTTCTTTCTTTATAATTTCCTTGTTGATTTTTTTCCTTTCCTTGCTTTTAACTTACTGTTTCTTCTTGCTTTCTTATCTTGAGGCTACACTCCTTTCCTTCTTTTCGATTTTTTCTTTCTTTCTTTCTTTCTTTCTTTCTTTCTTTCTTTCTTTCTTTCTTTCTACGGTGTTTTCTCTTACCAAAATTCTTCATCCTTTTTTATTTCTTGCGTAATCATCTTTCTTTCTTTCTTTCTTTCTTGTTGTTTTTTTTTTCTTTTCCTTCATCGTAACTTACTTATTCTTCTTCCTTTCTCATCTTCAATCTACATCCATTCTTTACTTTATGATTTTAGATTCTTTCTTTCTTTCATTGTAATTTTTTGTTTTTTACTTTCCTTGTATTTAGCTTACTGTTTCTTTTTCCTTTCTTATCTTCAGGATACATTCATTCTTTTCTTTTCGATTCTAGATTTTTTTTTCCTCGTAATTTCCTTATTTTCTTACTGTATACTGTTTCTTCTTGCTTTCTCATCTTGAGGCTACACCCCTTTCCTTCTTTGCGATTCTTTCTTTCTTTGTAATTTTCTTGTTGTTTTTAAATTTTCCTTGCTTTTAACTTACTTATTCTACTTCCTTTTTCATCTTCATGGTGCACTCATTCTTTACTTTACGATTTGGGATTCTTTCTTTCTTTCTTTCTTTCTTTCTTTCTTTGTAATGTCCTTGTTTTTTTTAATTTTTTTTTACTTTCCTTGTATTTAGCTTACTGTTTCTTTTTCCTTTCTTATCTTCAGGATACACTCATTCTTTTCGTTTCTAGATTCTTTCTTTCTTTGTAATTTATTTATTATTTTTATTTTCCTTGTTTTTTAACTCATTTTTCTTCTTCCTTTCTCATCTTGACGCTATAATCCTTCACTTCTTTTCAATTATAGATTCTTTCTTCCATTTTCTTTCTTTCTTTCTTTCTTTCTTTCTTTCTTTATAATTTCCTTGTTGTTTTTTTTTCTTTCTTTGCTTTTATCTTACTATTTCTTCTTTCTTTCTCACCTTCAGGTTACACTCATTCCTTTCTTTTCGATTCTATGTCCTCACTTTCTTTCTTTCCTTCTTTCTCATCCCTCTTTTCCAAAATAATTCCTTTTATTTCTCGTATTTCTACTAAACTGAGAATCATCTAATTCATTGCTTGACTTCCCCTAAAGCCAAAGAAATTGAATGACAATTGGTTGCATCCCATGAAAACCAGGGACAGACTCCCCGTCATTTCCTACAAAAACAAAACAAAACAATTAAGGAATAAAAACAAAAGCAAGAAACAACAAAATTCGCTTCCATAATCGATAATCAAGAAATCCGTGGAAATTGACATTAAAAGTACAAAACGCTTCGATTTACTGCTTATTCGAACAACGAGAAATTGAGCAGGAACACAATGGACTTTGCTGGCTTTTTATTATATTTAAATTCTGCATTTGGCGATATCTTCTTCAAAATATATCTATATCTCTATATCTACCGATATTTGTTTATATATATATATATATATATATATATATATATATATATATATATATATATATATATATATATATATATATGTAGATAGATAGATAGATATATGCTATATATATGCTATATATATATATATTATGAAATGGACAAAGTCCGGCAATTATTTTAAGATATTTTTTATGTTTATACGTTCTTTTTATAGATACAAATATTTAAGTAAATGCTCTGTTTATAATAAACAGTATTAACGACATTTACCGGCCTGAATGTCCGAGAAATTTTCATAGAAATATTTTAGGTTAAATCTCTTAATGATAACTTTGAAGTTCCTATGGGCACATATGACTCCGCTGAAATTGCTGAATTACTATGTATCTATATATGAGACACTCTTAGTAGAATTATTGATCCCCAATAAGTAGGTCTTTACAGAGATGATGGACTTATTTTCATCCAAGATATAAATTGTTTTCTGTCTTCTAGAATACAGAAAATATAATAAGGGCTTTAACAATTCCTAATTTTAAAACTGAAATTTCATTTAACCTTAAAATAGTTAATTTCTTAGATATCACTTTCAACCTCTCTAAGAACACATTTAAGCAATTTCACAAAGACAATCAAACTCCTATTCATATTAATGTCAACTCCAGTCACCCAAACTAAATAATTAGACAAATCCGTAACACTATAAACACAAGAATTCTTCCATGAGAATAAAATAACTTATAACGAAGCCCCTAATAAGAGTAATTTCAAAGAAAAATTTGTTTACCAGGAATCTTTGAAAAACGATCAAACTAACAGAACGAAAAACGTAAAAAGAAAAAAAATATGGTTTAACCCACCTTTCTGTAAACTGTCTAATGTAAATATTGGCAGATATTTTTCTAAATTTAATCAAAAAACATTTTAATCACAATAACCCTCTACAATAATTTTCGATAAAAAAGTAAAAATAATTTATTCCTGCACTAACAACATCATTGACTCACATAACAAAAAAATATAAAAAACATTTTATGACGGTAACACGCCAGAAAATAATCCCTCTTATAATTTTAGAACCGGAGCCAACTACCCAGTTGGAGGTATTTGCAATTCGGAAAATGTGGTATACAAAACTACGATTTTTCCAAAAAAAAAAAAATATATATATTAATATAAAGACTTTGCATAGGGATACCCGCTGTCAATTGGAAACAGAGACTCTACAATCATCGACATTCCTTTCTTTTCTTTCTTTCTTTCTTTCTTTCTTTCTTTCTTTCTTTCTTTCTTTCTCTCTCTCTCCCTCTCTCACTTTCTCCTCTTTCTTCCCATCTCTCTCTTTCTTCCTTAAATTAAAAAAAAAATTATATTTGTAAATTTTTCTTTTTCTTTCTTCCTTTTTTATTATCAAAATATGTCCTTTTTCTTTTTTCTTCCCCACCTTTTCTTCTCTCTCTCTTTCCTTTCTCCTTTTAATACCGATATATCTGTATGGATGGACTGATTCTGTTTGGAAAAAATAATGTCGGATTTTGACATATTTTTTAACGTCAAGACCGACATTATTTTTGCACCAACCTAATATATATATATATATATATATATATATATATATATATATATATATATATATTAGATGCTTTGATTTTATTTATTACACCGTATATTTATTTATATCTACCGGCGTATTTTCTAACAAGATTTCTCGAATATTCAGACCGGTTGATGGAAATAAATTAATATACTGTTTAATAAATAAATAAAAACAGAAATTATATATACGCGCGGGTTTTATTTTAGTGACTATACAAGTTTTTATTGGTATCCTGTTTTTTTAAACAATGGAATTAACATCAAATGCTTTAGATCTTCGAACATTTTCTTAAAGAAAACACATCTCACAAGAATGATCGAACGTCTATTAACTTTTATCGAAGAAACCATGTTTTAGACAGGTTTGCATTGAACCCTCGGCCACACAGGTCATTATAATACGGAAAACCTCAATTGCCTTTTTAAAGAGCAGTACTTTTTTTTTTAAAAATCATTTCACCCCAAGCAATGCAATAAAGCCATCAAGGCGCAAGGGCTTATTGAATGTGAAAGAATATGATGGAAAAAGCATCATTGAGGAGAACAGGCATTAACAAGAAGATAACAATTGGTATTGCATTTAAATTTTTGGAATCTGAAAGAATATTCCACAAGACGTAAGTGTTTAAAAAGAAAATATTGGCACAAAACGTACGGTTATATCTAGCCATTTAAACTGTAATCTGGCGAGACCATTCCACTAATCAAATACTGCGCTTAAATTCATAAATTTTACTTAGAGGAAACTTCATTAGAAATATTGCCATAAAAAAGTTTTTATAGAAAATTCACAAAAAAAAATCTATTGCGATGGTAGAAAAATGACTAAAGCCGAGATTACATATTCTTCTTTGAAATTTAATCAAGAATCTCTAAATATTTAGCAGAAGCACCAGACCAGATTTGATAGCAATAGTCAAAGCAAGGACGAATGGTAACCATATAAATGTGTATGATTCTGTCGATAAAAAATTGTCTAGTACGACACCGTCAACCTAGCAACAGACCTAGCAATTGATTCAATATAATCTTTCCACTTCATGTCAGAGAAAAACATTAGCCCAAGAAGGCTCAATATTTCACTCTCCTGGAGGTTAGCATCAGCCATACTGATGGAAGGCAAAAAGCGTATTGAACCGTAATGAAATAACCGTTAAAATTTCCTGGTTCTCCTATTGAATTTTCTTATGAATTAACCGTATTGAACCAAGCAGACTTCCTAATATAACAGGAGGAAATATTTGTGTTATCAGCATAGATACCGAATTAAGAATTGTTGACATCAGATTGATGAAAATTATGAACACCTGCATTAATGTAAAAAAAGATCTAGAAGAGTGGCCGTTCAAGAGAACCTTCATTTTGCAATTTGATACAAAAGACTGAATCAGTTACAAAATTCATCCATGTATACCATAATCTTTGAACATGTGAAGAAGACCAGTATGTCAGACACTGTCAAATGCCTTCAAGATATCTAAAACTAAATCCCGACCTTCACCATTCTTATCTAAAGCCTAATACGGCAGAAGTTGACCTAGAGTAGTGAAAACCATATTGCTTATCTGAAAGAAGTCGCTGCGATGTCAGATGTTTAACCAATTCAGAGTTGATTAGAACTTTTAGCACAATGCGAGGAAATAGTAGAATAAGGACAATAGTTAGAACGATCAAACGATCGCTTGAGTTCTTAAAGACGAACTACAGAAGATAATTTCCAACATGAACGAGGAAGGCATTTATTGTAAAGTTTAGAGAGAATAAAAATCATTTCTAGGGCACATTTCTTAGGGGCTGTTCCGGGGTTACCATCAAGTCCACATGGTTTGTGGGTATCCAGTTTAGAGATGTTTTGTGATGTCAACAAACACTTGTTGCCACTTTTGGAATGTCACGAATTATTCGTTGCCAACTTTGGAATGCCAACGATTACTCGTTGCTACTTTTGGGATGTCAACGATTACTCGTTGCCACTTTTGGGATGTCAACGATTACTCGATGCTATTTTGGGATGTCAACGATTACTCGTTGCAACTTTTGGGATATCAACGGTTACTCGTTGCTACTTTTGGGGTGTCAACGATTACTCGTTACCAATTTTGGGATGTCAACGGTTACTCGTTGCTACTTTTGGGATGTCAACGATTACTCGTTGCTACATTTGGGATGTCAACGATTACTCGTTGCCACATTTGGGATGTCAACGATTGCTTGTTGCTACTTCTGGGATGTCAACGATTGCTTGTTGCTACTTCTGGGATGTCAACGATTACTCGTTGCCACTTTTGGGATGTCAACGATTACTCGTTGCCACTTTTGGGATGTCAACGATTACTCGTTGCTACTTTTGGGATGTCAACCGTTACTCGTTGCCACTTTTGGGATGTCAATGATTACTCGTTACCAATTTTGGGATGTCAACGGTTACTCGTTGCTACTTTTGGGATGTCAACGATTACTTGTTGCACTTTTGGGATGCCAAAGATTACCCGTTGCTACTTTTGGGGTGTCAATGAATACTCGCTGTCACTTTCGTAATGCTCGTTGTAGTAGAGATCTTGTAATCGACGATACAACTATAGTAACGCCGTTGATCAACGCTGGCATCCGACGCCTTCAAATACGACTCGCACTAATAGTACTTGCTCTATAACACTCGCTCGAACAGTGATCCGTATAGTTATCCGAATAAAGGAATAGTTTAGTGAATAGAATAGAGAATAGCGGTCTGCATAGAATAGAGGATAGAGAAGAAATGGTGATCCGTATAGTAATAGAGGATAGAATAGAAATAACGATCCGAATACTAACAGAGGATAGGATAGAAATGGCGATCAATTAGACACAGGCTACCTCCCATAAATGCGTTTCCTCTATGGTCACGTGGTCTACTTAATTCAATAATTGAGTCGCCTGTGTTTGCTGAGTGGCGATCTATGTTCAAACTCAAGTGTCGGCAGAGTCACTTTATTCCTATATAACAAGATGATAGCAGAAATCATTGACAGGGTTATATCAGCCAAAAGCGACACACTTCTAAGGGAAATGTCAGGTAAAGATTCTCCAGGTGAGTCATGAGTAGAATTAGAAGAGAATTTACGAGCAAATATGTTAACACCTCAAATTGAATGAAAAGAAGTGGAGGTGAGATAATTGGACTATTAGTGAGCCGACAGTTGACACGAGAAAGAAACTTGTTAGTGGCTATACGGTGCCTCATTTTATCAACAAATAAAGACTTAGCGTCTTTGAGGACATGTTTACAATTATTAAGAGCAGACACAAAGAGCCGTATGTTATGATCGGAACTCTCACGCAGGTACGCCAGAAAAAAAAAATGATTTTTTGGGCTATAGTAACTGAGCTGGCAGGCGCGAACCAAAGAGAAGATTGTGGTTTTATTTACCATTTCCAAGAATATACAAGAGCACCGGTGAAAAAGAAACCTTCGTGGCACAATTCTCAATAGAAAGGTTAAGAATATCATTTCAAGGGACGTCCCAAAGCTACAAAATGGATCCGAAGCTGTTTGCTGGTAACAGAAATAAGTCTTGTGAATAGGAGGTTTCTCTAAAAAGAGACGTCTCAAAAGAAATATCAACAGATAATACAGCGTGATCCGAATTGCTAATTTATACTTCGGTAGATTTATACCTAAGATACGTTGATGATATTCTCATGTTAGTTAGAAATACAGATGAAATAATTCAACTTCAAAAACGTTTCCAAAATAATTCTGTCCTTAAATTCACATATTAACTCCATACTACTAATAAAATCCCCTTCCTTGACATATTGATAAACACAAATAATAACAAATTTACTATTTCGCCATACAAAAAACCTACAAGCATAAATTCATGTACACTTAACTACAAGAGCGAATGCCCATATTACTACAAAATCGCAATTATAAAGAATCTAATACATCGTGCAGAAACTAATTCATCCACAAAACAGATTTTTTACAGTGAACTAAAGAATATAAAACAGACACTTATTAATAATAGCTTTCCAAACTATATAGTTGATGAACAAATAAGATGCTTTCTTAGAAATCTCAATACAAAGAAAATTGTACATAATACTGCTTCTACTGATCTCAAACATATTAATCTCCTATATCGTAATCAAATGCAAAATTTAGTACATTCTAATATATCAACTACAGATCCTAGCAAAAATAAAAAAAAAATTAATCATATACTACACTAAATCTAGTATACAAATATTCTTAAATGTCTATAATTGGTAATAGAAGCCATTGGTTTATACCAACGGTTTTCCATACTTCATACTTCTCCAATTCACTCTCGTGTGGTCATATGTGACGTCATGAGATGCGGTGAGATTTTCGCTTCTAGCGTCTTATATGCACGTGTTTATCGTTGCTTAGAAATCATCTATGTAAACAATGACAGACTATCATCACTGTCTTGTCAGTATATTGCCTAATATGTTGTAATTGACATCTTTGATAATGGCTTAAGCAACCCGAAAGCTTAGATTGTATTAAAAAAATATGGATCAATATTGTGAATTTCTTTCTTCGTTCAACGATGTTATTAAACTTATCAGAAGTTACGAAAAAAATTTACATAAAATAAATAGACAACACTTGTCTATATTATTTAATGAAACGTGTATGAATATATGTATGTATATATATATATATATATATATATATATATATATATATATATATATATATATATATATATATAGAGAGAGAGAGAGAGAGAGAGAGAGAGGTAAATAGATAGATAGAAAGAAAGAAAATGAAGACTGTGATAGATAGTCGTGTTATCGGAGAGGGACAATATGTATATTTATTAATATATACTTAATAGCTCTGTTGTATTACATCGATCACTATTTTATTAACAACTACACTATACATACATATATATATAATATATATATATATATATATATATATGTAATAGACTTTCCCCTTGCAAGGGGTGGTTAATTGATTTGAGCCTGTTAAATTCAACATCATCACTTGATAAGACACCAGAGGTGTTGAAACAAAATGGCTATTTTTGTAGTGATTTTATAACATATTTATGTTATAATTTTCGAATAAATAATTGTATTTGCTCTACTCTGTATTGAGCACTCTTATAAGAATAGTAATTTTTGGTTATTGCAATTTATTCCGTATACACCAATCCTATACTTTGGTGTATATATATATATATATATATATATATATATATATATATATATATATATATATAATTTAATTAAAATCAAAAAATGAATTGAAATTAGAAAACAGACAGCATTAAGGGTCCATTGATTATTTTTTATTTCCCCCAGGAAGGTGTTTTTTTCCTGGTTCCTCAGATCACATTTCAAAACATAAAAAATGGTTTTAAATTTACGTATTATTTTTATACACTTTTGAGGAGAAAAAGATAGATAGATAGGTAGATAGATAGATAGATAGAGAGAGAGAGAGAGAGAGAGAGAGAGAGAGAGAGAGAAAGAGAAAGAGAGACAGATACCTTTAATACTTAATTTTTTCAATCACTATCTCTGTATCTATCAGCATAATTATACTCACATACATATATATGCGTTTGTGTGTGTGTATATGTGTGTGTGTATATATATATGTGTGTGTGTGTGTGTGTTTATGTGTGGGTGTGTATCTCTGTGTGTGTGTGTCTGATGATATGATGTCAGAATCCTTTGATGTCACAAATGACACCAAGCAAGGTTATGTCATGGCCCCTGTCCTTTTTGCCCTTTTCTTCTTGGTGATGCTGAAATATGCATTTGCAGACACAGAGAGTGGCATCAAGTTTCAGTTTCGAACAACTGGTGGTCTCTTCAATCATCAGCGCTTCATGGGCCAAGACCCACCTTCGTACGGAAATTATTCGTGATTTATTGTTTACTGATGATGCTGCTCTTGTAGCGACATCCTTTGAAAAGGCCCAACATCTAATAAATCGTTTCTCTGCTGCATTTAAAGCCTTTGGTCTTACACTTAGCATAAAGAAAACTGAAGTAGTGCACCAACCTTGTCCTACTCCGAAGCAATTGCGTGGTGAGAAACAAAATCAACTAGTCTACAAATTTCAAGAGAGATCATTGAAAGTAGAAGACAAAGCCCTGAACTATATTAAGTCTTTCACTTATCTTGGTAGCAAAGTCAGCTACAGTGGAACTTTAGATGATGAAATCATGCATCAGATTGCTAAGGCTACTAGGGCTTTTTGCAAACTTCGCCATCGCCAGTGGAATGAGCGGGGTATTCGACTAGATACGAAAATTCGGGTTTACAGATATGTTGTACTTGCCATCCTTTTGTACGGCTCAGAATCGTGGACTCCATACAGGTACCATATACGCCAGTTGAATGCTTTCCACAAAAGCTGTCTGCGTACCATCTGTGAAGTTAGCCTTCAAGATAGGACATCTAACGTAGATGGTGAATGGAAGGATTCCGAATGAACTTCGGTATGGGGAACTCATCACCGGGAAGAGGGCACAAGGGTGATCTCATCTTCGCTTCTAGGTTCTATATATATATATATATATATATATATATATGAATAGATAAAGAGTTAAGTAATAAAGGAATGTCTGACATGCACACATAGATAAATACATACATGCATATATACAAAATTATCTTCGTATATAATTTCGAAGTAGAATGTAGGATGAAAGAGACAGACATAGAGAAAGCAAATAGCATTGAGAGAAAGTTCTCTGACATAGTGGGGTAGGCGGATAGGCAGGGAAAGACGCACAGAACACGAGCATCTCTGATGAAAGAAAGAAAAAAAGAAAGAAAGAAAAAAGAAAGAATCAAAGAAAAGGAGTAGTGTTTGTCGCAAGAAAGAAAGAAAGAAAGAAAGAACAACAGAAGATAGGAGATAAGACAGAAAAACAAAGAAAGAAACAAAGAAAAGAGAGGAGAGATGAAAGCCGGAAAGAAAGAAGGAAAAAGAAAAAGAACACAAAACGAAAGAAAGTAACAAACATAGGACAGGAA
>OZ010600.1:59165892-59198392 GCA_963932145.1 Acanthosepion lycidas | reverse complement strand
ATTGGTAAACAGTGTATCGATATCAGAAATATTCGGGATGAAAACGAAATATGTAATGAATTGATTATATGAAAACAATTGTAATAAAATAATATACACATACTGTCAAAGCTTGATCGAAAAATCTACAATAATAAGATCGGGCAAATATCTAAATAGCAAAAACACAATATGGAGTAAAATTAGTAGTAAAATAATAGTAATGAAAATAAGTTATCTAAAAACAATAATTATAAGAATCAAAAACGGGAAGGAAACTACAAGAAACGAGTATTAACATCACACAGACCCGGTTACAGAAATAGGACCTTTAACATTTTTTTGGTACGTTATAATATACACAGACCAATCAAAGCTAATCGTTCAGACAAAACAGAATGTCCATTCTTATTGACATGGCAGTCCCTGCAGATTGTAATGTATCGTTGAAGATCTTCAAAAAACTATCAAGATACAAGGATCTTGAAGTGGAAATCTAAAAAAACAAACATGGGGCACATGGGGGCATCAATAATTCCAGTTGTAGTTGGAGCCCTCGGATTGATTGGATTCCGATAAATGAGTTGAAGGGATTCCTGATTGCCCATCTCCTAAAGAAATACAAAAAAATATATTTAAAAACACAGCTTACACTTTTGCGAAGAGATTTATCGGTGTAAATTGTGTGTAATCTTATTTTTTTTTAAATAATCAGATGAAAGTATCATGAAGCCATTTCTGACCATAAGCCTCTGGTTGAGACCCGGGAGAAAATGCACATGCAACAGAAATCAACACAAATAATAATAATAATAATAATAAAAATAATAATAAGACTAAATGGTATGAACACCACTCAGACCCGGTTACGGAGATAGGACCTGTTACAATTCTATGGGATTACACAATACACACTGACAGAACAATCAAAGCCAACCGCCCAGATATTGTTATTAAAGACCACAAACAAAAAAAAAGTGCCTCCTTATTGATATGGCAGTCTCTGCTGACTGCAATGTATCTTTGAAGATATTCAAAAAGCTGTCAAAATACAAGGACCTTGAAATAGAAATCTCGAAAATATGGCATATGGGAACATCAACAATCTCTGTTGTAGTTGGAGCCCTAGGACTGGTTGGAAAAGAAAGAAGTAGAGTAATTGAATGGATTCCTGGAAGTCCATGCCTCAAAGAGATATAAAAAAAATAGTTCTCACAAGTACAGCACGCACTTTACGAAGAGCTTTATCTATGTATTTTTTTTTTTTTGGTCAGTGGAAACTGACATCGTGATTAGAGACCACACAGACAAAATGTGTCTTGTCATTGATATATGGCAGTCCCTGCAGGTTGCAATGTATTTTTGAAGATCGCCAAAGAGCTGTTACAATGCAAGGATCTTGAAATCAAAAGCTCAAAAATGTGGCGCATGAGGACATTGACAGTTCCAGTTGTGACCGGAACCCTCGAGTTGATTGGAAATGATTCCAATAGACTCATTGAAGTAATCCTTCGTCGCCCATGCCTTAAAGAAATACAAATAAATGTACACATGTCACACCTTTTGAAGGGCTTTTATCTATGTCAAAATTGGGTCATATTTTTTTTCCAAACTGCTCAGAGAAAAATGCCATGATGCCATTTCTGACCATAGTTCTCTGTTCGGGACCTAGAAAGAAATGAGTGCAAACCAGAAATCAAAGGAAATAATAATAATAATAATAATAATAATAATAATAATAATAATAATAATAATAATAGGACCTGTTACAATTCTATGGGACTACACAATACACACTGACAGAACAATCAAAGCCAACCACCCAGATATTGTTATTAAAGACCACAAACAAAAAAAAGTCCCTTTTTATTGATATGGCAGTCCCTGCTGACTGCAATGTATCTTTGAAGATATTCAAAAAGCTGTCAAAATACAAGGACCTTGAAATAGAAATCTCAAAAATGTGGCATATGGGAACATCAACAATCCCTGTTGTAGTTGGAGCCCTAGGACTAGTTGAAAAAGATTGCAGTAGACTAATTGAAGGCATTCTTGGAAGTCCATGCTTCAAAGAAATACAACAAAAATTGCTCTCATAAGTACAGCACACACTTTACGAAGGACTTTATCTATGTAATTTTTTTTTAATTTGTGAGTGGAAAGTGTTATGATGACATTTCTAACCTTAGGTCCCTGGGCGGGACCCGGAAAGAAATGTGTAAACGCCAGAAATCAAAGAAAATAATAATAATAATAATAATAATAGTAATAATAATAATAATAATAATAATAATAATAATATTTTACTTAAAGAACAATAATAATCAGCTAGAATAAAACTAGCAATGAATTTTTAATTGTTTTGTAAATTCGTCTGCTTATCTAAATGATGTTTTCAATATCTGTTCAAGGTACCTGCTTTTAACTGCATATAAACGAAGGGTGTGGCTACTTTTCCTTCTTGAAGAATATGAGGACCTATCTTTGACCTGGATTTAAAGTAAGTTTTTTTTTTCTTCTTTTCCTTTTTTTTATGTTATTCAGAATGTCGCATTGCAACTTTCAGCTCCTCCTCTTTTTCGCATTTAAATCTAATTAGTGAAGTATTTCCATTGAAGAGTCAAATAAAACCGGTTTTAATGACCGAAGTTTATATCTATCTATCTATCTATCTATCTATCTATCTATCTATCTATCTATCTATCTATCTATATATATATATATATATATATATATATATATATTATTAATAGAAATCTTATAAGTATAAGAAAATATACTCGTTCGGAAAACCCTCGGTGTTTTGATTTGCAAATAATCAAACCAATACCAAAGGGGAAAAAAGGTATAAAAAAAGAAAGAACCAATAACATGTACGTTAGCCGAAAATAATCGTCTAGTAGGCAAGTCCAGAGTCCAAAGAAAAAAAACCGATACGAGTAGGCAAAATAACTAAATAAAGTGCTCGATACGGTAAATAGAGCAAACCTAGAAAGCCAAACAAACCTCCCAGGTGAAACCTTGGTAGGTTTGTCTGGCTTTCTATGTTTAACTATATATATATATATATGTGTGTGTGTATGCGTGTGATAGAAATTATAAAGAGGATTTGATAATTATTATTAAGTAATTCATCGAGTCTAGAAGAAACCTCAACAGAATGCAGAAAGCACTGGGCGGCCGTTTTGTCCTATATTTGGGACTCATCAGAAGTGCGCATCCACTACCGAGAATTGAAACCCGGACATTTAAACGTAATACCAACTGTTCTAACAGGCCTCGCTGAGGTAGCGAATCAGACTCGATATAGCACTGGTATATTCTCTGTAGTGGATGCGCACTGCTGAAGCGACGCGATATCGAGTCTGATTTGCTACCTCTCTGTCATAACGTTAATACTGTTTATTATAAACAGAGCATTTACTTAAATATTTGTATCTATAAAAAGAACATAAAATATATTTAATATATATATATATATATATATATATATATATATATATATATATATATATATATATATATATATATATATTGAAAACTGATGATATTTCATCGCGATGTTCTATAAAATTCGTATGTGGATTGAGAATTTTAAATGTTTTTATGTTAAAGGTGAAAATTGAGGAAAGTGAGATGCGCTTTAGTCACTTGATGCGGTGTTGAAAAATAAGCAAGGTGTTCCAGCCACAGCGAGCGTCGAACGCGTGGCCGTGGTGCATGAGCGAAGTGAGAGTTTGCTAGGTTCAGAAGTGGGAAATTTGATCTCGAATGATTGAGAACGTCCCGGAAGGCGTGCGATCTTTGATGATGACCAACTGGAAACGTTGATTAAAAACAATGTAGGTGTAGAATACCTCAAAGTACTCCACATATCTTATAGGGGGGAAGGTTGTAAGGCATTTGAAAACATTTGGATACGTGAAACGCCACGAAGATATTTTACGAACCATTGGCGAATCCGTGGTGAAACCCAGCCAAACGACCTATATTCCAAACGAAATGGCACAGACGATGAAAAGTCGAACGCTTACAACAATGTGGAACAAATAAGTTCCTGGGGTAAATGAAATAAGCTTCCGTTAAGGTTTTAATTTTAATGTAATCCACGAGCAAATATGCATCCAAAGCAAGTGATGCTGCGTATTAGGTTTCATTGTTTCAACGTTCACCTGGTGACACGAAAATGAAATGCAAATGAGATACTAACAGTAATTGAAGATACTATGATTCTTAAGAATAACTGAAGACGGTCGAAAGCTGGAAACATTATATGTAGTGATATGAAATTTTTCTTCTTACTTGTTATTCTAAAATACGGAAATGAAAGAAAAAGAAGGGGAAAAAGATTGAATGTAGTAGGTATACCGTGTATATTACGGTTAATAAAAAATACATATTTAATATTGTTACATATATGTATATTACTCATGTATAGATATATATGCACAAATATATATATGTGTATGCGTAATATATATATATATATATATATATATATATATATATATATATATATATATATATATATGTATATATATATATATATATGTATATATAACAATATTAAATATATATGTGTGTGCGTAATATGTATGTATGTATGCATATATATATATATATATATATATATATATATATATATATATCGAGAGAGAGAGAGAGAGAGTGAGAGAGAGAGAGAGAGTTTGCCTGAGGATCAGAAATAAGTGAAACCCCCGGTCACGAACTCATATCAATACAACTATGTTAGCTCTATCACTGATATTGATTGCTTTCCAATAAGTACCGCTCAGATATAATATATAGATAATATATATATAATCACACACGCACACACGCACACAGACACACATATATATATATATATATATATATATATATATATATATATATATGCACATATATATATATGCATACACACATACATAATATATATATTTAAAATAAGAACCAAGACATTTATGATTCAGTTCTTAGCTCTTATTTTTAATATATATATATATATATATATATATATATATATATATACTTCAAAAGTTTAAGTTCATCAATGATAATTTTTAAATTGACCCCCAAAATAAGAGAAAATTATTATACATGCTTAAGAAATTGTGTTCATGATTTTTTTTTATTGAAAATTTTATTACGAGAAAAAATTTAAAAAAATGCATTTAATGATTAAATTTTGCTCTCCTCAAAATATCCCCCTTTTAATTTTGATTACTGCAGCATATATTTTTGGCATTTGTTGCAATTGTTTCTCAAAGTATAAGTTTCCTGATGGATTTTATTTTTTCTTAATGACAGATCTCTTTTTCATTTTTTTTTTCATGTTTCTGTCAAGTTCATCCCATGCTAATTCAGAGGATGCCTTCAAATTTTTGAACTGTAGCATACACACACACTCGCGCGCACGCGCACACTCACAGACAAACACACACACACATACATACAGTATCGGCCATAATATAAGGAACGGAAACAACAAAGACATAAATATATGTATTACTTAAAAAGTAATGCATGATTAGCAATGAAATTTTTACCGAATAAAGATTAGGGTGTAATGCATAAATATTATACAAAGTTATAAAAATTTACATAATAATTTTTTTTTTTTTAAATAAAGATTAAATGGAACAAAGGAAATAAGCTACTGGACAAATGTTAAGGAACGATCTTGTTAATACTTGATTGTGAACAAAATATCAACAAACTTTAATATTTGGTAAACATCCCCTTATTTTCAATGACTTCTCTGCATCGTCGACCACATGATCTAATTAATTTCTTGCAAAAATCAGCAGTAATTCCCTTCCATTCGTCTTTCAATAACTCCCATAGGTGATCCTGGTTTTTCAGGTTTCTTTTCTGAGCCCTTTCTCCAATTATCTTTTAAACATTTTCTATTAGATTCAGGTCGGGGCTCTGGGCTGGCCACTTCATTTGGGTGATTTCTTCTTCTTCAAATAAAGCCATAACCTTCTGAGTCTTGTGGCAAGGTGCATTGTCCTGCATGAAAATAGGAGATTCATAAAGATTATGGTGTAATCTTGGTACCACATGCTGCTGAAGAATCCTTTTGTAAATCTCAGCATTGATAGGATGATAGGGCCAACTACTGCAGATGAAATCATTCCCCACACCATCACACTGCTGCTACCAAACTTAACGGTTTTCTTGACACATCGAGAAGACAGTCTTTCCCCTGTTCTACGGCGTACGTAAGTTTTGCCCTCAGAACCAAATATAGTAAACTTGGACTCGTCACTGAAATGAACTGTATCCCATTGTGCGTCAGTCCAAACAACATGTTCTCTCACATACTCCAGGCGTGCCCTTTGGTTTCTCTTTGAAGTGAGAGGCTTCGAAGCTGGAATACGGGCATGCAATCCTGCATTTTTTAACCTGCGAGCAACCGTTTTCCTTGAGATCTTATTATCTGTCTCTTCATTAAATTTACCGGCAATTGATGTAGCAGTTTCAAAACGGTTTTTTGTAGATATTCTAACAATTCTTCGATCTTCTCTTTGCGATGTTTTTGGAGGTCTGCCGGTATTTGGTTTTGCATCTAACGTTTTATCGGTTTTATATCTGCTAATTACACGATGAACGATACTTTTAGACCTATGAACAATATCAGAAATTTCTGAAATTGACTTTTTTTCTTGATAGTTAGCGATAATGAGTTTTTTTCTTCAAAAGAGAGCGTTTTGCTTGTAGAATTTGCCATATTGCTTAAAAATAAAGTCCTAATGATAAATGAACTTTTACTTATTGTTGAAAACCTCCATCGAGTTTTTTAACAATGTAAATTAAAAGTTTATGCAAATTATTAACATCGTTCCAGTAGCTTATTTCCTTTGTTCCATTTAATCTTTATTTTTAAAAAAAAACTATTATGTAAATTTTTGTAACTTTGTATAATATTTAAGCATTACACCTTAATCTTTATTCAGTAAAAATTTCATTGCTAATCTTGCATTACTTTTTAAGTAATACACATATTTATGTCTTTGTTGTTTCCATTCCTTATATTATGACCGCTACTCTCTCTCTCTCTCTCTCTCTCTATATATATATATATATATATATATATATATGTGTGTGTGTGTGTGTGTGTGTGTATGTATGTATGTATGAATTACACACACACAAACACACACACATATACATACAAATATAATCTGTCTATAGGTTTTATGGTTTTTCGCGGATATTAAACGTTGATCCGGGGCAAAAGTACCGCGAACCAGGTGTTTGATCTTCCCACAGAATACACGAATAATCTGATCCTGAATAAAAGTGCCAAACAATTCATAAATATCGCGGATTTTTTTACGGAGTCGATGTGAGCAGTTAAGAAAGAAAGAAAGAAAGAAAGAAAGAAAGATTGATAGAAAGAAAAATGAAAAAGGGAGAAGGTGGAAAAGAAAGAGAGAAAGGAAAGAATGGACAAATAAAGAAAGAAAGAAAGAATGGAAAAAGAAAGAAAGAAAGAAAGAAAGAATGGAAAAAGAAAGAAAGAAAGAAAGAATGGAAAAAGAAAGAAAGAAAGAAAGAATGGAAAAAGAAAGAAAGAAAGAAAGAAAGAAAGAAAGTATGGCAAAAAGTAAAATGAAAGGCAAAAAGAAAAAGAAAAATGAAAGGAAAATAGTAGAAAAAGAAGATAAATGAATAAATCAAAGTAAGTCGGAAAAGGGAAAAAAGAGGGACAAATGAAGAATGAAAGGGAGAAAAGAAAAGAGTAAAAAAAAACAAAAAACAAAGGTATGGGACAAGACAGAAATAGAAAAGAAAGAAAGAATGAGAAAGAAAGAAAGAAAGAAAACAAAAGAAATAGAAAGAAAGGAAAATAAATGAAAAAGAAAGAAAGTAAAAAGAATAAAACAAATTAAAAAAAAAGAAAGAAAGAAAGAAATAGACAAATAAACAACAAAAGGAAGGCAAGAAGGGCATAAAAAAGAAAATTAACATAAAGAAAACGACAGAAGCAAAGAAGACAGAAAGAATGTGAAAAGAAAGAAAGAAAGACAGAAAGGAAAATAAAAAGAAGGAAAGAATAAGGCAAAATGAAGAGGAAATAAAAAAGAAGCAAGAACAGAACAGTTCGTGTTTATTTCGTAATGTTTTCTCGTTTGGGTGCAGTGTAAGAGATTCATACAAAAACAACATGAAAAATGTGTCAATAATGTCTACATTTCAGATAAACAACACTATTTGGAAAATACCTTTTTTGATTACCTTCATCGTTAGTTCCTTTTTGCTTTCTTTATTTTTATGTGGCTTACATGTTTCTTCTTGTTTGTCAGCTTCTGTCCGCAAGTAATGTCTCTTATATTGCGTGAAGCTTTTAGCACAATTGTTTGGGATTTCGTAGTCGGTTAAAAGGTGATGTCTGTTCGTCTTTAATTACAGCAGATTTAATAGTGGAAACACACAAAGCGTACGAAAATGAACTTTTTTTTTTTTTTACTCACTTCTTTAATGATGGCATTTATGCCCGTCGCTTAGAAATCTTTTGCTTGCATTCATAGTCACGTACCAGTGGTTTCTTTCGTATCGCCGACATTGGGGGACAGCTAGTCGATGTGTGCCTCCTTCTCCGGCTCAAACGGGTGAAAGTCTGAGGATGACGTTTCGAGTCACTAGGTTGGATGAGGCAGGAATATCCAGCTATGTGAGTGAATGCTTCTCTGGTTTTTACCACAAAACAAAACATGATACACAGATTTATGCGCATTTCCGATCTTTTTGGCAGCTGTAAGCCCACGATACAGACACTGGAGTGCTTGTCTGATCTTTAGGATGCTGTAAGGATTTGGTGTGCTATTCGCATCAAAGATGAAGAAGAGACTCGAAGCAACAGATGTTTGGTTCTACAGAAGGATGCTGAGAATATCATGGACCGAACATGCGAGCAACGATGAAGTTTTGGAGAAGATGCAAACAAAGAGAAAACTTATTCTTAACATCAGGAAGAGGCTGCTGAAATTTAACGGACACGTATTGCGAAAAGGGGCTTGTAAAACGTGATACTCTCAGGGCGGATAGAGAGAAAGAAGGACAAACGAAAGCAACGCATAATATACTTGAGGGGTCTAAGCAGGTGGATGGCTGGTCTGAGAGAAATGACAAAAGGACAATTTTTGAGAGCTATAAGGGACGGGGGGGTGTAAAAACTATGATCGCCTACGTCCTTAAAGGACAAGGCACATAAAAGGAGAAGAAGGCTTTAGTACAGCGACACGAATGTTTGTCTGATCATTATACTGCCGTAGCACTTGATAGAGCGGCAAGAAAGTGCTGACCTTTAGGCTAATGTAATGACTTGATACAGCGAGAATTGTCGGATCTTTAGGCTGATATAAGGACTTGATACAGCGACAAGAATGCTTGTCTGATATTTAGGCAAATGTAAGGACTTCATACACCGACAAGAGGGCTTGTCTGGTCTCTAAGCTAAGGTTAGGACTTGATACAGCGACAACAGACCTTGTCTGATCTTTTGCCTGCTGTATGGACTTTATAGAGCAAGAAGAATGCTTGTCTGATCTTTAAACTTATGCATGAACTTGATACAACGACAAGAGGGCCTGTCTTGCCTTTTGCTTGCTGTATGAACTTAATACAGCGGCAAGTGTGCTTTTTTCGCCTTTTGTCTGCTGTATGAACTTAATACAGCGGCCTGAGTGCTTTTCTCGCCTTTTGTCTGCTGTATGAATTTGATACAGCGACAAGAATGCTTTTATTTTAACATTAGGCTCATGTAAGCATATCATACCACGACAAAATTGCTTGTCTGATCTATAAGCTAGAGCAAGGAATTGATACAGGGACATGCTTGAATTTTAGGCAGCTGTAAGGACTTGATACAAAGATATGTGTACTTTCTGTTATTTAGCTTGTTTTAAGGAGTTGTATTTTCAGTTTGTGAAATGTTGACTAGGTATTAGATTTGGCAATTCGCTCACACATGTGTCAGAACTGATAGTGCCATTGGCCATGTACTTTGAGAGTATGGATCCATTCTGGTACTAAAGCACCGTGGCCATCACTTTACCGGCTTTGTGTGTTGATTTAAACTCATAGTAGTTAACACGTAGTGGTGAATTTAGACCTTAACTTTCTTGGCTCTCCCTACCTTGGAAGGTGACATCCATCATATAAAGCATCCATCATATAAATCAGAAGAAGCTCTTCGGTAGCAATCACCTCCTTCTGTTCAACGAGTCTGTTATCATTCAGAGAATTCTCTTCATGCACACATTTGAGTAACCAATAAATTACATTGAATTATAGGTATTATATATCTCACACTATTTTGGGAGGCACGGCATAAATTTCTATTTGAACTGTGAGAAGAAATACTAGATTTACCGGATGTAACAGCAAAATTGTTCAATTGTTAGATTAAACTTTCAAGCGTGGTATCTTAGAAATGATTAAAGATATTTTACTGGAATTCTCCGAGGTTTTTATAACATTATTAGACTCAACTTTGAACAATAACAATGTATTTAGCTATATGTATTTTGTATCATCGAGATAAATGATAGACAGAGAAGAATGGGTGCTTAATATATTTATTCAACACCAGTATCCGGTGCTAACGGATACATACAAAAAACAGAACAATAAGGTACAAAACAATTAAAAAGACAATTTACAAGTAATAGATGAGGGTTAAATGCTGTATAGCCAAACGAAGTAAGATCAGTCCGAATATTAATAGGCTTAGTACCAACTTACTAATCAACTTATTAATCAACTGTTAATGTCAATCGTAGACTATTTAAGGCTATGAGCCAGACCACTGGTAGTCTTTTTCCTCTCACCATTGCTCAGTTGAGAAGACATATTAGGGCTGAAACAAAACGATTTTAACCTGCGTACGGATAGCAAACAAATTGACTAGATACACAAAAATAGAAAAGAGTGCAGGACAGGGATGCGTCTGCTCACGTGATTTATTCAACCTGTCAGGTTACCTTATGAAGGCGGGAAACCTTACTAGGAATTATTATCGGTGAGCGCCATTTCAACAATATAGTATACGCAAATGGCACTGTGACATGATGGCAGACATAGAAGGAAGTCTAGAGGAATTATTGGACAAGGTGGTAAAGGAAAGAGAGAACAAAAGACTACAAAATGTTGCAAAAATTGGTTGGGTGCACACAAAGGAAAAGAAAGGTAGCATGAATCAAATAGGTTCACTAGGCAAAGCAAATCCACATTTCTCGTCTCGATCTCCAATACGTCACTCACCGTCCACAACGAAAAACTGAACCCCTCTAAAATGGGCATCCCATGTTTTTATACACCTGACACTGACCTAATAGCATGCTTGAATTCAAGTAGTCGGGGCACAAGTGGAGAAAAATCCCTTAAGAACAGTTGCCATGAAAATATTTGTAGAAAAGACAGAGAAAGGCCATGTCATGTCGTTGAGAAATTGACTGAAGTCGAGATGTCTTGTCAGCCAATGAGCGTCCAGAACCAGCCAATAAAAATGGCTACAAGTGAAACCACCACCTCTATCTGCCCTAAGTGCTGGTCCGATTCACCATCCGTCCGAAGCTCACTTGACACTCCTTTGCAAAACATACACGCGACTCTGGCCCTGTTGGGTTCGCCGAGGTAAGTTTCTGCTACAAAAAAACAATTGTAACAAGACAGAATGTATGTTTGTCAGCGCGAAAAGAATCCCAAGATGGCGAAGTACGTATTGGTTATGCTGAACATCTAACAAGTAGAGAAGTTTAGATATCTGGTAAGAATTTAAACAGTAATATTTATATTACAGTATTTTTGCTTTCTAGATGTGTCCTGACGAGCAGCCATTGTTAAAGAGAATTATCGGCAGGAAAAGAAACTAAATCTATATATATTTTCCTCTGCGCCTATTAAGCTCCTATGAGGGATAGCTAATGAAATAAATGAAGAAACCCAGGAATTCTAATAGTATAAAAAATAGCTGAACATGCATCACTTTTTAGCTAATCTTGTATATTTCGCTGCCTGATGTCGTGTTAATCATGGCTCTCCACAACTGTCTGTCTTCTGTTGATCAAATCTTTGATCAAATGTGAGCTTTCTGTTGGAGACATTTATGCAAAAGATGCATTTCTGTGGGGGTAGTGTAACGGGTATCAGCGCGATACGTGAAATGAAATGTGTTCATATTACGCACAAATATCCTTGGGATATATATATAAATCCTTCTCTTCTTCCGGGTCCCAGCTATAGGTTAAATAACACTTCAGACATGTCTCTCTAGACTTGAGCTGTAACACGTCTAAGATAAGGAAAACTCTGAATTTCAAACCGTGGAGAAATCAACGAGAATCAAATTCGTTATCTTTTCCAATAATGCATGGTAATTCAGAGATAATAAAGAATAGGAAGCCGAGGAGAGCCATGATCGCATATGCCCTGAATGAACGCAACATTAAGAAAAACTAGTGGAGGGTCATAACCGCCTGAAGGTCTATGGTTTAAAAAAAAACAAACTTTGTTGCATACTTCCTAAATGTCATTGAAGACCAGTGTGTATTACTTTCCAGGGGTTCTCAAACTTGCTTGCTCCATGAACCCCTTTACCATTTATCAGAATGCTATTCGCCGCTCCTTTCAATGAGACAGGCCAGATAGGCCAAATTCTATAATTGCTCTCCTCCCCGTCTAAACCGTGGTCACAATTCACACCTGAAAATCCCAAATTCACGCCCTGCTTTATGCCAAAAGCTTTCTACAACAGCAATGGCATATTTTTTTCACCACAATCAATACGATCATGCCACTAGTGAAACAGAATAAGAAGACGTTAATGGGGGAGGATTGAGGAAAAGACAAAGAAGGAGGGTTCAGCAAGACAAAAGATGGCGATTGACATTGCATTTAGACTTTTGAGGATTCTCAATATCAGAGAAGCAAGAAATCGGAAAGGTGTTCCACAGGTGAGAAGTGCAAGAAAAGAAACGGTTAGAATAGAGGTGGTGGTTGCATCTAGCTAGTTCAACAGTAAAAATCTAGCAGCATGCTTGAATTCATGTAGTCGGGGAACCAGTGGAAAAAAAAAGTTGCCATGAAAATATTTTAGAAAAGACAGAGGAAGGCCACGTCATGTCGGTGAGAAATTGACTGAAGTCGAGATGTCTGGTCAGGTTCGATCACATTGCAGATCCTTCTTTGGATTTTGTCAAGAATCTCGAGGTGTACAGAGCGAGCACCAGACCTGATGCAGCAACAGTATTCAATGCACGGACGAATGATAGATTTATAAATGTGCAAGATGGATTCTGATTTTTCTGGAACGACACAGTGAACCAACTTTCCTAGCAGTAGATGTAGCAATTAATACACTATAGTAGCTGCACTTCAAGTCAATGGAAAATATGAGGCTAAGAAGGCGTAGAGTTTTGCTGTCCAGAAGTCAGCAGTACAATGTGCTCTGTCCACACGCACGAGTTATACCGGAATAGTCACAAAAGCATGAAGATTTTACTGTCGACTTGGTCACCGAGGTTCACGATCTCATTTATGGAATTTGTTGCACCGGTAAGCTCAACCTTGGGAGCCTTCCCCATTACGTATTTTGCAACAGTTGAAACATCTCTTATTAATGTTTTCGCCCCTGATCTCAGGCCTTGTTAAGTTGATGCCTAATCGGAGAAAATGTATATGAAGAACGAACGCTTTATTAGGCAAGTGGGTATAGTCTTTTGGCAAATCAGTCTACATAGGATGGATATAAATGATTGCGTATTTGCTTAGGTGATAGCGATTTCCAAAATGTCGAGTAGCCATAAATATTCGATACATGTCATTAATTGAAAGGTCAAGCGAAGTAAACTGTTCCCGCTCTGTTTGGGTTGGAGGGATGAAATTGAAAAGAATATATAAATACAAAAAAAAAAAAAAAAAAAAAGAAAAAGAAAAAAAGAAGAACGAAAGAAAGAAAGAAAGAAAGAAAAATAATGATTTGGCGATTAATTTATTATTAAAAGAAAGACAAAAATAAGAACTCCAATAAGAGTTTTTTTTTTTTTTAAATCATTTCGTCTTAAGTAAGGCGAAAATGCCATTAAGAAGCAAGGGACTACTGGGAGTGAGAATATGAGGAAAATTTAGGAGAAGGAACCGGAAACTCAATACTTAACAGAAAACAAGGGATAAACTTCTACTCCTGTTCAAAGATCGTGGGAGAAGTGTGAACTAGGTCGCTGGTTGGATTCCCCGTTGACGTAATAGTCTACGAGGGTCGCATAATGGTGAGATGATTGTGAAAATTCTTGTGTTATCACTCTTTCTTGTGAGCTATATGGTTGGAGACGTCTCTTGCAGGTGATCCCCTCAATTTGAAGGTTGACAAGCATGTCTAGAATTTTGTTATAATCGGTGGTATTGATTTTGAGATTCTGCTGGGAAAAATCGAGTGGCATGATAATATTTTCCTCTGCTCTTTAACGGCCACTACAGACATTAGTATATCTGCAAGATTACTAACACGCAAACTTCAGGGAAAGAAAGACTAGAATAAGCCTAAGAACGACTTAAAACAGAACAAATTAGGACGAAGGTAGAAACAGGAAGAAAGGTTTATATTAGGTTGGTGCAAAAATAATGACGTAATAATGTCGTTTTTTGACGTTAACCGACATTATTACGTCATTATTTTTGCACCAACCTAATACATAGAATCTGCCATCAGCGTCGATCTAGTCATTTACTACAATTTCCTGGATCTGAGGCTTTTATATGGCTCGGTTTGATTTATTTTAATTTATGGCATATCAACACCTCAATGGGTTATTTAATGCCGACATGAGTTTTTGGCATTGGTTCGTATGAATAGAATAATTATTCTGTGTAAGAAATCAGTTTGTAGATCAGGATTCATTGACGCATTTTTGTAAAGAGGTGTTTTTAATGTCTGGTTTGGTATATTTTGTTTTACGGCAAATCAACCTCAATGTGTTATTTAATACTGTCAAGTTTCTTAGAATAGGTTCGTATGAATGGCATATATATTCTTTGTAAGAATTCCGTGTGCAGATCAGATTTTGTAAAGAGAGTTTTGTTGAAAGTCAAATGTGTTTGTATTTTTACTATAAAAATCTATTTTTCACAGTGTTTTGTCCCCAGTTTGGGGGTTAACTATTTGCCAATAGAAGGGGACCCATGTTCCTCAAAGCCCCCCCCCCCCTGATTAGAGGACATGCTGCCGGATGTAGTTTATCGTCATAACCAGGAGGGGCGCTTCTATGTAATCGATGACACTGGTCCTGACATCTTCCTAGTATCTATAGCGGAAATCAGAGATTGAAAAGGGAAGAGACTTCTCTTTGAAATTAGACGATTCACCGGAGGGACACGATGTTCTTTATCCACGTCAGAACCGAAACAAATTAGCTGATCAATTCTAGAGAAACGCTAAATTTAAAACCGCACGTTATTTTCCATTAATGTTTGTTATTTGCCTTCCGATTTAGACTGACATTTAAGGTCTACTGCCACAGTGTTTGTTTTGATTAACGTCGGACTTCTATTCACTGATGTGCGCCGCCTCGAAAAAGTCTCATGGATCTGCCAAGACCAAGTGTCATGATTTAATAAACCTAGTTTGACACAAGGCCACTGTAGAGGTACCACCTAGTGAGTAGAGAAATCGCTACCAATGATGAAAGGGCGTATTAAAATTATTTGTTTTAAAATCATTCACACCAAAAGTTATTTAATGTACACATTTGAAGCCATAACTAGATTCCCATTATTGCTGTTATTTGGTCTATAGACAGAGCAAATTCTGTTGGAACTGGAAGCAAAGTATCAGAGGTCCCCATTCACTGGGCTGGGGTAGAATATTTCCATCATGATTGATGAACTCTTCGGTGTATACGAGCACTCAGAAGTAGTGCAGGCTTCAGTAAGTGTCCATTCTTTACACTGACCCCACCCCACACCGGTTATTTTGGAAGTTCAGCATTTATGATGTCCAGAATCCAACCTACAATGGCGACGGCTCCTACTGTCTTTATTGACAAAAAATGTTAAACAATCATAGTCGACGTTCTTTTCGTCTTCTCCTCCACCTCATCATCATAAAATTTCTATTTCTGCTTTGGTCACACTACCTACCAAGTCTGCGGGAAGACCTAAGGCAAATAGTGGTGTATTATTAGCTACGTTTCATGATTTGTTTTTCTAAATCCCATGACATCACTAGCGTTACATATGGACGAAGTTCTTCTTAGTCTGTGGACTGATCAAGACAATTTTTTGTATTTCTCTTAAGCTGGAATTTCCAAGGATTTTTTTTCATTGGGTTATTCTGTTCTGTCTTTATCATTCCAAACCCACCTACCATGACTGATACTCTTCTTGTTTTCAATTTCCACATTTTTTTTCTTTTTCGATTTCCAGGTCTTTACATTTCGAGAGTTTTTCAAATTTCTTGATTGCTATGTTACAGCCCTCCGAGGAAGCCATATCAAGTAGGAGGCAAGTTTTTTTTTCTTTTAGTTTTTAACAATTATGTTCGGCATATTTGCTTCAAACTTCCTGTCTGTGAAGATGGTGTAATTCCATGGAATTGCAATGTCTTGTATTTCTGTAAACGGTGCTTCGTCATGTTCATACGAGTGTTTTTTAACATCTTTTCCAAATTGTTTGCACATTGTCCAGTGTAAATATTGCATCACTCTATCGTGGCGATTTATTATTATTATTATTGTTATAATTATTATTATTATTACTTAATAATAATAATAATAATAATTATAATTATAACAATAATAATAATAATAATAATAGAAGAAGAAGAAACACATACACATGTCTATTTCCTTTGGTATATAAAATATTTTCAAATTAGCTTTCTTTCGTACGACCCATTTTAATGACAGTAATCGTTTAGTTTCCCCGTAATTTTCGCTTAGTTTTTGTTGTACTTAATAGGCGAGCGAGGTGCCTGACTTTTCCAATGAAAAACGTAGACCAGGAAAAGTACACACACTGGACAATAAGAGACAGTGTCGGTTTGAAACGCTAATAACTATTTTCAGTTGTCATAATTTATTTAATTTACGTCGGAATATTTGTGATAAGAAATTATTATTATTATCATCATTATTATTGTTATTATATCATCATCATAAAATTTCTATTTCTGCTTTGGTCACACTACCTACCAAGTCTGCGGGAAGACCTAAGGCAAATAGTGGTGTATTATTAGCTACATTTCATAATTTGTTTTTCTAAATCCCATGACATCACTAGCGTTACATATGGACGAAGTTCTTCTTAGTCTGTGGACTGATCAAGGCAATTTTTTGTATTTCTCTTAAGCTGGAATTTCCAAGGATTTTTTTTCATTGGGTTATTCTGTTCTGTCTTTATCATTCCAAACCCACCTACTATGACTGATACTCTTCTTGTTTTCAATTTCCACATTTTTTTTCTATTTCGATTTCCAGGTCATTATTATTATTATTATTATTATTATTATTATTATTATTATTATTATTATTATTATTATTATATCCTTTGATTTCTGGTGTAAACCCATTTTCCTTCTGGTCCCAACCAGAGACTTAAATTCAGAAAACAAAAAAAAAAAAATCCCTGAGTTTTATATTCAGTGGGTTCCAATACCGTGCAACCTGATACAATATGGTCATTTTTTTCTAGATAATAATAACAGAATCTGTATTTCGGCCTAACAGAATTTTCCAGTATGTGCGCTTTGTAATTTCTAGTTAGTAAGTAGTTCAGGATTAAATAACAAAAAAGAACACCCCTTATTATGGAAAGAAGAGTGTCTACCGCAGTTTTTTTGTCTTGTGTGGCAAGAATAAAACCTTCGGTTTCTGCTTTTAATCCTGCACAACGTAACCAGTACTGGGTACGGGGTTTGTCTACATTAGCTTGTTTGGTGCGGGTTGAATATTGTCCATGAAGAGGCTTATCTTGCCATCGTCGTTGCATTTCAGTGGGTGCCAACACCGTGCAACCTGATACAATATGGTTAATTGTTTCTGGATGTTTATAACAGAATCTGCATTTGGGGCTAACACGTTATTTTTATTATTATTATTATTATTATTATCATTATTATTATTATTATTACAGTAGCTTGCAAAAGTTTACAACTTCTTTGTAAATTTATATATTTTGCATAATTTAACAGGGAATAACACATTGTTTTCTATTCCAGTGATTGTTAAATAATAAGAAGATCCATCTCACTTTCCTTTGATATAAAAATTACATTTTAAAAATTTCACACTGATTCTTAAAATATTATAACCTAGAAAAATGTATTTGCAAAAGTCTACAGCCCACCCTAGATATTATACTGTCTTATCACTTAGTTTATCATTGATGTATACAATCCAGACAATCTTTGTCGCCATATTTATCACAACGGTCGGCCGTTGTACGCTCCGGCCTTCTTGTGGTGGTTGGAATGTCGAACTGAACCCTTTATTTCGCTCATTGCGGTAGACTGTTCTAGTTCCACGGGCCATGTTTGATGGATGTCAGCTATAAAACAGGAGATAACTGATAACTGACATCCATCAAACATGGCACGTGGAACTAGAACAGTCTACCGCAATGAGCGAAATAAAGGGTTCAGTTCGAAATTCCAACCACCTGAAGAAGGCCGGAGCATACAACGGCCGAAACGTTGTGATAAATATGGCGACAAAGATGAGGACAATAGTTCGGGTAATGTAAATAATGTACTTTTTCATAATTTTTACTGCAACATTTCGTTCTTGGGTTCTGTTTTGGCTTTCTACAGAATCTACCAAATGTAAATCTCGTTTGTATTTACAAACTTTCTTTGAATACTTTTTCGTTTGTTTTCGTATTGTTTGCCTCATTGTATCATTCAGTCCTTTGTTGTTTCCATGTATACTAGTAAGTTAATAGTCGTTGTCTTGTATGGTACACTATCGAAAACCTTATGGTAATATATCTAGGCAGTACTGAGATGATTCTTTGTATTGAGGTAATTTTCCTAAGATTATTCTATTTTTGAATAATTCGTTTTTACATCCGTAAGAGCCACGTTTGCATCCTTTATGGTCAAGAGGTATTAGGTTGGTGCAAAAATAATGACGTAATAATGTCGTTTTTGACGTTAAAAAATACGTCAAAAAACGACATTATTACGTCATTATTTTTGCACCAACCTAATAATATATCTAGGCAGTAATGAGATGTTTCTTTGCATTGAGGTAATTTTCCTAAGATTATCCTATTTTTGAATAATTCGTTTTTACATCCGTAAGAGCCACGTTTGCATCCTTTATGTTCAAGAGGTATTAGGTTGGTGCAAAAATAATGACGTAATAATGTCGTTTTTGACGTTAAAAAATACGTCAAAAAACGACATTATTACGTCATTATTTTTGCACCAACCTAATAATATATCTAGGCAGTAATGAGATGTTTCTTTGCATTGAGGTAATTTTCCTAAGATTATCCTATTTTTGAATAATTCGTTTTTACATCCGTAAGAGCCACGTTTGCATCCTTTATGTTCAAGAGGTATTAGGTTGGTGCAAAAATAATGACGTAATAATGTCGTTTTTGACGTTAAAAAATACGTCAAAAAACGACATTATTACGTCATTATTTTTGCACCAACCTAATAATATATCTAGGCAGTACTGAGATGATTCTTTGCATTGAGGTAATTTTCCTAAGATTATCCTATTTTTGAATAATTCGTTTTTACATCCGTAAGAGCCACGTTTGCATCCTTTATGTTCAAGAGGTATTAGGTTGGTGCAAAAATAATGACGTAATAATGTCGTTTTTGACGTTAAAAAAATACGTCAAAAAACGACATTATTACGTCATTATTTTTGCACCAACCTAATAGTATGTCATTTTTTTCTAAAAAGGAATATATGTTTTGTCAGTATAGATGTCAATACTTCGTAAGTATTGGGAAGACATGTAATTGGTCTATTGTTTTGGGGACAGTTGTGTCATCATTCTTGGGTAAAAGGAAGGTAATTCATTTGGCTACCCATGCCGGAATTTTAGTAGGATCATTGGCAAATTCTTGAAGTTCTCTGGCTAGTTTTTTGTGTGTTGTATTTAGATAATAGTGCCAAAACTTAGGAATTTTATCTATTCCTGGAGTTATCTAGTTGTGTGTGTGTGTGTTATTTTTTTTCAGTGCACATTCAGCATCCTCTTCTGTGATTCCCGGCCATGTTTGTTCTGGTTTATTTCTTTATCTGTTCTACCTCTTGCGTAATCCAATCTACTTTTTTGTTATATTCTTTAGGGCAAGACCATTTTTTTCCCCAGAACTGCACAACGTCTTCCTTTATTGGGGGGTGGAGTGTCACTTTAATTTTTTTTATTTGCCTATTTCTCTATAAAATTTCTTGATCTGTCTGTAGAATCTTTTTTCATCAACTTCTTTGAGGCTTCAGTTATATTGATGGCTTTATTTTTTTCTTTAAGTGATAGAACTTCATTCTCATTCTTACTATTTTTTTAATTTTCTTTTAACTTTTCTGCCTTTTCTAGTCCTTACATTTGTTCCTCTTGCCGGTTCATCGAGTACTGATAATTCACTTCTAAGTTGTTCAATTCCTTTATTTTTCTTTTCCAAGGTGGAACTTTATTATATGTCTGTGAATCTACCTTTTTTTATTTTGATATTTATTTTTTTAGTTGCTGCTATTGCTGATGCATCGTTAAAACTTATATGTCGGTCTAGTTCATCCAGAATTAATTTGACTGCTGCATTGTAGATTTTAATAGTTTTGAGATTCTGCTTCGTAATTTTGGGAGATTTGTCGTTCCTCTCTTTCAGTATTTCGTGTCAGACTTATATGTCCAGTGATTTCTTCCCTGGCTTCTTGTATACTATTCTTGTTTCCTGTAAAATAATTCAGTTCAATGTGCTTTGGACTCGTTTTATTGCAGGTTTGTGAGCGACTAAGACCATGCCTTTGTAACTCTTCTAATCTTTCAGCATTATCTTCACAGTGATTGGTGCATATCTCAATTTCTTCATTATAATCTGTCGCTTGTGTGATGTTCGTACTTTTTGGGGTCAATTTCTGCTTCCCTTTCATGTTCTGTTGATTCACCAATTCTAGTTGCAGTTCTTTTTTTATTTCTTTAATTTCAGCGCAACTGTCAATTGGTTAATTCTCATGATGTACCTTCATACATTGGCTAAGTTTATTTTCGACAGTGTACTTTCTAATTGCTATTATTATTATTATTATTACTATTATTTTTATTTTCTTTGATTTCTGGCGTTTACACATTTCTTTCCGGGTCTCGCCCAGGGACCTAAGGTTAGAAATGGCATCATGACACTTTCCACTGACAAAAAAAAAAAAAAAATATTACATAGATAAAGCCCTTCGTAAAGTGTGGGCTGTACTTGTCAGAACAATTTTTTGTATCTCGTTGAGGCATGGGCTTCCAGGAATCTCTTCAATTAGTCTACTGCAATCTTTTCCAACCAGTCCTAGGGCTCCAACTACAACAGGGATTGTTGATGTTCCCATATGCCACATTATTATTATTATTATTATTAGAGATTTTAATCCATCTTATTATAGTTACATTTTGGATGAAGTATTGTTATTATTTAATTATGAATTATATTTAATCTTATCATTTTCTTTAGATTTAGACAGTTACATGCCATGCGTGAGATACGCTTAGGCGATCATGTATCTTTCGACTCATGACTGACGAGCCTGATTTTTCCCGCAATAGGCTGCCATTTCTTTCTGCGGTAGACCAGTTGCCATCCAAGGCTGGGGGAGAAGAAGAAGAGGATTCATAACTTTCCCAAGGGTATTAGCAAGAAAGCGAATGTAATGGATTTGACTGGAATTCGAACTCGGCTCTCCGATTCCTCAATCCGAGTCGCTATCCATAACGCCATTACTCCACCGTCCTTCCTTTTTGGGTGAAGCATTTTAATTATTATTATTTTTTTTACTAGTTTTAATCTATCTTATTATTGTTGCTTTTGAGATTAAGCTTTTTTTAATGTTAGTATTTTATTATTCATTTTACTTTATTTTAATATTGTTATATTTTTTCACCTGCTCTATTTGTAGATTTTCAAAGATGCATGACAATCTGCAAGGACAGACATGTCAATAGGAAAGCACATTCTGTTCTTGTGGTCTTTGATCGGGATGTCTGGGCTATTATTATTATTATTATTATTATTATTATGATTATTATTATTCACATCTGCCTTTTCCTTATTCTTTGTCCTCATCTTCATTTTCATCTTCTCCATCCGATTCACCATCATTTTCTTCTTCCCCTCTGTCTTTTCCTTCTTCTTTATCCTCATTTTCTTCATTTTCACCTTCTCCATCCGATTCACCATCATCTTCTTCTTCCCATTATTATTATTATTATTATTATTATTATTATTATTATTATTATTATTATTATTCCCCTCTGCCTTTTCCTTCTTCTTTATCCTCTTCTTCTTCATTTTCTCCTTCTCTATCCTATTCCCCATCATCTTCTTCTTCCCATTATTATTATTATTATTATTATTATTATTATTATTATTATTATTATTATTCCCCTCTGCCTTTTCCTTCTTCTTTATCCTCATCTTCTTCATTTTCTCCTTCTCCATCCTATTCACTATCATCTTCTTCTTCCCATTATTATTATTATTATTATTATTATTATTATTATTATTATTATTATTATTATTATTATCATGAGAGAAATGACGTTTAAAAAGCATTTTAGAATTTTGACCCGATAGTTGTTTTAGAAAGATTGATGACTTAATGTTATATATTGAATTATATGCAGAAAAGGTATGGTCAATGGTCAGTTATTCTATACTTCTCACTTTGTGTACTAACAAATATTTTTGTTAGTAAATCGGAAAAATTACATCTAAACAGCCTATTTTATAAATTTGAACTAACATCTGTTGTAGCATGCGGGGGGAAATGACTATTACGTAATACAAATTTAAATGAAAGGGATTGTCAGTGGTCAGGATTTTTTCTAAGCATCATTGACTCGGCTGTATTAAGTATAATGTAAATGCGCTGAAAACGATTTTATTCGTCAGATCCAGTAAAACTGGGTCAGGAATAATTGTAAGCATTACCAGCAGGATCTAGCTATAATCTGGAAAATGTATATGCTTTGATGATGACTTTTAGAAAGAGATTGTTAATGGTCACGAATTAAGACAAGCATTCGTAGCAGAGAGTAAAGAGTATTATATGAATAGCACAAGTGCATTACGCATGGTTTTTCTGTAGAAAGACATTGAAATCAAGAAGATTCTTAATGGCCAGAATTTAAGACAAGCACTTAGCACAATGGATGGTTGTTATATGGATAGCACAAATGCGTGGCTGATGATTGTACTCTAGAATGCTTTGCAAATCAGGCAGAGAAAAATACAAAGCCTGGGAATTAATGTGAGCATTTTTGTTAGTGCATGGCTATTTTATATATAAAGTAAATATGTTAAAATGGGTTTACTCATTATCATCATCATCATCCTTCGACTTCCCTATAGGTGGCCGGAACCCCATTAAAAATCCCTTTCCAAACGATCTTGCATTGCTGTCCCGAGATCCCCAATATCCAACCCTGAGGCCCGAGGTATGATGTCTGGGTAAGTCAATTTTCGTGTGATGACACTTCCACAAGGATGCCATAGGAGTAAGGATTGGACGATTTCACTCACCGATCGGTGTTAGTGGCCGGCAAACTGTAATGGTTTTTGTTTGAGCTTAAGGGAAATTGGTCTCAGTTTTACATAAATTGTGTTAAACGGTGATTGGATCTCTTAAGTACATGGACAATAAAGCGATTATAAGTGATTAAGAATGAAGTCAAAAAGTATTGGCAGCATAAGACTATTAAGGGCTCAATACAAATATATTGATCGTGGTTTTGCTAAAGAAGTGTACTGCAATAAATATTACGATAATAATGCATTTTCCTATTTAAATGCATTGAAAATTATAAAGAGTTTTCAGTGCTTAGGAGCTACTGCAAACATTATTAAAATCGGTTTATATATATATATATATATATATATATATATATATATATATATATATATATATATATGTATATATATATATATATATATATATATATATATATAGTGATTTTCCAAATGAAGCTTAGACGTGGCACAAGGCCGAAAGTAGGGGGCACCCAGTGAGGATCGAATTCACTAGTCAGTCGTAATTGTTCTAGCGAGATAAACTTGCTAACCATTATACCGCCTCGAGGCGCCCCCCGACATATATATATATATATATATATATATATATATATATTATGCCATCTTTAAATTCCTTGGGGTACAAAAGGCCCCCAAGATATCATTGAGGTTCTGTAACAAACCAGTTTTTTAAGTGAGTAGGTTGTTAGCCTACTGCACAACCCTTAAAATGTAGGGTCAGGTTTTGAATTCAGAGTTGTCCTTCTCCTAGACCGGTTGCCATCCAAGGCTACAGAATGCAAGTCTGTCCTGCTATTTAGCCATAGCTGAGTGGAAAAGTACAGGATTCATACCTTTCCAAAGAGTATTAACACGTAAGTGAATGTATTGGATTCGACTGGAATTCGAACTCGGCTCTCCGCTATCCATTACTCCACCGTGCCTCCTCTGTTATGTTTATAATATAAACTAATTTATTATATACTTTATAGAAATAAACGACAAGAAGCGCTACTATAATAATGCATTGAAAATATTGTTTTCAGTCACACAAGAATGCCAGCTAAAAACATCCATTCTCAAATTCATAGACAGATTATAGAGATAAATACTGGGATATCTTCCTAGCCAATAAGATCGGTCTCATCCGCCATATTTGTGTTCTTTCTTGTCTTGAATTCAGAACGCTGCAATCACTTGCCTGTGTCGCTTTTCTGTGTTAACACCATTCTTTGTTTGTAAACAATTTGTCTTATTACTGTTATTTTGTCTATTTCTATTCTGCACACACAGACACACACACATATATATATATATTATAATTTGTGTATTTAGGCAGCAAATTTTCTTTTAGACATGTCTGATTGAATAAATTACAGACATTATGTCTGCTAATTTTTAATAAAATCCGTTCATACTCAGGAATAACTTTCCGTCTATGGATGAGAGTAATGTACTATAGCTGTTGAAATTTCTTTTATTTTCATTTCACAATTACTTTCGATCTTCTCTCAAGACATATATATATATATATATATATATATATATATATATATATATATATATATATATATATATAAGATAAAAATATGACTGCAAAACCATCCTCCTGTCCAAATTTATAGACAAATCGTACAGATGCATGCTGGGATATCTTCCTACTCAATAAGATTGACTACTTCTTGGTCTCATCCGCCATATTTTTTCTTCCTTGTCTTGAAATTCAGAACGCTGCAGTCAATTGTCTGTATTCCGTTTGTGTGTAGACACCATTCTTACTTTGCGATTTCATTTTTGCCTCATTACTGTTGCTTTGTCTAATTTTGGATGGAATATATATATTTTTTCTTAGCTTGTTAGTTATTGCTAAGTTGGGCTACATCTAAGCATCGCTTAGTTAAACACCCTACAGTTTTGTGTATTATTATCTTGCCCAGTTCTTTTTTCTTCTTTTTCTTATTGTTTAATGTAAACTTTGTCAATTTCATTTTTGTTAGGCATTTTTGCCAATTACTCTTAATCATGGCCAATTATTCCACAGAAAATTAATTTACTATAGAATTACAATTAAATTTACTATAGAATTGCAGAGAAAATAAGCACTAGAGAGGCAGGAGTGGCGGATATTGACGGGTAATTTTCGTCCTTGGCCCATATGTACACATATATGCACCCTACAAATCTACATTGTACCCCATCCAACCACACTGCGGAGAGATGATTGTTATATACCGTAACTCTGAAGAGTAATGTGTATGTCTCAATCCTCATAAATACATTGCACACTATTGTAAGTGGGGGTAATATGCTGTCTAAGTAGTCCATCACTAGCAGTGGTTTACCTACTTCATGCTGCTGGTGAGTATTGTATTTTGTTGATGTTATAAAGATTTCATTTCCCACCTCCGTTTTGGTTATTCCTCATTCAGTAACCCTTCCTAGGTTACAACACATAGATAGATAGATAGATAGATAGATAGATAGATAGATAGATAGATACAAAGAAAGAAAGAAAGAAAAAGTGACAGAGTGTTATATACCATACCTATGAACACTAATGGGTATGTTCCAATCCTCATAAATACGTTGGACACTATTGTATGTTGGGGTAATATGCTATATAAGTAGTCCGCGATTAGCAGTGGTTTACCTATTTCACGCCGCTGGCGAGTATTGTATTTTATTGATGTTATAAAGATTTCATTTCCCACCTCCGATTTGGTTGTTTCTCATTCAGTAACTGTTGTAACCTAGGAAAAGGGTACCAAATAAGAATAAACAAAAACGAAGATTGGAATTGGGACAATAATATTTATAACAGGAACAACATACAAGATTTGTCAGCGGCGTGTAGTAAGTAATCGACTGCTGGTGGTGAACTAGAAGCGAATCAATCGAGTTTCTGCCCTTCAGCACAGCCTCGTCTGGGTTCCTTTCTGCCCGGAGGCAGAGAGTTTGACAAGGATATTTGCCAACCGCCCCACGCGGTCAGATGTGGAACAAGGCCGAATTTAACGTGGGGTATCCGAGCCCGTAGGCTCGGGCAAAAATTCCCCGTAGACCCCGTAAAAAACGGAGTCGGGTAAGTGTCTACCACGCCAAATAAGACTCTGTTCTTCAACACAGCTTCGTCTGGGTTCCTCTCTGCCCGGAGGCAGAGAGTTTAACAAGCACACAGTGGAAGACCACAGTGAAGTATTTATAAGGATTGGGACATACCCATTATAATTCACAGGTACGATATCACACTTTGTAGGTTGCAACAATGATTACCGTTTTCTAGCAGGGATCAGAGTGTATTATCTGTTCTCCTCCTCTGTATAGTGTTTCTACTTTTCTGTAGTTTTTTCAATAAGAAATGTATAGTCCCGGGGAGTCCAAGCCAGCTAAGGTACCTCCCGCATTGCACGAAAGGGAGAGTTCGTAGATTTTTTCTTTACACGTGGCGCATATATACGCGTATGGGAATCCCTTGTTAAACCGATCACCTGTCGCATCCCACCTTGATGGGAGGGGGAGATAGGAGTAAATAAAGAATCAGCGCCGCCTTTCACGTGTATTTCTGATGGGATGAAAGTGTATCTGTTGTTCTCTGTGTGTTATTATTTAATAATCACCGAATGGGCCTCGTGTTTTCTTCCGCCACGTTGAACGATCGCACTCTGAACGATCGCACTCTGAACGAAATGCTATGCTTTGAATGTTCGCTACAGGTGGAACTCATATATATGATTCATCGCTAGAGATGGCGGAGAAAATGGTCAGTTCTTTGTACTGCTCCAGCAAGTAGCCGATTCCTTTTGTCATATTTATTCTTTACAAGAGCCAGATTGGAGCAAATGTCTTGGATCTCACATGATAGATTTCCCAAAAGATTTCAACATCGGCAAAGCTCTTGCATGGAATGCGTGTAGCAAACTTCATAAGAGTTGGCGATCAAACCTTCCATCCTCTTTAAAAGTCCAAACCTTCCGAACATGGACTGAACCAGACCTACTCTATGGATCTGTTCGCCTTGGAAGACGACTGGATGGGACATATAGAAATCTACTTAGACAAATCCAGAACATCAGTTAGGGATGCCATGCAACACTTAACACAATTTACGAAGCGAGACGAATCTCTCTTAAGCTTAAACAAAAACGATTACAATTTGCCAGCCACTGTCACCGTTCGGACAGGGAAATCGTCTCATCTTTACTCCTTCTGGAAGTGTCTTCTCACAAAAATTGACTTTCCCAGGCATCATAGCTCGGGACTCAGGGTTGGACATAGGGGACAGCAATGCAGTACCGAACAGTATGATAAGGGATTATCAATGGAGTTGCGACCAACCATAGAGAGGTTGAAAGATGATGATGATGATGACGATGAAAAGTGTTTCTAAACGTTGATGTAGATAATGGCGGATTCATACGCATAGATCATACTTATTATAAAACCCAGGTTGTGTGTGTCTGTTCGTTTATATATTGGATCGGATTTCCTACACTTTTCAACCGATTTCAACAAAACTTCAGAGGACTACGTAAAATTACCTTGCGGTGGTTCTGACAGCGCCAAAAATTGGAAAAACACAATTGTTTTTGCACGAAATCAATTTGAAAACACGGTTAAGAGGCATCACTGTCGCGAGAATGAAAGTGGGACAACTCATATCGAGTTATACTTATTATAAAGGTAGTTTGTGTGTGTGTGTGTGTGTGTTCGTTTATATATGGGATCGGATTTCCTACATTTTTCAACCGATTTCAACAAAACTTCACTTTTTTTTTAGTGTTTCTTATTGTCTTGCACACGTTTTTATTTTTACATTCAGAATGCTTTAAAAATTCCATTTACAAAGACAATTGTTTATAATAAAATTCTATTCAATCGGTAGACTCATAACGATTGAAAACAATGTTTTTGTTTGAGTTTGGATTTGACCAATTTGTAAAAAAAAAAATAATTAAGACATGCGTGTCCATCAACCTTAAACAATAATCTTTGTCAATTTTATTTTTCAGTCTTTATGATGGTCGATATTTGATCTATCCCTTTACTGTTACATCCCCGGGCAACGCCGGGCTCTACTGTTAGTATCTACTAAGTGTAGCTTAGTCTCTTACAATAACACGGCTGTGGAGCCTCCGTGGTGATCGAACTCACTACACTATTTCACTGGTTTATATGACTACCTTGCTTATCAGCCCGCTTTTCTTGAGTTCAAACTCCAGTCTGTTGCGTTCATTTCACGCAAATATTCCAGAGAAAGTTATGAATCCGATTCATCTCCCCCGGCTATGGATTAACTAGTCGGAAAGATTGCACCCATCTAGCAACCGACTTTTTCTGTCATGCTTTATCTTTGCAAAGCTCTTGCATGGGATGCATGTAACGAATTTCACAAGATTCGGCGCTCTCTCCTCTTTAAAAGTCCAAATATTTTGAACACTGCTTGAACAAGTTCTACTGTATGGATCGGAAACTTGGACATTATTTTTTCGTCTTGAAAGACTACTGGGTAGAACATATACAAATCTGCCTAGAAAAATCAGTTGTAGATCCCATGCTATGCTTAACACAATTCATGGAGAACTGAGACTAATCTCTATTAAGCTCAAACAAAAACGATTACAATTTGCCGACCGCTGCCACCGAAAATCGTTTCATCCTTAAGCCTATGGCGTCATTCTGGAATTGTCTTCTCACGTAATTAGACTTTCACAGACACCATAGCTTGGGACTCAGTGTTGGATATTGGGGATCTGGGGACAGCAATGCAGGACCGAACAGAGTATAAAGGGATTGTCAATGGAGTTGACAATGGAGACCAACCATAGCGAAGTCGAAGGATGATGATGATGATAATGATGAATGCAAACTATCGCTACTTCCACGGCAAATGTTCAAACCATCACATGGATGCCTGTCACACTACGTTCACGTATTGTCAAACATTTCCTCCCTATTCCATTTGCAAGGAAGAAGTTCCACTGAGAATGCTTTTTTATTTCTCGAGAACTGCTATTAGGTTGGTGCAAAAATAATGACGTAATAATGTCGTTTTTTGACGTATTTTTAACGTCTAAAACAACATTATTACGTCATTATTTTTGCACCAACCTAATACTTTGTGGAACTAATTACCCCATGAATGCTTCCTTGAACCCGGAAATCTTAACCTCTTCCCCATTTCCTCATACTCTTCACTTGTTTCCATCACCTCTTAAATTCATATCACAAACTGTATTCAGTAACCAACTACCATGAGTGGCTCTTGAGCCTTATATTGACTGAACTTTAATATAAAATATCGGCCTTGTGTCATATCTTATCACCGTGGGTGGGGTCAGGGATTAATCTAGTGTTGCAGCACCTACCAGAACCCAGATTCGTTCGCAGAATGCAGCCACTTCCAGCCAAAAGCTTGTCGCTAAAAAATAACCCTTTGGCTACATCGGTACCCACAAATTAATACCATGATAATTTGTAGCAGTAATTAGATTTAATTGCCGTGTTCTAACATACCGCTCTCGACGAGCGAAGCCGAGATGAGGCATAGGTGAGTGGGAAGATGAACAGTCTAGCGGGCCTTTTCCCTTTAACGTCGTGTCATTTCCGCGGGCAGTGGCCACCGTCGTATAGAGGACATTATTCTTTGTCTTGTCATCTTTGTCTGAAAAAAAGTTATTTATCTTCATTCAGTGACTCTCTTTGTCCTAAGCTTTTGCCATGCACTCGTGAAAACATAACTGACAACTGTCGGGAAAAGTAAATGTCCGGAAACATTTTTATGACAGGTCAGCTGTTTTCCATTCATTAAGATATCAGCTGACATTGATATCGCTACATTAATATCGCCATCAACGTCCCATTTTTCTGCCTTCTGTCTGACCAAAGGGTAGTATCTGTTCTCTTACTTTCTGTTGCGTTTCAGCTTTCAGAATGTTCAGGCTTCTTTTTCTATACTATATTCACACAATTCAAGGCCCAAGAGACACTCAAAGCTGGAGGTTACTAAATGAAGTTGTTGTATGGACGTAAGGGGTTGGAATGAGGAAGTGAGGGTAGAGCTGTTTCAGAAGAAGCTGACTGAATGGCACTTTCATACCAATAGAGCATACTGAATCAGTTGCACCGTCTACTGATAGGAAAGTTGGTTCACTTTGTCGTGAAAGAGAGTTCTTATCGTCAGAGTTCATCTTACACATTTATAAATCTACCATTCGTCTGTGCATTTAAATCAGTCAGTGAGTTAAGTGCCATACGTGATACACACTTTCGATACATGACTGACGAGGCAGACTTTTCCCGCAGTAAGCTGCCATTTCTCTCTTACCAACCAAGGCTAAAGGACCCACTCTGTCCTGTTATTCAACATATAGCTGGGAGATGGGGGCAGAAGAGATGTTCCAGTATTTGTGTGTAAGTGAATCTAACGATTGAATACAGTTGCCATATCTTGTCTGATGTTTCTACTATATAACGCGTGATTCTTGAATAAATCTAAAAAGGGTCTGTAATGCAATTGACCCTGACATCAAGTGGAGCGGCTATAGTGAATCAGTTGCTACCTCTACAGCTAGGAATGTTGGTTCAATGTGCCGTGCCAGAAAAATCGGGCATCCATCTTGCTAATTTATGAATCCACCATTCGTCCGCTCATTGAATACTGTTGCCGTATCTGGTCTGGTGCCCCTGTCGTACATCTTGAGATTATTGACAAAATTCAAAGAAGGGTCTGCAATACAATCGATCCTGACCTGGCATCTCGTCGTCAGTCACTATCTCACCGGCGTTACGTAGCTTCCCTCTTTTTTTTTCTACAAATATTTTCATGACAATTTTTCTGATGTTATTTTCGTCCATGGTGTCTGAACTGCATTAATCTAAGCGTTCTACAAGACTGGCAACCATGTCTCACCATTTTACTATTAAACTAGCTAGATGCAACTGTTATATTCTAATAGTTTATTTTCTCGAATTGTCGAGATCCCTTCAGATATCTTTCTTCCCTACCAACTACAATCTTCAAAAATTTAAATGCGACGTCAGTCACTATCTTATCGCTCTCTGAATCCTGTTCTTTTATTTTAATTTCTCCTCACATTTCTTCAGTAAAGTTTCTCATTCTTTTTCATTCCCAATATCCTCCTGCGTCCTAGTGGCATTATCGCCTTGCTTGCGTTGAAATGATTAAAAACGTAGAATACGAATGGTAAGGTAAAGAATTATAGAGTTTGTTTTAAATCCGACATTTTTGTAGGTATGGCGATAAACTACATCCGCCAGAAAGATCTCTGATCGGGAGATTAGAGGTTTTGAGGAGCGTAGACGCACCTTTTTATTGCTGTTGTTCCCAGGTTCATCCTGACCCGAGGTGATAGGACCTGTTATGATCCCATCTATGGACAAACAGTGTGCCCCCAAAACAAAAACAATACTATGCAAGTATAAAAATACTTTATTTATAGTAAAAATAACATCAATGCATTTTTATATAATAAAATTAACAATAGCTATTTATAGTGAAATTAATAGCAATACATTTTATTTTTATCTGTAGTTGAAAGCATACAGCTCCGTTCAAAATATTTAGCTTCGCCATAAAATTGTGTTCAAAATATTTAGATTTCGGCATTAAATAAACCATCGAGGTTGATATGCCGCTGAACAAAATCAACCAAACCAACATATATATAATTCACCCTCGTTTTATCTGGCAGGGTTGAAATGTTTGGATTCTACCCAAACACTATCGATAAAAATCTATTTACCTACAAGCGAACGAGGGAG
>OZ010600.1:59134377-59164377 GCA_963932145.1 Acanthosepion lycidas | reverse complement strand
TTGTAAACATTCTAAAGTAAGGGAGGTAACTAAGTTAAGAATTGATTCCTTTTTAGGAGGTTACATGTAGCATGTTTCAAAAAAAATGTTTATATTTAACAAATATTTCTAAAGAACTATATACTATAAACATTTTAGAATATTTACACTATATTCATAATTATTTTTGTTAAGTGTTGGTTTTAAATTTTTAATAAAGATGGCTTCGAGGTTTTATAGCTTATGCTTATTACGTTCCTGATGAAGTATAAAGGCATTGTCGACGAATATTCTACTAAATTGCAATTGATGTGCAATAGAAGATGAGTAATTCATGTGTATAGTGGGCTATATATATATATATATATATATATATATTTTTCTTTCTTTATACGTCATTTTTACTACTTTAAAGAAAAAAATCAATAGAACTTTCGCTTTCCATTAAAATTTCAGGTAGATTAGAGGCAAGGTTTTATCATTTTACTATAGAAATGGATAGCTGTAAACATAAGTTTCTTCTCTAGCGCTTTTCGCTTGGGGAACTCTATGATGGTATCGAAACTTTAAATGCAATGTCAATCATCAATATCTTCCGTCTTAATTTTTCTTAATTTCTTGTTCTTTCATTGATCTATCCGTCTCTCTCTCTCTCTCTCTCTTTAATAATGCGTTTATGTGTCTGTATGAATTCTATATTATATTATTTTTGTATGCCTTGTAATGTCTGTGTATCTTATTTCTGACGTATATATATATATATATATATATATATATATATATATATATATATACGCATTTCCACCGATAATTTTTTTACAAGTGAACAATGTGACTCTTTCTATTTCTCGATTTATAAAATTGTTTAAAAATGCAAATCTTTTTATACTTTACTCTGACACCCAAATCGAGCGTGCTGACGATTTAAGCATATGTTATTTCAAACTTTCCTTCATTTTCTATCAAGCAGAAGATTGTGTCGTCTGCTATAAAAGGTTCGCAATCCACCTGATTAAATTTTGACAGCTTTTTCGGTGTTATTTCCTCGGCGGACCCGGTCAGCACATAACAGGAAGTGATAAGTATTTTCTTGTCGACAATCTCATTGCCGGATAGGAGACTTTTGTGTCCATTTTTTTTTTTAAGAAACTCTGCCAATCAGCTAGCTCGACAGAAACCTATTCTTATTCAATCGAAAATGTCAAGCATAAAGATCCTTTGATATTAGATAGAGATTCAACTGTATAGAAATGTTTCTTATCAACAAACCTTTCTCGAAAGCAGAATAGAGCACATAAAAAAAATGGCGACCCTCTTTTTATTTTTTGTCTATGAATGCGCATGCGTGTCTGCGTGTTGATTTTTCTGTGTGTTTGCCTTGGCGTGTGTATATTTGAACATATTTTCATGCGTGCTTATGTGTATCAGTGTTATATATGTGTGCTTGATTATTCTGTGTCTACTTGCATGCGTGTTAGTGAAAATATTTCTGTTTGGGTATGGTTGTATATGTGTTTGTCTGCGCGTGCGCGAGAGAGAGTTTCGGTGTGTGCGAGTAAGCGTGTTTGTATTTTATTGATCTGTGTATGCACGTATATGTGTATGTTCATAGGTTTGCCGAACAAAGTCTTATAATTGACAGTAAAAAAAAAACTTAAAACATTTAAATCTCAACTTTTTGTGACGAATTTTCGCGTACCTTTTCTCAAAAGCCATTGTTCGTTGTTCCAACATGCGTATTAGAGAAGATGCTACCGGCTGACCATTTACAGTCTCATCACATTGAAACACCGGTTCCCGTACGATCACTGAAGTTAAGCAACTTTGAGCCTGGTCAGTAGCAGATAGGTGACTTCTTGAGAATACAAAGTGCAGTAAGATTGGATGGATAATGGCTCGGAATTGTTAATCCACCTGTGTTCGTTATATTCATATACGTACAAATGCCCTTCGGAAAGGCATGGATCCACCTCTTCTCCCACAAGCTATGGGTTAATTAGTGATACTTTTATCACTGAGACCACTGTTACCTCCACCCCCACCCCCACGTAACAAATGCGCACAAAGTATTTAGGTTTCGGTATTAAATAAAGATATGCTGTTATACAATTAACCAAACGTCTGTGTGTGGATATATGTATCGATGTGTGTGCGCGCTTGCTTGTTTGTGTGTGTGATAGAGAGAGAGACAGACTGAGAGAGAAAGAGAGAGAGAGCTTTTATTTTTCATCTGTCTCTTCATGCAGGTTTATATGTATGTTGATAGGTTTGTTGAATAAAGACTTATCATTGAGGGTAAAAAAAAACTATTAAAAAATATTTAAAAAAAATAAAATCAAATAAAAATAACAAAATTCTAAATGTCAACGTTTCGTGAAGAATTTTCGCGCCTTTTTCCTTAAAGGCGAACGTTACTCGTTTTAATTTACGGAAACCTCAAAAAGAAACATTTTATTTTGTTTTTTTCCCGCCAACACGACAAAAAGAAAACCTTATTTTGCTACCGCTAAATCTAACTTTTAATTCCAAGCGTCTGCGCGGCCTTGTGGGTGATGAATTATTTTTGATTATACAACCCCTTTCCTAGAGACAAAATGCTGTAATTCTATCGCCACTATGTTCCTATTTCCATGGCAAATGTTATGATAGGCCCCACACGAAGCTACATCAATTCAGACAATCACAACTAGAAACCATCATGCCTCTTACAAAGAGTCGGTTCATCCCTCTCCCTCCGAATTCCTTTGGTAGGAAGTAAATTCAATTCAGACAGCTCCTTCCCCCAAACCGCCACTTTGAGGAACAGTAATTTAATTTAATACTCAACTCAAACCTCAAGTAGAACTCGTACATACAATCCATTGCTTAAGATGCTGGAAAAATGGTCGGTTCAGTGTACCACACTAGTAAGTACATGACTCCCGCCATACAAGAACTCGATCACGAGTGCTGCTGTTATATATGAGTAAAAGCTATATAGTCTTCAATTTCTAATCTCGACAGGGTTCAAAATCGTCTCCACGCTTATTTTCCACCCCTCAGTCCCTTCTTTTCTCACAGAGGAAACACTTTATATCTCTCGCTAGGCTATCGATATTTCCAGGGAAGGTCTTCAGACGAAACGAGTCGAACGAAATAATTTTTGCTAATATTTTTCTATATATAAGGTTATTTAAAAAAATGATATCTGATATATAAATATCTCAGTAACTACATAGTCTAGGCAAAAGAAACTAAACAGGCATATTTGAGGGCAAAATAAGATTTATTCATCAAAATGAATGAGAAATCCAAAGATTTAATGAACGATTTTACAAGTTTTCAATATGCGCACTGCTCGACCATCTCTTCCAATATTAGTGGTCGCCCAGAACATTTTTCCCAGCGGAGACAGATTTCTTCTTTGAACATTTTGTGCCATATCTAAATTCGTACTGGAATTGGTGCATTTTAGCGAATTCTCTCAAAAATGCACGCTAGAGAATGTCATTTTTATACTTGAAAAGGAAAAAAAAAGAGGTAAAACATCAAACATAGAATTTTGATTTGTTTCTGCACATGTTTGAATTTGGACGAAAATTAGTCAATTTATTAGATTACGAAATTATATCAATTTTTTTCCTGAAACACCCTCCATAATATTAACAAAACCTCATCTGAAAAATTCAGACCAAAATATATATCGCGGTAATCCTGAAAATCCTTTTCTAGGAATCCTGTTTACCATATGTTCAAACTTTTTGGGATTGATCCTTGCTTTCTTTCCACCTTATTTCATAGATGAAGAGATGGATTTTTATTTTTCCCAGTGCTATTTACGCCTAAGTGAATGTAACAAATTCGACTGGAAATCGAACTGAGGAATCTGATTTCCCATCTCGAACCGCTATCCATTACACCACTCGCACACCCGAAAACACGATTGAGCAGACAGTAATTAAAATAACAAAAGTACGTTGGTACGAATCAATTTATAATGTAACAAAAGTTCATCTCACAAATTCATGAAGAAAGAAGGCCAAAGAGTAGATAGGCCGAAATGTTATGATAAAAAATCACTAAAAGGTAAACTGGTCTGTATGAATCAATGTACAGGGTGTTTCTATAAATTTGATCTCTTCTGAGATGTAAACATGTTATCCCGGCCTTTCTCTGGGGTTCATATTCTTTGAACATATTAATCCCAAGCTCTAGGGGAGGGCCTTCCAAGGCAGTACCTCTCCTTTGAGAGGGGGCTGGGTTTATTGCCTGGTACCTGAAACGTCCCCAGAACGGGAAGTGTCGAGAAGGCTTGGGCAATTTTTCCACTGTATTGCCGTCAAATCCACCCTAAACCGCGACCTTGTATCACATTCGATAACGATGTGTGCACAATGAAAAATACCTGTAAATATCCGAGTAACTACATAGTCTATGCAAATGAAACTAAACAGGTTTATTGTTGAGCAAAATAAGATTTATTCATCAAAATTTGAGAGAGAAAGCCAAAGGTATGTGGATTTAATGAACGATTTTACAAGTTTTCAATATGCACATTACCTGTGACACGGCACACATCGAACCGGCAGTCAACTGTGGCATGAGGATTTTCTTGGGCTTGTTGAATTTCCTATTCGTATGAAATGTGACCTCATCATTGAAAACAATTCTCCTTTAAGTTTATCTTGCGCATCGAGATAGATTTGTTTGCGATTTTGCTTGTCATCTGTCTTAAAGGGCGGAAAAAGCTGCAGCTTGTAGAGGTGGGGGTGGTATTCGCAAGCGTTTTCTTGCGAAACGTCGAACTGTCGAAGGAATCTGGGTTTCCAGACTTGCTTTTTTTATGGACTTCCTTACGGTTCACAAAAATGTTTCCGGAACCGACTTGACCATCTCGTCCAAGACTGGTGGTCTTCCAGATTCCTTTGCCCTGCAGACACGGCCTTCCTGTTTCTTTTTTTGTTTTTTTTTTAAAATTCATTGTGCCATGTCAAAATACACATTGCAGTCGATGCATTTTAGCGAATTCTCTCAAAATGCATGATGCACCATCTTGTTCGAGCAGACTCTAACACACAAAACGCCTTTTCTTTTTCAGTGAATGCCATTTCTATAGCTGAAAGTCTTGGATATGACGATAAACTACATCCGGCAGCAAAGCCTCTGATCGAGAGATTGGAGTTTTCCCGGAGCCTGAAACTGCAAATTAATTGTTGTTCTCAGGTCTACACTGACTCGAGGTGGTAGCATCTGTTAGGGACCCAGCAATGGGAAAATAGTGACACTCACCTAGCAAAGAAGAACAATCACTATGAATGTATAAAACAAACACACACACACACACACACACACATATATATATATATATATATATATATATATATATATATATATATATATATATATAGTAAAATTACCATAAATACCTATTTATACCAAAATGTCCAAAGATGAAAATTATAGCAATAGGACCAACAATAAATTTTATAGCAGCATGACCAATAATATATTTTATAGCAAAATGACCCACACCATATTTTATAGCAAAATGGACTATAATGCATTTTAAAGCAAAATTACAAAAAATCCATATCATAGAAAATGGACCCTCAATATAACCAACAAAAATTTTTATAGCAACATGACCGATAATAATATATTTTATAGCAAAATGACCAACAATACATTTTATAGCAAAATGACCGACAATACAGTTTAGAGCAAAATGACTAATAATACATTTTATAGCAAAATGACCAATAATAAATTTTATCGTAAAATTATCAACAATACGTTTTATCTGGAGTTCAAGGCATATAATTACGCTCAAAATATTTAGACTGTCTCCATTAAATAACCATAGAGGCTGATTTGCCGCTAAACAAGATCAATCAAACCGAACTATACCTAAAAAAAAAAACTGAAAACAGAAACGAAAACATTGAACATAGAATTTCGAGTTATTTTTATACATGCTGCTTAAAATTTGAGTTCATTTAACCGAGAATTAGTCAAGTTATGGAGGTGTAGACATTACAAAGGAAACGGTAAACCACCGCTAAACTGGAAACAAGGGATAAACCTCTACTCCTGTTCAATAGACTAAGGAGGTGTGTAAACCGGACGATAGGCGAACCTATCTACTCCTATTAGTGGTGGAGAGAAAAAAAAGTGAATAAAATTTCAGATTTCAAGTGTAGACGTTAGGGATAAAGAGATGATGAAGCGGGCTTTAGAGGGCACCAATCCTAAGCAGGAAACAAAGAATAAACTCCTGTTCAAAAGACTGGGGAGAAGTGTCAATCGGACGATAGGTGAACCTATCTACTCCTATAACATTATCGCTTGTTCTTATAGCAAGTATAATCTGTTACATTGTATACGCCATAGAAAACAGTCTTAATGATTTATGGACAACCAGGAAGAAGGAATTTAAAATTTTAATCATCAATGTTAACAATATAACGAGTTGTTGTTTTCCATGGCAATAAATAATGTGTAAAGATGAGCCAAAAATGACTTCTTTTTTTATCAACAGTAGTTCTGAAGATGCATAGAAATAGGGAAAGATGCTTTCTAGAAACTAAGAAAATACCCTTGGGCGATCATGAATCGAAAAGTGGCATGATCATCCAAGTATGTTCTATCTGCTCCCTACTAACACTCATTAGGCCAGTGTGGTAGACTAATGGCCCATTCCTCTCCATGAATCTGGGGAGGGTCTGCATCCAACAAAGGACCTTCACAAGCTGAGAAGAACATTGATTATTTCGCAACAGATCAAAGTTTGTTTTTTAGAGGTTGACATTTGAATTTTACTTTTTAAAATGAACCTTGGGCAAATCAACCATATTGTCATAAGTGGTCATGAAAATGGTTATTTTGTCTTTTTAATAATGTTCACCCAGTATAAGGCTTAAGAGCCACTTAACGTAGAGGGTTACTGTGCGGACTTATATTAGTATAGGAAAGAACAAACATTAGGAGTATAGAGCTGAAGCAGACTTTAAAAGGAGCCTGAAACCCAGTCCTAAACAGGAAACAAGGTATAAACCTCTACTCCTGTTTAAAAGACCAGGGAAAAGTGTGAACTGGACGATAGGCGCACCTATATGCTCCTATTGGTGGTGTGCAGAACTTAGGAGTAAGGAAGTGAAGCAGACATTAGAAAAAAACCGAAAACCCAATGCTAAGCAGGAAACAAGGGATAAACCTCTACTCCTGTTCAAAAGACTAGGTAGGAGTGTCAACTGGACGATAGGCTTGCCTATCTACTTTTATAACATTATCGCTTGTTCTCATAGCAAGTATAATCTGTTACATTGTATAAGCCATAGAAAACAGTCTTAATGATTTATGGACCACCAGGAAGAAGGAATTTAAAATTTTAATCATCAATGTTAACAATATAACGAGTTGTTGTTTTCCATGGCAATAAATAATGTGTAAAGATGAGCCAAAAATGACTTCTTTTTTATCAACATTATGAATGATTTTCTCCCTCCAGCTATGGGTAAATAGCAGGACAGACCGGGTTCTACAGCCTTGGATGTCAACTGGTCTAACGCAGAAAGAAATGGCAACCTACTGCGGGAAAAATGCTTCGCCAGTTATGTATCGAAAGATACATGATCGCCTAAGCGTGTATCACGTGTGGCACATAACTGACTGACTGACGTGCTAATACCCTTGGGAAAGGTATGAATCCTCTTCTTCAGCTATGGGTAAATAGCAGGGCAGACCGGGTTCTACAGCCTTGCATGGCAACTTGTCTACCGCAGAAAGAAATGGCAACCTACTGCGGGAAAATGAAAGATACATGATCGCCTTAGCGTATATCACGCATGGAACATCACTGACTGACATGCTTATACCCTTAGGAAATGTATGAATGCTCTTCTCCCTCCAGTTATGTGTAAATAGCAAAACAAACCGGTTTCTATAGCCTTGGATGGAAACTGGTCTACCGCAGAAAGAAATGGCAACCTATTCCGGGAAAATATCGGCCTCGTCAGTCATGTATCGAAAGATACATGATCGCCTAAGAGTGTATCACGGATGGCATATAGCTGACTAACGTGATAATACCCTTGCGAATAATATGAATCCTCTTCTCCCTCCAGCTATCAAAACAAACCGGTTTCTATAGCCTTGGATGGCAACTGGTCTAGCGCAGAAAGAAATAGCAACCTATTGCGGGAAAAGATCTGCCTCGTCAGTCATGTATCGAAAGATAAATGATCGCCTAAGCGTGTATCACACATGGCACATAACTGACTGACTGACGTGCTAATACCCTTGGGAAAGATATGAATCCTCTTCTCCCCCCAGCTATGGGTAAATAGTAGGACAGACCAGGTTTTATAGCCTTGAACGGAAACTGGTCTACCGCAGAAAGAAATAGCAACTTACTGCGGGAAAAATCTGCCTCGTAAGCCATATATCGAAAGATCACCTAAGCGTGTATCATGTATGGCACATTACTGACTGACTGATATGCAACCATTAATAAGTTATAACTATTTTTTGAGATCCTGCTGTCTTAAATGCACATAAAAATATTGCATGTTATTACACGTTGATCTCATATAACTTGCTGTGTCTAACGTCAAAGTTTTAAAAAAAATAACGGCGTTTAAAAAAAAAAAACAACAAAAAAAATGACACACTCCTTAAAACGTATTTTTTTCATTTGTGCTCCTGAGTCATGTGTATTGTTAGCTTGGGACTACACAATACGAATTTTGGCCAATCTGTGCACACGCAACAATCACATTTTTGAAAAGATATACAAAAAGAACGATCATTAAACATAATAGACAAAAAATGTCTGCTGTTTTTAAAAAGGCATATTTCAAGGAACAGTTACTGCCCAGATATACCGAATGTATATATTTACTTATATAAATGCCACAATGTTTGTTGAGGTATCAATGACGTGAATTTGCGAATGAATAGCGGCTCAGAATAAACCTAGTTCAAATTCCGATCGGGTTCGTTAGATTGACTTACGGACAAATACCCTTGGGAAAGGTAGTGATTTTCTAAGCCCGGCTTAGATGTGGCACAAGGCCGAAAGTATGGGGCGCCCAGTGAGGAACCCTTGGAAAAGGTATGCCTCAATCTTCTCTCTCCCCAGCTAGTTGAATAGCATGACAGACTGTGCCCAATAGCAAACAGACTCCCTCAGAAAGAAAGACACTTCATTATAGTGACCATCATAGAAAAAGAAAAAGACACATTTAAATCTTAAACATGATAAGAAAATTCTCATACGACAATTTACCTTTCTTGAAACACTAGTGTGTTTTTATATATATATATATATATATATATATATATATATATATATATATATATATATATATATACTAATTCTACGTGAAGACCAGACGAGAGCAACCGAGGGTGAATGTAACAGACAGACAGAACGAACGTAGCGAGCCAGAGTCACCGTGAACGAACACGTAGACTCAGTAAGAAGTCATGCAGAGATACTTCAATACCAAAGACTATATATATATATATATATATATATATATATATATATATATATATATATATATATATATATATATATTTTACTACTAACCTGCGTTACCAGTTTGTATTATTACGTTAATACATTATTTTCATATATTCATTACTGGCGTTTGTTATTTATTGGTACCGGATTTCATCCCGGAATCCACAACAGGTTCTCTCAGATTATTAAAAGAGAGCAGTTACATTTTGGAGGCATTAAAATTAACAAGCCATTGATTGTCCCAGTAAACAACAGAATGTGGTTCATTTTTGAGATCAGCTTCCTATTTGACCTTATCCAACTGATCAGACTTACTGAGTGAACATAGTTAACTGAAGGCTATAAGTTCAGTCCCTGGGTCTAGCAATGAAAGATATATATATATATTGGTTCAATAGATAAAAAAGCGAATGTAACATTAGACGGATGCCTTAACTGTTATGTCATATCCCTAGCATGGACAGTATAATGAGAATAATCTACTATTAAAATATTTCCAGTTTACCAAATGCAATAGATACGTGTAAAAGGTGGACGATGTAGTAATTGAAGTTGGAGACATGGACAGCAGCTCATATTGAGGAATTTGAGAGCCGAATTTGAATTCCAGTCAAATTCGTTATATTCCCTTACACAGAAATACTTCTGGGAAAGGTATGAATCCATCTCTTCTCTCCCTAGCTATTGCTTAAATAGCAGGACAGACCCAGTCTTATAGTTTTGGGTAGCAATTGGTTTAGGAGAAGGAAAACTCTGATTTCAAAACCTCCAACTATGGATTAAATAGTAGGGCAAGTCTGGGCTCTGTATGTCTTGTTTGACAACCAGCCTAGGAAAAGGACAACCCCGAATTTAAACCAGTATGTAGCCCAGGGGAAGCACATACTATACAGTTAAGGAAAGGATCATTGATTCTATGATTCCAATTATGGTTGACTTCTGTCCATTGATTCATCGATATGATTGAAATATAAGTATGGCAACCAAGACGAGGATCAATATTCGATTAGATAAATGTGGAATAAAGACGATAGACTTGTTTCACCAAAAACATTATCTAAAAAAAAGTACAATGAATTTGCTTACAAAATATTTAGTTTGATGTACCGCTAAACAAACGCAACCTTGAAAAAGGTATGAATCTATCTCCCCACCTCACAGCTTTTTGGCTTAGTTGTAGGATTTGTATCTGAAGAAGTCAGTGTTATTCTAAAAAACAAAAAAATATAAGAACATCTATTGTTAAAGCAATATTCACTCACAAAAAGAAATACAGTGTAACCCAGATATAAGAGACCCGGATATAAGAGAAACCAGGATATACGAGAAACCCGGATATAAGATAGATTTTCTCTGGTCCCAAATTAGAGCCATACTTAACTAAACAAAATAGACCAAACCCGGATATAAGAGAGCCCCTGACATAAGAGAGATTTTCTGTGGTCCCAAATTAGAGTCATACTTAACTAAACAAAATAGACCAAACCCGGATATAAGAGAAATCCGGATATAAGAGAGATTTTCTCTGGTCCCAAATTAGAGCCATACTTAACTAAACAAAATAGACCAAACCCGGATATAAGAGAGCCCCTGACATAAGAGAGATTTTCTGTGGTCCCAAATTAGAGTCATACTTAACTAAACAAAATAGACCAAACCCGGATATAAGAGAAATCCGGATATAAGATAGATTTTCTCTGGTCCCAAATTAGAGCCATACTTAACTAAACAAAATAGACCAAACCCGGATATAAGAGAGCCCCTGACATAAGAGAGATTTTCTGTGGTCCCAAATTAGAGTCATACTTAACTAAACAAAATAGCCCAAACCCGGATATAAGAGAAATCCGGATATAAGAGAGATTTTCTCTGGTCCCAAATTAGAGACATACTTAACTAAACAAAATAGACCAAACCCGGATATAAGAGACTTCGTATCCGGTCCCGACAACTCTCTTATATCCGGGTTACACTGTATTACAATTCAAACTTTCTTTCGGTTTTATTAGGTTGTTGCAAAATAATGTCGGTTTTTGACGTATTTTTTAACGTATCACGTGTATCTGAGCAGTCACTTGTTACTGCAGTGAATCTTTTCTTTTTGGGGTAGAATGAAAAAGCAGTGGCCTTTTGTCAGACTAAACAAATCCCTATAAAGAATGAGGATACTGTATGGAAATTTTAATTCCATGTTCACTATTATTCTGTATAATGAATACAAACCAAGTATCAATCTTATAGAATCTGTTAACCATATGAGAGACTAAAATTGACAAAGAACGGAAGTTCTTTTTGAACCAACGGAAGTTAACGAAGCAGATATTTTCCTTTTAAAAACAGCACAATGATTTGAATTCATTTTGTTTTTAGGGTTGCTTTTCATTTTTGCTAAAATCATTAAAACTCGTTTGCAGTCAAGCGAATTCGGACGAGACTCAAGCTTATTTTTAATTAATGAAGGGATTTGTTTTTAGTAGGAAATTTGTTAGCCTTTAACGACTTTGTTATCGAATTTAAGAAAAAAAAATCTAATTATTACACATGAGGAAATTTAAGGAGAGCAGCTGAAAACGAATCCGAAAAAAAAAAAAAAAAAAAGGATTGACTTCATAGCATTACAAATGAACAATATCCAATATCTTTATATATACGGTGTTTCAAAAAAATCTATACACACTAACCCTAACAGGCTGTCATGCCAAGATTAGAGAAGTTTTGGAAGATAAGGAATTTTATCTTCAGCATGATGGAGCATGAACACGCTACCATCGTTATGTAGAATTGCACCTTAATTAAATCTTGTCAAAACATAAAGGTAGGAAGATGGGGTTCTGTAGAATATTGTCCTCGTTCAGCAAGCCTTAAGTCTTTTTCTTTGTGGGGAATCGTAAAAATACTCTTAAAAATATTTTGACGATAAAAGTCGGTTTTTAATCAAGTTTGGGACTTATTTTTCATCTAGGTATTTTTATATAAATTGTTTTGGAGGTATCTATCTATCTATCTATCTATCTATCTATCTATCTATCTATCTATCTATGTCTGTCTGTCTGTCTCTCTCTCTATATATATATATATATATGGTGTACTCTCCCGTCGTATTCGACGCATGAGGGTCAAGCGGCTCAGTTCCTAGGAACCGAGAGCCCAGACACCTGCACATATCATTTGATTATAGTGGTGAAGGCTTCGTGCAGAATTAACCACAATTTTTGAAGGGCCGACTACAGAGCCTGGTGTACAACGTTCCACAAGGTTCCCAAAAGACCCTCCGCAGGTTTTGAATTCAGAGTTGTCCTTTTCCTAGACAAGTTACCATCCAAGGCTATAGAACCCAGTCTGTCCTGTTATTTTTCCATAGCTGGAGGGGGAAGAAGAGGATCAATACCTTTCCTAAGGATATTAGCTCGTACGTGAATGTGATGGATTTGACTGGAATTCGAACTCGGCTCTTCGATATATATATATATATATATATATATATATATATATATATATATATATATATATATATATGGCCTTATCTAATCTTTTCTTTTTGAAAAAAATCACAACTCCTCTGCCCATATTTTCTTCCGAGGCAGTGACATTTCCGCTAATTGTGCCTGGTCCGAGGGGATGGAAGACGGAAGACCTTCGAAGTACATTCTCTATGCAGAACTTTTAAACGGAACGAGAAAAAAGTGGCCAACCACAATTTCGGTTTAATCAACATGTCTCCATATCTTTTAATGCCAACGCTGTCGTCTAGGAAAACACTTAATATATGGCAGCAATCAACTCACAAGTGTGACCATCTTGACTCATCACAGAAAGCCAAAACACAAGCTTTGGGGCTTTGTATTGGGTAAACAACAGTAAAGACAAAAAGAAACCCCCAATAAAAGATATTTTAATTAAATTCAACGTATCTTTTTTTTTTTTTTTTTAATCATTTCGCCCCAAACAAGGCGATAATATCACTAAGATGCAAAGGTTACTCAGAGATAAAGAAAATGAGAAAACACTAGTGAGTAGAAAGGGCAATATAGCAAAAGATTCAGGACGATTGAATATCGCTATTAATGTTGCATCTAAATTTTTGAAGATCGTAGTTTCAGGGAAGCAAGAAACCAGAATAGGGTTCCACGGGCGAGAAGTACGAGAGAAGAAACTATTAGAATAGAATTTACGGTTACATCTAGATATTACAACAGTAAAACGATGAGGCCTACTTGTCAACCTAGTACACGCCCTGTCAGTAGCTCATAAAGAATAAACTATTCCGTTTTAATTGTGTGGAAAGACGGTAAAGATAGATTAGAGACCATTTTTAGTTTCACTGAGAAAATGAATAAAAAAAAAGAAAAGAACAAAATGAAAAGATAAAAATGTTTAACTTCGGTTTCACTGAAATGGAAAAAAAATTGTCAATTGGAAAGTGAATGTAATAGATTCGACTGGAACTCGGATCTCCGATTCGTCAATTCGAGCCGCTATCCATTACGACTCCCTCTGTCATGGAATAGTGGATATTTTTTTAGATTTAACTGTCTAAAAGATACACAAGACAACATGATAGGAACGGTGAAAATGTGGCGAACATTTTTAACTAATTTTACAAATTTGTTGGTGATATTTTATGCGTTTGTAATCTAAAATTTTACTCCTAAAATTCACGCCGATGCCGCATGTAAGAAAGAATTCTGCTTTGTAAATTCAGTTAGTTAATTGCGAAAAGAGCTTCGATGATCATGTCTCTTTTTGGTCCATGACTGAACAGGCAAAAAATATCCTACCTACCCGGTAGTTTACCGATTCTTTCTGTGATAGCGAGAATGAAAATAGATTGATCCATACCTTTCCCAAGGTTATTTTCGCATAAGTGTATGCAACGAATCCGACTGGAATTCGAACTCGATTCCTTAAGTTGAACCGTTATCCACAGCGCATACACGGCACGCATATTGAAAAGAAATACTGTCGCCATTTTGCACTTGCTTCGATTATATTTTCTTGCGTCGGTAATTCTTTTTAAAATTTATATGCAAGAAGGGATTCCGACATTTAAATCCCTAAAATACACGATATCATTTCACCAAATTAAATAAAAATCAATAATAAATAGATAGATAATAAGAGATAATCCTCTATTCTGGACATTTAAACAGGAGTATCGGATTATCACTTGTTTCCGGTTTAGGACTGAGTTTCCGGTTCCTTCTTCACTATATTTCTAAAGTCTCCGTCTGAAGTCGGAAATTTTATTGACATATTATTGTTTTCTCTCTTCAATTGGAGTAGATAGTTTCGCCGATCGTCCGGATCACACTCCTCCCCTGTTTTTTTTTTTTTAAAGGAGTATAGGTTTATCTGTTTCTTTTTTTTTGAATTTCGCTTTCGGTTCGTTCTAAAATATTTTCATTTTCTTTGACTTGCAGTAGCCACTTGAGTTTTGCTCGCATCATCGCCTCGCTTGGGGCCAATTGATTAAACAAATAAATAAATAGATAAATTGTGATATACCGTACCTATGAACACTAATGGGTATGTCCCAACCCTCATAACTACATTGCACACTATTGTAAGTGTGTGTGGGCGGTAATATGCTGTCTAAGTAGTCCACTACTAGCAGTGGTTTACCTACTTCACGCCGCTGGCGAGTATTGTATTTTGTTGATGTTATAAAGACTACCATTTCATTTCCAACCTCCGTTTTAGTTATTCCTCATTCATTAACATTTTTTTAGGTTACAATATAAATAAAAATTAAAAAAAATATAACGAAAATAGAAAATCACGCTTTCGATCCAAATTCCAATTCTTTTTTCTTATTTTTAAAGAAACAGACAACAATGGTGTCCATTAATATGATTTCCCTGTATAGGTTAATCTATTGTTCCCTATCTTGGATGCGGTTTTCAGTTTGTTCTAAAATCATTTCATTCTTTTTCATCCCGAGCAACCCCTTGCGTTGGGGTGGCATTATCGCCTTGCTTTGGGGCAAAATGACTATAATGAAAATAAACGAATAAGTAGATAAAAAACAAAAAAAGGAAAATAGCCATCCAGCTTTCGATCCAAATTCCAATGCTTTTTGTCCTTTTTATTAAAGAAACAGACAGCAACAGTGTCGAACCGCATGACTGTTCCATGTTCCGCCGTGCCTGTTGCAGTCAAAACCTATGTCGCCATGTTGGCGCTTCTCATGACACTGCAGATAAAGAAGGTCATTTCCACACGCATTAGGACAGATTTGCCGCTTTTTCTGGACCAATCAGTTCAAAATTAAACAAGTTGGATGCGCTAAAGTATTTGAGATATTGCTATTTCCTATTCATTCCTCATCTACTGTGTGTCATTTTCAAATCGATCATATCTCGATTATTCTACAGGCTTCTCAACTTACGGAACACAGAGAAATCATTAAACAAGGATCTATCTATCTATCTATCTATCTATCTATCTATCTATCTATCTCAGTCCGTTCATCTCTCTCTCTCTCTCTCTCTAAGAATTCTATTTTGATCTAAAATTTATATGTACGCTTGTCGAGCATTGATCTCGCTAGAAAAGGGGAAATACTAAAGAAGCCAGGTCTAGTATTCACCGTGCGTGAGATGGATATTATGCCTGCTTCATAAATCCTCCTATTCTTTTCATTTTTCAATTTTCATTCAAAATACTCAAATTTTAGGAATACGTTTTCACAGCGTCGCCCACGTGACGACAACGTGACCATGTTTAAAACGGAACGCTGATCATATAAAACTTTCAGTTATCTGTTTGGATAAGTCTTGTTCGTATGTCCATCGTCTTTGTCATGTTGAATTGATAATTTTAATTATATTTTGTGAATATGTCCTGAAGATGGTTTATTAGACCGAAACGTCCCACGTTGACATTATATTAACATTAAAACAGCATAATTGCATATAAGGATTTTTGTTTGTTTTTTCCGTATATTTTTCTTCATATATATATATATATCCGTTTATATCTATCTATCTATCTATCTATCTATCTATCTCAGTCCGTTCATCTCTCTCTATATATATATATATATATAATATATATACATCAATCCGTTTATATCTATCTATCTATCTCAGTCCGTTCATATCTCTCTCTTTCTCATAGAAACACACACACACACACACACACACACACACACACACACACACACACACACACTCATATATATATAAACCATGTAAAAATACCTTTTAAAAACTTCTCGAGCGGGTTTCTCACAACAAAACAAGTACAAAAGTCTATATAAGCATATGTCCACTGATCATTATTTTTTATGTTATTAAGTTTAAAAAGGTTTAAGGTAGATGGCGTTGTGTTGCTATGTATCATAGACTAGGTTACATTGGTCATTCGTGTACATGTGAGGCTAATCTGTCTTCAACATTTAACGTGTGTAGTAGTGAGTTAACTGTGAAGTGTTCCGTTTCGCAATGGCAAAATAGTCATAGCGTTAGCAGACAGCTATGATTTTTACATACGGCCACGTGAATGGTAATCGACGTGATGCAGGACGGCTGTATCAGATTGCATTTCCAGACTGTAGGCAGCTGAATCATCCAACCTTTGCTGCTATTTAGCGTCACGTTGCTGAGACCCGACCCATGGCACTACAAGGTACGCCTTGTCACGAAGAACACATTCTACAGGCTGTCGCACATGTCAAGTGGCCCTAGCATGTCGTACATGTCATAGTACCGTATGGAGGGCAAATTAAGAGCAATTCCTGTATCAGTAACATTTGCAAAATGTGCAGTGTCTTTCCCACTCTGATCACTGAACACAGGCAAACATTTCCCGATGGTTTATCACACAAACTGTCGATCCGTTCTTTGTCTCTTCAGTCTTGGTTACGGATGAGGCAACATTTGAAAGAGATGGAATAAAAATTTTCACAATCAAGTTTTGGGGGCGGATCCGAATCGCCATGGTACAATACAGGCTATACGCCCGCATCAGTTTACGATTAATATGTGGGCTGGAATTCTAGGTGACTGTTTGTTAGGTTCATTTGTTCTCCCGTCTCATCTTATAGGAGCTGTCTACTGGGACTTCATTACACTTGCAGACCTGCTAGAGGATGTACCCCTGCTAATACATAGACTCATGCGGTTCATGCATGATGAGAGTGCAGCACCTTTTAGTCACATCTATCATGAAAGGATAGGTAGAGGAGGACCTTTTTCATGGGCTGCACGTTTTCTCGACCTCAGTCCTTTGAATTTTTCTCTGTGGGACCACCTAAGCAATTGGTTTGTGCAGCATACATTAATAATGTAGAGACGTTTCATCAACGTGTCATGGGGGCCTGCGAAACCATTCGACAAGGTGTGGAATTATTTGGAATGGACCACCATTCGACGGGTGCATGCGCGTGTAAAACCAAGCGGAGGACTTTTTGTATATTTGTAATGAGTTGCTGTGTTGAGGTACAACGATGGCTTTTTGGACCTCCCCTATATTTATAAGAATATTTTTTGGACCCTATATTTATAAGGATATTTTACCTTGTTTAGGTTTCAGGAAATCGCCCACAAAGGATTTAAAACTATTTTTGATACACTCTGTATATATATATATATATATATATATATATATATATATATATATATATATATATATATATATAAAAGTGGCATTGGAGTCAACACTCGGAGGCGACAGGCTGTTTCATCATGGACGTAACCGTCAGACGATTGCGTCCAGCATGAAACAGCCTGTCGCCTCCGAGTGTTGACTTCAATGTTCACTTTTATATTTATATTTACATACGCTCTCTCTCTGATATTGAGCACTTTATCCCATAAATATAGAACACCTTAAGACTATAATTCTTCATAAGTTTATATATATATATATATATATATATATATATATATATATATGATATATATATATATATATGATATATATATATATCATATATATATATGTATATATATATATATATATATCATATATATATATATCATATATATATATATATGATATATATATATGATATATATATATATGATTATTTATTTAAAAATATGATTCCATATCATATTTTTAAATAAATAATTATATTTTTAAATGAATAATTATATTTTTAAATAAATAATTATATTTAGGCTCTACATTTGTATCGAGCACTGTTTTTTAAAAATAATTAAAAAAAAACAAAAAAACTTTGGATTATTTACCTAATTCCTATTTTCTATATATTTTCACACACACACACACACACACATACATTCATACATACATACATACATACATACATACATATATATATATATATATATATATATATATATATATATATATATATATATATATATATATAAACTTTTTATTAGTTGTATAAAACTTAATAGCCGCCATAAATAGACAATTATATATTTTATTTTTGAGTAGGTCCGATTCAAATTGCCATCTTAAGATATTGGAGGCCACATATATTTTTTCAATGACGTCTTCGCTCTGTAAAGTATTTTGTCCTTGCCCTCCAAATGATTTCCGTCTAAATTTTCCACTCAGATTTCATTCCTTATATTGATAATATATATATATATATATATATATACATATATATATAGATAGATAGATAGATAGATAGAGAGAGAGAGAGAGAGAGAGAAAGAAAGAGAGAGAGTGATTTATCTCTGTTGAGCGAGATTCTAAACCGGTTATCTAGCTCGATATTCATTTTTCCTTTTTAATTACAATCTTGTTTGGTATTATTAAAAAAAACAAATTTTTCTTTGTTTATGGAGTTTTGTACCCCTAATAAAATGTTTAAAGTCTTCAAGACAAGTTACAAACGTCACTTAATCAGCACTTTGAATTTACTATTGAGATTTAAAACGCAATTAGAACTGCTGCGGCCAAAATGTCCTTTCTTCAGTCGTGCCTGACAAATAAAGTTTGCAACTCCAAATTTTCTTTCTTCCTTCCGGATTAAAAGGGCTATTTTACATTCAGGAAAGAAAATATAGAAGCCATTTATTTCCAACTTTCTATCTCAGCTCCCTTGTCGTCTGGCCCGACCTTATACGACGTATTATCTATCAATTATGGAATAACACTAACTTATTTACCCTATTTGATAGGATACGTCTTGTCCGTTAGGCTGCACTTATCCATGAAAGGAGTCGTTTACGACTTGTGTCAAAACATCAGAATAAGTTGCAGCATTTGATTTATAACAAATTTCGGTGTTCTGCTAATCACCGAATTGGTCAAATGTTCTGAATCTTTCTTGTGAGTTGTCCATGCTGGAGTTCTTGATACTCTCACATGGGCTGGATTTCTGTATTCCTCGCTCATTTATTAAACGAGAAGAAATTCATTCAGTTTCAAGTTCTCTTTGCTCAGTTAGCCAGACATCAACCTGATTCTAGTAGCAAGGCAAGTTGAATGACAGCATATTCAGACGCGAGGATTCCTGTATCGTTTAGTGAATTCAAGTGAAATTGACAAAAGTGAATTCAAGTGTGTGTGTATATATATATATATATATATATATATATATATATATATATATATATATATATATATATATACTCACCTGCCTCATCAGACCGACTACATTTTACTGAATGATATAAATTCAGTCAGACAATTTTATAAAAAAAAAAAAATAAAGTTAACGAAGATACAAAGAAAAATGAAAAAGAATAAATGAAGGGGCGATTTTTACTTAACCATAAAAAATTAGTGGGTGAGTGTTTAGACTATTGAAGACAGAGGAGTGTGGGAAGAAAAATATGTTTCTATATAGAAATAAGCGAAGGTAGGGAAAGATTTTATGGGTAAATCCTTAACGACAGAACTTGTTATAAAAATCGCAGAAATACAGTCTATGTTGTTATTCATTTAAACATCATCAATATCACTTTTTCATAATAATAATAATAATAATAATAATAATAATAATAATAATAATAATTATATCATATAATATAATATTTCAAAAAGGCTAACGAATAAATAATAATAGAAATAAAAGTAATAAAATAACCTACAACGTAAGCATATCCATGGAATCCACATAAAATATTAAACACATCTATAAACACAAATCTCTGTCTAAATCTGTAAGGAGTTTGTGATTTACTGATTGATATATATATATATATATATATATATATATATATATATATATATATATATATATATATATATATAGTATGACAAATTGGGAAAGTTTTTCCAACGCGTTTCATCCGAGTGGGCTTTGTTGACGTTGCCACGTTTCTTGCACATGCGCAAACGTGGCAACATCAATGATGCCCAGTGAGATGAAAACTTAACGGATGAAACGCGTCACAAAAAATTTTTCCAATTTGTCATACTATTTTTTAAATACTCTTTGCTGATATATAAATTTATATAAAATGATATATGTCATATATATATATATATATATATATATATATATATATATATATATATATATATATATATATATATGTTACACTGCAACAAAAAAATTACCTCATTTGGGTATATATCTATTTCAACCAACGCTAAGGCTAAGTACGTTATTATATACTAACGGATCAATTACATGTACTGCTCTGTAAATGTCAAGATTAGTTATTCCAAAATTCGCTTGAGGATGAAACAGAGCTGGTGTTTTAGCTTCTGTTTTTGAAACATGAGAAATCTTATGTAGTGATGGAATCATTGTTTAAAAAAATGATTATAATTTAGGCTCTACTTATGTATTCAGCACTTTTTTTTATTAAAATAAATACAAAAATACTAAAGACCTTTGGATTATTAACCTAACGGTTCTTCCCTATTTTTCTATATATTAGCACACATACACCCACACTTAATATATATATATATATATATATATATATATATATATATATATATATATATATATATGTTTTGAACAATAAAAAATATTAAAAAAATAAAATCTTCAAACACACTGTTTTGTATACTAGTATTCTTTCGTTTTTATTATTTCATTTAGATTCCTCAACTAGTTTCGGCCAACATAGCCATCATCAGGAGAAAAAATAATTTTCTGCTTGCTGGTAGCAGTGATCTACAGAAATGAATGACTTGATGGAAAAAATAAACTTTTGTCTGTAGTTTTCATTTGTTTTTTCATTTTTTTTATCTTTTTAACATGAATCTTTTAACATTCCTTGTGTTGGTCAAACAGTCTCTTTTAAGTTGTTGAGATAAGAGCTGGATGAATCCATGCTGTTCTGAATTCCCTTGGTCAGTTTGACAGTTTTATTGGTTCCTGGAGAGAGGATGTGTCTCTGTTAAATGTCTGTGTTATTTGGTTCTTAGGAAGTGAGTGAGTATGATGTCTGTAAGTGCGTATATTCGTATGGCTGTGTGCATAAGTGTGAGGGGAGGCCTCAACACCTCCGCAAGGATATAGTAGGTTGGTGCAAAAATAATGACGTAATAATGTCTTTTTCTGACGTATTTTTTAACGTCAAAAAACGACATTATTACGACATTATTTTTGCACCAACCTAATATATATATATATATATATATATATATATATATATATATGCAGTTTTCTTATAATATAATATTTCTTTCCTATAGAAAACTTATGGAGCATTATAAAGTACAGGCTCTCGAGAAAGCAGTTGAGCAACATGCTCCATAAGTTTTCTATGGGGTTGAGGTCAGGAGATTGGGGCTCCCATGTCATAACACTGACCTGCTTCTTATCAAAGTATTCCTTCATCAATTTTGATTTGTGACAGGGAACATTATCCTGCATCAAAATGAGCTCGGTGGGGTCGATTTGCACCCTTTCAGCAGAAGGGAGCAGACATGACTCTAAAATTGTTCTCTTGTACTGCTTGCTCCTAAGAAACCAGTTCCATGAAAAGAAAAGCATCCCCAGAACATTATACTGAACGGATGCTTGACAGTACTTACTGCTAAATTAAAAGAGCTTTCAAAGCTTCTTCTTCGGATTTTAGATCGCTTATCCTTTGAATTTAGCTCAACTTTCGTTTCATCGGAGAAGAGAATATTTAGTAAAAAATCAGGTGAGTCACTTTTATCGAACATCACTGTATCTATCTATCTATCTATCTATCTATCTATCTATATATATATATATATATATATATATATATATATATATGTAAATGTGCGCGTATGCATGTATGTATGTAACGTACCTACAAAGACTCACTAAAAAAGGAGCATACATTATTAAAGATGCCCAAATCTTAAACAAAACAAAGTTTTATAGTCAAAATCTTTTTATTATTCTTACGATTTCTTGATGTAAAGATCAATGATTTTAATCGGTTTTCGAACTTTCAAAAATTTAATTAAAATATTTTGTTTTCCTCTGGATCATAAATTTATATGAGAAATTCCAGCGTCTTTTTGCGGCGAAAATCACATTAATTTGGAAATCCTGTTAGGAATCAGAAAAATTATTGGATTTTAATGAAAACTTAGGACTTAATAACAAATGAATGAAATTATTTTTTTTTTATATAAAATCTTGGTAAAAATATTTTCCATTTGTTGCCTCCCCCCCCCCACACACACACCTTTATTTAATTTCATGAAATTTCGAGATATTCGTTTTTGTACCGTTAAAAGCTTGTATTAGTTATAAAGAGAAGTCCTCCAAGAATTTAAATCATCAATTTTGTTTTATCAAACAGGATAATAAAAATGTAATAAAACTAAGACATTATTTAATTAGAAATGCTTCTATAGCCATCACAAGTAAAATATATTATGGAAACTATTCTCTTATTAAAAACATTTTTGGATGAACAATGAAATTTGACAAGAATTTTTTTCATTTTAAAAAATAATTAGAATGATTTATAAACATTTAAATTTTTTATAATTCTGTTTTAATTTGTATCGCTCAAGTAATACTGTTATTGAATAAAGACAGTATATACTAATCATAAATAGAAAAGCTTACTACAATTCAACGACTTCCAGTATTTTAAAAGAATTTTGAATTGTGTTATGTGTGGTTATAATCGTGCCAATTTTTATAAATACAGACGTCCATACAAGACATTATCAGAAAATAAGAGCGGTAACGATAGTAAATTTAAAATTTATTATCAGTTTTCTAGCATTTCGTCAAAAAATGTCTTCGTAATTAAGACTATAAAGACAAAGTACCTAAAATTCAATAAAATATTATTAAGGGTTAAAATAGTTGAAATTTTAAAGAGTAGGAGTTTACGTGTTATTCCGCAAATAATTTTATAATAATTATCTCCCCTTAGATAAATTTCCCAAACAGCAGGTTGTCGATAAATGTGCCAACATCCTTGTTAAAAAATGCTTTTCTGCAATATTTTAAATTAAAAGTAGTATTTGTATTATTTCAGATTAATTAAACTTTAAATCAGTTAATCTCCCACAGATATAGTTTCAGAAAAGTATATTGTATTTTTGAAAGATTTTCTTTTTAATAAAGAGAATTATGCTGTGTTGAAAGATTTGTTAATATCGAGGATTTTTACTATTAGGTTGGTGCAAAAAATAATGACGTAATAATGTCGTTTTTTGACGTATTTTTTAACGTCAAAAAACGACATTATTACGTCATTATTTTTTCACCAACCTAATAACAATAAAAAAACAAAGCACATTCATATCAATTCCGTTTGAAATACAGCAAATAAAGCATATCTGAGCCGGTATGCTTTTAACCACTCTACCACAGAAGACCTTCACGGCCCAGGAATGCTTAATTACCATTTTAAGAAATGCACATCTCATTCAGATCTCGAAAGCCCTTATCTACTCGACCGTGCATATCTGCCAATTATATTTTCGTATCCGAAAGGTAAATAACATAATTTAAAAGGAATTAATGGGTCTTTTTTTTTTTTTAATTTTAATCCGACATTATTTTTTTATTACTTTAAGCATTATATTTTAGTGGATGCACGTGTTTGACTAGAAGCCTTGACTTTTTGCATATACCGGTCTTTGAAGTCAAGAGTCTTAAAAATAATGTGACCAGTGGCAAGGTTCGAATTTTCACCCCTGCTTCTTAACAATTCAAATATGGGTTTTTTCCAGGAGGTAATTATCGGCCTCATCCAATTTTCCAAATTTGACCAAATTAACAAACATGAAACTTTTGCTACAGGTGTATTTTTTGTAGATTGAGAACTCTTTAGCAATACCGTATGTATGTGTGTATGAGTGTGAGAGATAATTTTTTTACATTTCGCTTTGCATACGAAGATATATTGGGTATTTTCATCATATATATATATATATATAATTCCCACAGATGTGTTTGTGTGTGTGTATCCGTATTGCAATGTAAATTGCTTAATCGGCGTATATTTTTGTTGATAATGACAAAGCATCCATTTTCGTTTTCCAAACAATCTCAGTGTGTTTTCTTTGCAATCTTTGCACATCTCAACATTTGTCTTGGCTGTTGGCTCCTAAAAAATAAAAAAATAAAAAATAAAGAGTAAAGTACAAAATATATAAGAAAAATAGTAAATGAAATGCAAATGTCTATCGAAGCGTAAACTCGTAGAACAACGCCGAAATTCCACTCATCAACACATCTAACCCTTGTAAGAGAAAAATGAAAAAAAAATGAAAAAAAAAAATTAACGACAAAGTCAAATGGAGAGAAACGTTGTGTAGACTTCGTCGCGCGTGAGTAAGTGGCTGGTTTGTTTTCAATCAAAATCGAAAATAACATTATCCTATGACCTGTGGTAGATTGTCGGAGTCTATATGTTAGATTGATAATATAAGTAAAAATGATAAAAAAGAAAAATTCGGATCTAGAGAAAGATGTCGCATGTTCCTTCTCAGTCCCGGCATTATCTGTAGACTCAATGGAATACGGAACAACAATGTACAACAGAATGAGGAGTGAGTTTCATTTTTTTCTTCTCGTGCAACAAACGAACAGATTAAGTGAAAGTTGTTTGAAAACAACTGTTTGAAAACAATTATTTGAAAAACATTTATTCGAACTGTAAATTGTTTGAATGAAAATTTATCGAAAGGACAATTATACTAAACAATAATTATAAAAAAAATACACAAATAGTCAACTACTGAAGCGGACTCGTCAAAGAATGCCACTATTTTTTTTTTCATTTAAGTCGCGGTATTTTTTGGCGCTTTTGATATATTGGCAACCTGTTCTTACTTTTGCAATATGAATTTCTTGCAAGTCATGTTCTTTTTAAGAGCGACTAAGAAATTCCATATTATGTGATGATGGGATGACATTTGCTGTAAAAAATCTTTATGCCCTCCTTCAAGGGCGTTATTAGTTCTAGGTAAATCAACATTGACTCTCTCTCAAAGCAAGACCACATACGTATTTCAAACATAAGCATTTCGAATAATTACCATTTAGTATAATTGTCCTTTCGATTAATTTTCATTCAAACAATTTACAATTCAAATAAATATTTTTCGAAAAATTGTTTTCAAGCAATTATTTTCGAACAATTTTCTCGATACGAACGAACCAAATGTATAGCCGCGTAGAGTCAATTTGTTTCTTGTTACTTGGTATAACTTAGTCTTGACACAAGGCTACAAGTAGCAGAGCACTGATCTAACTTTTGACTTAGTTGTAACGTTTAAGTAGTTTTATCTCGCCATTGTCTCACGCACAGATAAACCAACCGTCACTATTTCTACAACTCATAATATAGAATTCTCTCTCTAGATTGATAACAAGGTCTGGCCATTTTGTAGTTGAAATGGCTAGATTTAACAATAAGTTCTATGCTAATAGTTCCTTCTCTCGCACTTCTCATATGTGGAACTCTCCTCCAGATTCTTGCTTCCCAGTCAAATTTGATCTTCAAAAATGTAAATGAAATATCAATGGTTATCTTCAGTCTTCTTAATTCTTGTTCGTTTATTGATTTTTCTTCTAAATAGTATAGTTTCCTCATATCCACTAAAACACGGTAACCTTTGCCTCTTACCTGTTATATTGCCTTGATTGGAGTGAAATGATCTTAACAAATATATATATATATATATATATATATATATATATACATATATATATATATATAATATTAGTGGTAAATATACACATACATATGCAAAATATATAAATATATATACATAGATGCATACACATACATATATATTTTTGAATAAAAAATTCCAAGAGGATAGAATCCAGGTAGAACTCAATGTCCAGGACAGAGTAAGGATATAATAAAAAGGCTTAAAAACTAATATTCCATGGTCATAATTTATTTCATTGGAATCGTAAATACGATCCAATTCATCAGACCTACAAATTCAAAAAGAAAACAGAAAAAACAACTCCGGAAATAAAAATAGAATTTAGTCAGAGTGTAAGTATGTGTGTGTGGGACGAATGTTAGAACTAAAGAGAGGGTTAACAGACGAGAGGAGGTGGGGGATTAAAACTTAACAGAGAGAAGATTTAGAGAGGTGAGTTGAAGACAGTTTAAGTGACAGAAATATGAATGTTGTCGGATGTCTAATACATTAAAGATGTAACCGGAATATATATATTTAAAATCCAAGAACCCATAATGGCTAACCTGATCTATATTAACCGCCATATTAACCTGATATTGCACCTGTCGTTTCTTATCTTTGAGAATCGCTGCAAAATACTCTGATGGCGGAAGACTTTCTGTAATGAAAACATGCTAGATATGTTCTATTCTAACAGTTTATTCTCTCGCACTTCTCGCTTGTGGAACACTCCTACGACTTCTTGCTTCCCAGTCAAATTGAATCTTCAAAAATTTAAATGCAATATCAATCGTTATCTTCCGTCTTTTTAATTCTTGTTCGTTTATTGTTCTTTCTTTTTAATAGTATATATATATATATATATATATATATATATATATATATATATATATATATATATATATATATATAAAATCCAACAAACCCCAATGATTGACCTGATCTATACTAACCATCATATTCATCTACATTTCACCTGTCGCTTCGTATCTTTGAGGATCGATGTGAATACTTTAAGAGTGGAAGACTGTCTGATTAATGAGATCGTTGAAAGGATATTCATAACAAAATCAATGGAATTGTACACAAAAATTACCGAAGAATTAAACTGATAAATGTTAGTCAAGTCATTGAAAGTAGTGGTGGTTATATGATTGAATAAATATACTTTTTTTCTTTCTTTTTTTTATAAATAAAGTTGACAAATAAAAAACGGAAACTATTTGTGACTCATCTTTATAATTTGCATAGCTTGATGCATATTGCGTTATTTGTAAAGCGAATCATAGAGGCGCAAAAGGTGAAAATATCACAACTTTGCTCCACATTTTCAGCCTTGTGCCAGATCTAAGCTATGCTTAGAGAATCGTAATAGCAAAAATTGTGATATCGATCATCACTGGGTGCTTCATATTTCGGCCTTGTGCCAGATCTAAGCTACGCTTAGAGAATCGTAATAGCAAAAATTGTGATATGGATCATCACTGGGTGCTTCACATTTCGGCCTTGTGCCAGATCTAAGCTACGCTTTGAGAATCGTAATAGCAAAAATTGTGATATCGATCATCACTGGGTGCTTCACATTCCAGCCTTGTGCCAGATCTAAGCTACGCTTAGAGAATCGTAATTGCAAAAATTGTGATATCGATCATCACTGGGTGCTTCACATTTCGGCGTTGTGCCCGATCTAAGCTACGCTTTGAGAATCGTAATAGCAAAAATTGTGATATCGATCATCACTGGGTGCTTCACATTTCGGCGTTGTGCCAGATCTAAGCTACGCTTTGAGAATCGTAATAGCAAAAATTGTGATATCGATCATTACTGGGTGCTTCACATTCCAGCCTTGTGCCAGATCTAAGCTACGCTTAGAGAATCGTAATTGCAAAAATTGTGATATCGATCATCACGGGTTGTTCCAAATTTCGGCCTTGTGTCAGATCTAAGCTACGCTTAGAGAATCATAATGGTTAGCAACAATAGTGAGATCGATCATCACTGTGTGCTCCACACTTTCGGCCTTGTGCCACATCTCAGCTCCGCTTAGAAAATTGCTGAGAATCTCCATGATTTCTGCCTTGTGCCATTTCCAAGCAAGGCGTAGAAAATCTCTATCCTACATATCATCCCCGAAATATGCACCTCTTACTCTCTCTGTCTCAGAACGACCTTACAACTTCATTTAGTAACACTTTACCTTGTGTGGCTCTTGGACCTTGTATTGGGTGAAAACCATTTTTGAAGGGTTAATAGACTTATATCTTGTCCATTGGGAAGAGAACCGATATTTGAACGCCGTTCATCGATTCCTGTTTGCGTCGTTAATCGTTATGCCATGAAGGTGATTGTTTTTTTTATTTAACGATATTCTATTCCGAGGTAATTAGAAAAAGTTTCAGGAAAGACATTAAAGCAACGAGGGAAAAAATCGGAGGAATTGAACCCAAAGGCGGAAAAATAAAGACAGCCCTTAACCACCCCCCCCACCAAAAAAAAAAAAACATGTAAGTGGAATCCCAAAATAAAACAATAGAATAAAGATCAAGCAAATAAGGAAATATCTCAAGAAAAAACAGAAACAAAAAGAATTTTTAAGATCGCCGCTGGTGCTTGAAAGTTTTCAAAAAGGAGAAAACTTTAAATTGATATCCACAAGAAGGGAAGACTTTTTGGTAACTATGGCTCTACAGAAGGATACTCAGAATACTATGGACTGTATCTGTGGGTAACGATAACTTTCAAAGCAAAATGGAAACAAAAAAGAACCAGAAAGAGAGATCTGTCTATATCTCTGAGATGACCTATTATGATCATTTATATTATTCGGACTGTTATCCCCATCTTCATTGCCAAATTCACAACGAAAATTAGATAAAAGAATTGGTTAGATCCAGTGACTAGACCTAAAGAGTTGTGACTTCAATACCAGGCTACAGTGGTGAACAAAAAAATTAAGAGTTCATTTGAAGGGAGATAACTGGGACATCCTGACGAGGTATGGCAAGTGGAATTAGAACAATCTACCCAGGTGGACGAAATAAAGAGTTCGGTTCAAAATTTTAATAGCTTTAGTACAACGACCGAAATTTTGTAAATATGGCAACGAAGATGAGGATATCAGTCCGAATAATGTAAATGATGTAAATGATCAAAGAGAGATTTGAAATTTCTGGGATAAGTTATGAAGAAAGAGGGCTTAGAGAATTTGAAACTCACGGGGCGTAACGAAGGTAAGTAAGCGTAACGAAGGTAAATGGGCCACAGACCAAAGAGTGGGAGGGATACTAAAAAAGACAAACATTGCTAAAATCTACAAAATCTAGCCACTGTCACATGATGACTGGTCAAAACGATATAAAGTATCATTAGTTTAGCTTGACACAAGGTCAGAAGTTTTGGGCGCCAAATGAGGATTGAACTTTTATCAATATAGTGGTATGAGCTGCGAAACTTGTTTGCTGACCACTGTCACATGACGATTCGTCGAAATAATGTTACATAGCATTAGCGTG
>OZ010600.1:59109377-59126877 GCA_963932145.1 Acanthosepion lycidas | reverse complement strand
ATATTTATATATATATGTGTGTATATTTATATATGTGTTTGTATATTTATATATATGTGTGTATATTTATATATATGTATGTATATTTATATATGTGTGTGTATATTTATATATATGTGTGTATATTTATATATATATGTGTGTATATTTATATATATGTATGTATATTTATATATATGTGTGTATATTTATATATGTGTGTGTATATTTATATATATGTGTGTATATTTATATATGTGTGTGTATATTTATATATATGTGTGCATATTTATATATATGTATGTATATTTATATATGTGTGTGTATATTTATATATATTTGTGTATATTTATATATGCGTGTGTATATTTATATATGCGTGTGTATATTTATATATATGTGTGTATATTTATATATATATCTGTGTATATTTATATATGCGTGTGTATATTTATATATATATATATATGTGTGTATATTTATATATATGTGTGTATATTTATATATGTGTGTGTATATTTATATATATGTGTGTATATTTATATATATGTATGTATATTTATATATGCGTATATATATTTATATATGTGTGTATACTTATATATGCATGTGTATATTTATATATGTGTGTGTATATTTATATATGTGTGTGTATATTTATATATATGTGTGTATATTTATATATGTGTGTGTATATTTATATATATATGTGTATATTTATATATGCGTGTGTATATTTATATATATATATATATGTGTGTATATTTATATATGTGTGTGTATATTTATATATATGTATGTATATTTATATATGTGTGTGTATATTTATATATATGTGTGTATATTTATATATGCATTTGTATATTTATATATGTGTGTGTATATTTATATATATGTGTGTATATTTATATATGTGTGTGTATATTTATATATGCGTCTGTATATTTATATATGTGTGTATATATTCATATATGTATTTATTTGTATTATACTTTTTATTTATGTGTTTATTCTAATGAATGTAAATAAAATTAAATAATAGAACCCCTGAGGTTTCTTCTTGGGTCAAAGCAGACATGGTCTATTTGCTAACGCTTTTCACCTTTGTCTTTTGTCTCTTAGCCTGAGTTTAATGAGTATAGAGTTACTAACGATATTTTTATCATTCTCTTTTACTTTTTGAACTTATTTAACTTAAGATGGGGGAAGGTGATAGAGGAAAAATGGTTTTAGTCTATTGTAATTTGGTCTCTAAATAAAGGAACTCGCATGATACACGAGATACATGATAAAATCATTTTTTATCAGAGAAAATTTGAGGGTCGCACGATACGCGAGATCGCCCTTTACACGAGTATCTACGGTATATATATTTAATTAAATATGACAAAGGAAAATTTAATTATATTTTATTCAGTTTTCCAATGTTCTGTCATTCTTTTCACTTTATATAGTGGATAGTATTTTATGTTGCCTCTTGGATTTCTGATTTCTATACTTACTTGTCTTTCTTACCTGTTTTTTGTGAGTTGGTGGAGGGGGGTGACTGGATTTGGTCATTTTCATCGGTCTTTTTTGCTTGGACGTTTAACAGATTCATTAAGTAACGAAGATTCAAATCCATAGCCGAGCTTCATTGCCCCATATCCGAGAGTGTCGAAATATCAACGTTCAAGCTCTGAAAAGGGGGACATCGCGAAGCCAGTCTCGTTGCTACGAGATCTGCAGCAACGAGAATCGTAGCAACGCGACACACACTAAAAAAGAAACGCTACGACGAACGTCTTAATCGCGTGATTTACATCGCGCTGTCATTTGCCTTAGTTTCCCTAGTATCGACTGCTTCGACAGTTTTTAGCAAGTGGCAACAAATACAAAACGAGAACTAAACACAACAAGCGTTAAGTGAAAAAAAATAATTAAGAAAAAAGAATTAATAAAAAAGAATTCTGAATAAATCTATATTGATGTTTTTTGTTGATGTTCCCTTAAGAACAAAACCTGCTACATGCGCTGTAGCCAGAATTAATTTCCGATCTGAAAATAATATTAACAATGGGACAAAGATTATCTGCGTCTTTCATCCAGTTTTTTTTTCTTTTCTTTTCTTCTTTTCTTTCTTTTCTTTTCTTCTTTTCTTTTCTTTCTTTTTTTGCTGATGACGGCATTGCGAGTGTTGGGTATGATACAGCGATTGAGTATCTGGTATTACCCTATTGAAAGACAGATTGTGTTAGTTAGTTACATACCTACATACATACATGCTGCGTGTATATATATATATATATATATATATATATATATATATATATATATATATATATATATATAAACATTACGCCTCGAGCAAGGATGCAGGGGGTTGCAGAAGATTTGGAGCAAGAGCAGATAGGAGTGATAGAAGAAAGGATGAGGAGAGGGATAGTGGATAGATCAAGGTAACTGGAGATGTCGATTGACATTACATTTGAATAGTTGGAGATTATAGCTATCAGGGAAACAATACTTGGGAAGGATGTTCCACAGGCGAGAGCTGCGAGGTATGAAGCTATTGAAGTAGAAGAGACGGCTACATTTAAAAGTTTCAACAGTGTAGGGGTGAGAGCAGAATGCCAGCCTTGTAGGGCGCTTGAATTCATGAAGTCTGGGAACCAGTGAAAGCAGCTCATCGGAGCAATTACCATGAAAGTATTTGTAAAAAAGACAGAGAGAGGCAACGGCGCACCTGTGAGAGAGCAACTGTAGACGAGACGCCAGATCAGGGCCAATTATATTACATATCCGTCTCTGGATCTTGTCAAGAACTCCGAGGTAAACAGAGGGTGCCCCAGACCATATATGGCAGCAATACTCCATGCAAGGGCGAATGGTTGATTTGTATATTTGAAGTATCGATTCCGGGGAGAAAAATTTCGTGGCGCGGCACAGTGAGGCAACTTTCCTCGCGGTGGACGATGCAATTGACTCAATGTATTTGTTCCAGCTCAGGTCAGCAGTCAACGTGAGACCGAGCAGACGCAGAGAATTGCTCTGAAGAAGTTGACTATCAGACATTCTAATGGGGGACACGAAAGAATCTCTATGGTGAGTAAGTAGTGATAAAAACACCGACGAAAAGCACAAATAATCACAACATTCTACGCGTACGCACATCCGCGCAGACGAGCTCATAGACACACGCGCACGAACGTAGCCACACACAGACGGACGCACACATATACTATGAAAAAAAGTGACAACAATGAAAATTGCATATAAATATATATATATATATATATATATATATATATATATATATAATGCAAAAGCAGTCAATTGGTGATACTCTCTCACGCAGAAGGTATCATGAATCAGCTAAGTGACAAACCTGTACTTGTATTATATATATATATATATATATATATATATATATATATATATATATATAATATATGTATGCAAATATATGGATATAGATCCGACAGTATGAAGAAAAATATACAGAAAAACAACCACAAATCTCCATATTCAATTATGCTGTTTTAATGTTAATATAATGTCAACCTCAGACGTTTCGAACTAATAGACCATCTTTTCATGTTGAATTGAATATAATCTAATGTTAATTATGTTTTATGAATATGTCCTGAAGATGGTCTATTAGACCGAAACGTACGACATTGACATTATATTAACATTAACACAGCATAATTGCATATTGGGATTTTTGGTTGTTTTTTTCCGTATATTTTTCTTCATATATATATATATATATATATATATATATATATGAGAGAGAGAGAGAGAGAGTGAGAGAGAGAGAGAGAGATGGGAAAAAAGAAAAAAGTTCCCAGTATTTGAAAAACAGACATGATATGTATGTGTGAGTGTTTTAGTATATATATATATATATATATATATATATATATATATATTGCCGGCAAATGTTCTTTCAAACAAGTGTTGTTAAACAGAGTAGGGTAAGAGATTTTATATCTAGTTTCTGTGTGTATTTAAATGAGAGAGTATTGAAACATGGTCAGATATACGTAACGTGAGTTTTCTTGATAGGCATGAAGTGGTATGTCCAATATAATTATCCATAGATTTGGTTTGATCAGGAATGCAGTGACTTAAGGGACATCTGAATTCATATATATATATATATATATATATATATATATATATATATATGAATTCAAATGGTTGTAGCTACACTGATGAGCAGTGATACAGCGAAACACTTTGTTTGTGGATGACAATATATATATATATATATATATATATATATATATATATATATATATATATATATGAATATTCCGAGTTCTTTTGAATATTTTAAAGGTGTTTTTTTTTTCGAAGACATGCAGTTTGTATCGAAACATTCGGCCTGTAGTGTATATGTCGAGGGTGTGTTAAAATTTTTCTCGGTTCAGGAAAGAATTCCCTTTCCGGATTCTCATGTTTAGTCAGGGTTGTGGGAAGGTCGAAGAATATTTCAGTTCAACTTGGTTTCGTCTTTGACATTTCATTAGAAAGAAGCCCTTTGTTTCGAATGTTGATATGCGCTACTTAAATAGACTTGTCCACTCATAAAAAAAAAAAAAAAAAAAAGATGAGCGTGGGCGGTGGGATTTTTCGGGAATTAGTTTTTGTAGATTAGCATTCATTAGACTTGATTCATCTAGCCACGATAATGTCGCATTTTCTATCATCCCTTATGACAATTTCCGTTGATCAACGATGCGGTTAATACAACGGCCATGTATCGCATTCGTTTATCACAGGGAAAGAGGGTAAGTAACTGTACCCTCTTCACCCACCCTTTCTATTTTTTTATTTTTTTTTTAATTTTTTATCTTTTACTTGTCTTTGGAATTCCTTCACTTTCTTTCTTTATTCGAGTTTTTATTCGTTTCATTTTATAGAGAAAAAAAAATCTTTTTTGTTTTTCCAATCGAATGTTTAATTCACTGACAACGCAAAGCAAAATTGCAGAGTCAGCGGTAGCAATCAGCAACTAAAACAACAACAAATCCAATATGCTCGTAACCAAGGCAACGAGATTTAGCGGGCAACAACAACAACAGCAGCAGTAGCAAACGCAGCAAAACTGTTTTTGTGTTGGAATAATAGACGGAGAACATCACTGGAAAATACGAAAAATCAAGGAATCAGCACATATGCTAGGACACAAAAATGACCTAGGTCGACCAAGCATAGAAATGAATACAATATGGGAACTAGTAAAACGTAGTATTAGAAGAAAGCAATAACAATAATACTGTAATATGAGCACTGGTAAAATCGGTTTCTGAGATATTAGATTTATAAGTCCCCAAATTTCGTACAATGATCGCCTACTGGATAAAAAAGCATTGGTTGAATTCAGTGGTTTGATCCAAAGATTTGTGAATTCAATATCTGGCTACAGCAGAGGTGATAAAAAGCATGCTGAGTTAGAGATAACAATACTGACACATCTGGAAAAGCAATGACAAATGAAACAGTTTGAAATTCTAATCACCTGAAGAAGGCTGGAGCGTCCGAAACATCGTGGATATAGCAACGACGATGAAGACAACAGTCCGCACAATGTTAATAGTGCAAACAAAAAAGTCTTGAGTATTTGTCTATATTTCTGAGATGAGGTATTATGTACACTATTTACATTATTCGGACTATTGTTCTCATCTTTGGTGCCATATTTATCCGATCGTCCAGTATCTGTCTATATTTCTGAGATGAGGTATTATGTACACTATTTATATTATTCGGACTATTGTCCTCATCTTTGTTGCCATATTTACCCGATCGTTCAGTATCTGTCTATATTTCTGAGATGAGGTATTATGTACACTATTTACATTATTGGGACTATTGTCCTCATCTTTGTCGCCATATTTATTACAACGTTTCGCTTCGGCCTTCTTCACGTGGTTGGAATGACGAATTGAACGCTTTCTTTCACTGGGGTAGACTGTTCTAGTTCCACATGCCATGTCTACTTAATGTTAATGTTAATTACCCTCTGTCTTAACCGGGTTTTGAACTCACACTCTTTGGGTTTTGTCACTGGATCTAACTAACACCTTTATCCACTGTGTCATGTGTCTTTGAGGAGATCTGGGTATGAATTTCTGGGTATTATAAACCTAATGTCTCAGCAACCATTTTTACCAGTGCTCATATTGCAATTTTTTGCCGTTATCAAATAATGTTTTTACCAGAGCTCATATTGCAATTTTTGTTGTTTTTATCGCTTTTCTCTGGCACTCCTTATTACTGGTTCCCATACAGTCGAAAACTTTTTGTCATTGAAAAAAAACAAAAAAACAAAAGAAAAAAACAGACATCATGCGAAAAATGGATGTCATCATTTCTTGGAAAGGCACCCATACTCTCCCTTAACTTAACCCCATTTCGAAAGTAACTCATATATTGATACAATAGTTGTCAATGAAAATGAATACCCTACCACCCCTTGTCAAAATGATCGAATTTTCCCGTATCCTTAGAAACTAATATTATGAATGTATGTGCTTATAAAAATCAGAAAATTTCAAAATAAGTTATTCCAAAAATTCGCTTGACAATGAAACAGTACTATGGATTTTAATTTAATTCTATCATTAAAAATCAAGTATTTAGTTTCTGTTTTTGAAACATGGTAATTCCTGTGTAGCAATGGGGCCATATTTTTAAATTAGTAAATTTATAATATTTATGCTCTGCAGAATTGTATTGAGCACTGTTTTTTTTTTTTTAAATAAAACTGATTAATAAGAACACCGGATTATAAATCTTACTGTCCCTTCTCTTTATTTTAAGACACAGACACACACACACACACACACACACACACTCATATATATATATATATATATATATAGGTAAATATACTCGTTTCGAAAAACCTTCGATTTGCCAATAATCAAATCAATCTCGAAGGAAAAAAAACGGTTTTTAAAAAAGAAAGAGCTAGAAACATGAAAGTCTGTCGAAAAAAATCGCACAGATATAGGTTTAAAGCCTAAAGAAAAAAAAACCGACACGAGTAAACAACTAACTAAAAAGAGCTCAATACAACCGTAGAGCCGACCTAGATAAACCTAGTGAGCCAGACAAACCTATCCAGGTTTCACCTAAGCGGATCCGCTTAGGTGAAACCAGGGTAGGTTTGTCTGGCTCACTAGGTTTATCTCTCTCTCTCTCTCTCTCTCTATATATATATATATATATATATATATATATATATATATATATATATATATATATATATATGCAGCAAGAATTCAGTCAAATAAGTATTATTAAATTCAATCGACAATATCTCTCTGTTTAATTTTTTTAATTATTTTTTTCAATTTAAGAATAAATGAAATATTGTCGAAAATTTCTTTTTCCACAATATATCTAATTGTGCTATGTTATAATGCTTATTACCCAAACAATAATAATACTGAATAATTTTTTTTAAAACATTGAAGTATATTTCATCACATCTCCCTAATATCTTTCGCGATCAGTAAATTTTCTTTACGTTCTTTATATTTGGACTGTTGTTCTCGTGTTTGTTATTCTTATAACGTTTTCGACAATTGTCCCCGTCCGTCTTCGAGTGTTTGTCGATCATGGAATTACTAATTGAGCCCTTTATCAAATCTACGGCGTAGGTTATTCTCGTTCTGTTGTCCATGTCTAGAGTTCGTCTAATTCCTATTTAGTCCATGCTTCAATAGTAAGCCGGGTGAAGGTAAGTCAGTCTTTCTACACAAGAGTAACATTCAAAGAATTTCGACCTGAACTCTTTTTTTTTTTTTTTTGAATCTACGGGGGTAGATATTTCCCGTTCTACTGACCATGTCTAGTGATATTTCATCTACTTATTAAGTACTGCTCAGTTATTGTTTAATCAGTTTGCACAGAGTTCAAGTATACACAAATTGGCCCAGGAGTTGAACCTACAATGTCTAATGGATGTCAGTTTTCATTTATTTCCTGTCAATTCCCCTCTTCAAGTTATCTACTGCCTTAACCAGGTATTGAACTCAAAACTCTTTGGGTCCTGTCACTGGATCTAACCAACGCCTTTATCCACTGTGCCATGTGGCCTTAAGGAACGTTGAACAGTCTACCTCACCAAGCGAAATAAAGGGTTCAGTTCGATATTCCAACCACCTGAAGAAGGCCGGGGCGTACAACGGCCGAAAATTTGCGATAAATATCGCAACAAAGATGAAAATAGTCCGAATAATGTAAATATTGTTACGATTCATGGGATTGAATCCCTAAATTCGATGATATCAAAATTCAGGAAGCAAGGCTTTAATCAACCAGGCCAGAACTTATTTATCGCATGTTGCATGAAACCCAGCCACGTAGCCTTAAGTAACATCACGAAGAAGGCACGTTTTAAGCAGATTTTTCAATGCACATTTAATATATAATTACTTATAATGATACTTCGACACAGAAACCACAACTGACACCGTTTTATCACCGGATGAAGCCTTTGTTGACGACATAACTGAAATTACATTACAGATATTCATTTTCGTGTAATTTGCAATTCAGTTGGTGTAATTTCGAATTCAATTTGTGTAACTTCAGACTCAATTTGTTAGTGTGTGTGTGTGTGTGTGTGTGCGTGTGTGTGTGCATTTTTTCCTTCTCTCCGGAGTAATATAGACTCTGTAACGAAACAGAGAGATAGATATTTTAAATTTCTATCATTAAATTTAGAAGGTATCAAACCAAATTGGATATGCCCGCAAGTTGTACACACTCATTATTACAATTCTGATATAGCTATCCTAGGAAATATGGCGTATGTTCTTTGCATAATTTACTGTCATTAAAATTGAGGTATTTTTTCAGTAAAATTAACAAGACACGAGTAAACTAATTATAAACAAACATTTCTACATTACTCATTTATCAAAATATATATATATATTAAGAAATGGACAAAGTCCGACAATTTATTTATTAAAGACATTTTTTATGTTTAACGTTCTTTTTATAGATACAAGTATTTAAGTAAATGCTCTGTTTATAATAAACAGTATTAAATAACATTTACCGGCCTGAATGTCCGAGAAATTTTCATAGAAAATATTCGTCCCTTGACAGGATTCGAACCAGCATCCTATACGGAACGGCCATTTATCCGCTCCGCCACATTTCTTAATGTATGACGTCATTTGTTTACATTTGATAGGCCATGAGCAGTTGTGAATGTACGAGATTCATGGAAGATTCAAGTTTATAAGCAGTAAATTCGACCTTGCCAACCGAACGCTCCTTTGTGGCCAAATCGGTTAGGCACGCCCGGCTAAATGGCGGTTCCGTATAGGATGCAGGTTCGAATCCTGTCAAAGGACGAATATTTTCTATGAAAATTTCTCGGACATTCAGGCCGGTAAATTTTATTTAATACTGTTTATTATAAACAGAGCATTTACTTATATACTTGTATCTATAAAAAGAACGTAAACATAAAAAATGTCTTTAATATATATATATATATCGGTCAATTTTGCACACACACATTTATATTTATATATATATATATATATCAATTGTCCATATATACATATATCAATTGTCCATGTGTGTATATATATATATATATCCATTGTCCATATATATATATATATCAATTGATCATATATATATATGTATGTATGCATAGAAATATATATAAATTGCCCATATACATGTATATATACATATTAATTGTTCATATATGTAAGGATGTATGTATATATATATATCAGTTGTATATATATATATATATATATATATATAAAGAAATATAGTCTTAAGGCGTGCTATATTTATGGGATAAAGTGCTCAATATCAGAGATAGAGCGTGTGTAAATATAAAAGTGAACATAGAAGTCAACACTTAGAGGCGACAGTCTGTTTCATGCTATATGCAATCGTCAGGCCACGTGTGCTGTTATTTTTCTCGGCTATTTATATATATACGGGTTAGTGGTGCATTGTGGGTATTCTGTTATGGCGGTTATTTCAGCGGAAGTCGTTTGTTTATCTATTTAGGTCAAATTATATTGCTTGTTTTTATTTTTGTTTCTTATTTTATTATTTATTTATTTATTTATTAACGTAGTAAGAATTTGTTTATATCACTTATTTAACAGTTTTGTTTTGGTTTGGGAATTTAATTAAAGCTATTTGTTCAGTTTTGGGGTTGATTGTTTTAGTTCATTCTAAGTATTATTTTGGCGGGAACAGTTTTTAATTGATTATCTTTATTTGGGATTGGTTTGTTTATTTATTTACTTGGATGAATTTAGGTTAATTTATTTTACTTGTATATTTTCTCTTTTCGGTTTTCGATTTTTAAGTAACATAGTATTTTTTATGTTTTATTTCTATTTTTTTTTTTTTTGTTATTTTGTTATTTTTGCTTATTAGTATATTTATTTGTTTTTATTTTATTTTTTCCGTTTTTAATTTTTTAGGTTACGTAGTAAAAATTTATTTTCATGTCTGCATTTTGAGATGAGTTCGGATATTTTGTTTAATAATTTATAATTTATAATAACAGCACACGTGGCCTGACGATTGCATATAGCATGAAACAGACTGTCGCCTCTAAGTGTTGACTTCTATGTTCACTTTTATATATATATATATATATATATATATATTATCCGATACTTTTTGATGAGACCTATATGATAAATGTGTGCACAATTTTGACATTCCACGGTTCATGACCGGTGTACTTTTGTATGTAAATAAGAAAAATTAACTCAGAATATAAAAAAAAAATTAAATACTTTACGAACATATCAAATACACATACACACATTATATGTATATAATGTCTGTGTGCATATATATATATATATATATATATATATATATATATATATATATATATAACATTATAATATATAATATATAATATGTGTGTATGTATATATATATGTAATTTGTGCGCATGTATATATATAATGTTTGTGTATATGCGTGTATATATAATATATATATATAAAGTGTGTATGTGTGTATATATGTGTGTATGTGAATATATATATATGCGTGTATATATATATATAAGTATGATACAATATATAAAATGTGTGTATATATATATATATATATATATATATATACATTGTGTGTATGTGTCTATATATTCAATATATATATATATATATATATATATATATATATATATATATATATGTTTATGCATGTATATATATATACACACATTTTATATATAATGTTTGTATGTGTATATATATATAATATATACATAATGTATGTGCATAGTCTGTATGCATATATATATATATATATATATATATATATATATATATATATATATATATATATATATATATATATATATAATAAGTGTTGGTGCTATGACACATTTGCAGTAAAAAGATTAACCAGACTGTATGCCGGGAAATTATTTTATAATGGTTTTTCAAAGTCGAAAAAAGACAATTTATATTCAAATTCTCCCCGGATATGAGAAAAATAGTAAAAAGTTAAGCGACAATAAAGTCAGTCAGTCTTTCTTTCTTTCTTTCTTTCTTACTTTTTATCTATCTATCTATCTATCTATCTATCTATCTATCTATCTATCTATCTATCGATCTATCTATCTATCTACCAATCTATCTGTGTGTGTGTATATATATATGTATATATATATATATATACAAATTAAGAAAAAGAATACACAGATTATCTCTCTCTCTCGCCCTTTCTTTCTTTTTATCTATGTATCTATCTATCTGTGTGTGTGTATATATATATATATATATATATATATATGTATGTATGTATATATATATATGTATATGTGCAAATTAAGAAAAAGAATAGACAGATTCTCTCTCTCTCTCGCCCTTTCTTTCTTTCTTATTATCTATCTCTCTTTCTCTCTCTCTCACTCTCTCTCTCTCTCTCTCTCTCTCTCTCTCTCTCTATATATATATATATATATATATATATATATATATATATGTATATACAAATGAGGGAAAAGAACAGCCATATTAAGAATCTACTCTTCTTTGGCAGTTACTTCTTTAAAAAAATGTGCCCAATATAACATAGAGCAAAATATTTTAAAATTTGGTCTCTAGAAATATTCCAAAGCAAGTTCTCAGAGAAAAAATTTGGTAGCTACATCTTGAGCTGAACTTGATGTTGATACTGTGGAAAAGTAGCACTCGAGCATAAACGGGTTTATAAATATTCAGGAGTTGGTAAAAGGCAAGAGATTAAACATGCAATTATGAAAGAACAGATTAAAAAAAGAGAGTGTTATCAAAGATTGCTCGCTGTACTAAATATGCAACTTATTTCCCATGATAAGGTTGGTTGGTTGGTTGGGTTTTGTGGCATATCAACCACTGTGGGTCATTTAATGCCAAATTAAGGTATATATATATATATATATATATATATATATATATATATATATATATATATATACACACACAAAAACGTATAGCTGGCAACATTATTGTTTCAAAAACGTATAGCTGGCAACATTATTTTTCCGTAAACTTTATCTGAGGCCTTGCTGTTGGACGTAGTTTATCGTCTTACCCAGGACGCGGATGTCGTTTATCGTCATCCCCAGGACGACCGATGATAAGGTATTAGCAATAAAAGCTTTGCCACCAGGTGTAACCTACAGTTTTAATCTAATAAGCCGGACTCTCTCTCTCTCTCCAATGTAAGAAAAACGGATGCAAATGTCGGAAACTTGTTAACGCCCAATAAAATAAATCACTCGAAATCAGACGTTCGTCGTCTTTAACTTCCCAGAAGCACGATAGAATCCTGGTTAGCGGTTCGGATTGTGGAATCGGTGAGTTGAGTTCGAATTCCAGTCGAGTTCGTTATATTCAGTTACGTGCTAATATACTTGGGAAATATATTAGTTTGGTGCAAAAATAATGTCGTTTTCTCACATAGTAACATATGTGAGAAAACGACATTATTTTTGCACCAACCTAATATCAATCCAACTCTTCTCCCCCAGCTATGGGTAAAATAGTCTTGAGTGGCAACCAGCCTAGAAGAAGGACATTCTGATTTCAAACCGGTTCTTACTATCGTAGAAGTGTGTATACATGAGGTTGGGACCGGTTGTTAATCCAAATTTCCACTGAAACTCACGCCATAGATTTGCACGTCTGAATGAACACGAACACATCTACGCTTGTTCAGGATTCGTTCGGATGTGGAGAGTTCATTTTACGGAGATGGCTCAAACATTCCGTTGAAGGAAGAGGTAGCCAGAATTATGAAGACATAGAAAAGACCAGGTGAAGGGAGTAGAGAGTCAGAAGTCTGGGAAGGTTGAAAAGAGCGAGTGAATGGAAGTGTAGCCAGAAGTCTGGGGAGGTAGAAACGACTAGGTAAACGGAGGGGTAGCCAGAAGTCTGGGGAGGTAGAAACGAGCAGGTAAATGGAGGGGTAGACAGAAGTCTGGAAAGGTAGAAACGACTGGCTGAAGAGAAGGGTGGCCAGTAGTCTGGGGAGGTAGAAACGACCAGGTAAAGGGAGGGGTAGCCAGAAGTCTGGAAAGGTAGAAATGACCGGGTGAAGGGAGGGGTAGCCAGAAGTTCGGGGATCTAGAAATGACCAGGTAAAGGGAGGGGTAGCCAGAAGTCTGGAAAGGTAAAAACGACCGGATGAAGGAATGGGTAGCCAGTAGTCTGGGGAGGTAGAAACGAGCAGAAAAAGGGAGGGGTACTCAGAAGTCTGGGGAGGTAGAAACGACCAGGTAAAGTGAGGGGTTGCCAGAAGACTGGAAAAGTAGAAACGACCGGGTGAAGGGAGAGGTAGCCAGTAGTCTGGGGAGGTAGAAACCAACAGATAAAGGGAGGGTGGTCAGAAGTCTGGGAAGGTAGAAACGACTGGGTGAAGGGAAGGGTAGCCAGTAGTCTGCGGAGGTAGAAACGACCAGATAAAGGGAGGGGTAGTCAGAAATCTGGAAAGGTAGACACGACTGGGTGATGGGAAGGGTAGCCAGTAGTCTGGGGAGGTAGAAACGACCAGAAAAAGGGAGGGGTAGCCAGTAATCTGAGGAGGTAGAAATGACCAGGTATAGGTAGGGGTAACCAGAACTCTGGGGAGGTAGAAACGACCATGTAAAGGGATTGGTAGCCAGAAGTCTGGGGAGGTAGAAACGACCAGAAAAAGGGAGGGGTAGCCAGTAATCTGAGGAGGTAGAAATGACCAGGTATAGGTAGGGGTAACCAGAACTCTGGGGAGGTAGAAACGACCATGTAAAGGGATTGGTAGCCAGTAGTCTGGGGAGGTAGAAACGACTAGGTAAACGGAGGGGTAGCCAGAAGTCTGGGGAGGTAGAAAAGACCAGGTAAAGGGAGGTGTAGCCAGTAGTCTAGATAGGTATAAACGACCAGGTAAAAGGAAGTGGTAGCCAGTAGTCTGGGGAGGTAGAAACGACCAGATAAAGGAAGGGGTAACCAGAAGTCTGTGGAGGTAGAAACGTCCGGGTAAGGCAATAAATCTAGAAGAACACATGGCACAGTGGATAATGGCGTTAGTTAGATCCAGTGACAAAATCCATTCGTCTTCTGTTGAATCTACTCCCAAAAAAACAAAGAAATTATATTACGTTGGATACCGAGTCACATCGACATTCAGGGAAACGAAAAGGCCGGCAAATCGGCAAGGAACTCACTAAATATGAAACTATCAAATATAAAAATCCCATACAATGATCTCTGACCAATCGTTAATGAGATTATTAAAGAAAAAATGGCAACAGTTACGGAATAACTGTTATAGTAATTGAGTATACAATATTAAACCAATCATCAGTGAATGGTTATCTGGCTACAGAAAGATAAGATGAGATGGTTTTCCACAGAATCCGTATTGGGCATACACATGTTACTCACAGACATTTATTGAGAAATGAAATCCCACCAATAGGGGTACCGTGTCAGGAGTCGATCAGGCATATGCTGTTGGAGTGTTGCAGCTTCCGGCAAATCCGTAATTGGTATTACATAACGAACAATCTTAGAGAACTTTTTTGAAAATATTTAACCAGATGACATAACTGCAATTTGCCAAAAAGATAGAACTTTACAATGAAATATATGAAAAAAAATGTTTATAAGTTTTTGCACAAACGAAAAACTTACCTTCAATCATTCTTGACAAAGAATAAAACTTTTTTTCAACCATACCTGACAAACAATAAAATTTCTTCGATACGATACTTGGAAAAAATGTTCCTACAACAATACCTAACAAAGTATAAAATTTTCTTTCAACCATATCTGTAGATCTGTAAGACTTACTTAAACATAACCCGTCAGTTAATCAATCAATCGCTGGTGAGACCTAAGTTCCACTCGAGCAGCTTCTTCCCACGTACCGCTGCTTTGTGAAACCGACTCCCAGGCGAATGCTTCCTCGATAACTGCAATTTTAATCTGTTCAAGTCTAGAGTTAACGATTATCTTTCCAAATTCTTTATGTGCCGTGTCCTCTCAGAACGTAAGCGATCATGGCTCTCTATATCTTCCTGTCCTTTGTAGCGCTTAATAGATTGCGTCTTTCTATTATCTTCCCTAAACCCAGTTCGGTGATTCATTTACTCAAAATCACGAAGTAAGTTATGAATTGTTTTCCTCTTTCCGAATTGCCTTCAATCTGTCCTGTGAGTATCAGATTTTCCAAGCCCCCTTTCCTTATTATGCGTCCCAGAAACCTCAATTCTCTTTTGCTGAGTGTAAGTTTCCTTTTTCTTTACATTTTCTCTGAAATCTAATCGTTGCTCAAATTTCCAGTTCATGTTATCCTCATCTTCCTTCTGTAGAACCACATTTCTGTTGCTTCAATTCTCTCCTTCATTGTCCAGCATTCACTGCCATATAGGAAGACAGATGCCACATAATAATTCAATACTCTTTTCCCCTGTTTCGAGCGAAGGTTTTTTTTTCTATTTCTTAATACACTGCTTAGCATATGCAATGTATATTTGGATATCCCAATACGCCTTTGAATTTCAGTGTCACCCTGTCCGTCCTCTGTTAAATCACTTCCTAGATATTTGAATATTTGTACTTTTTAAAATATTTCCTAGGCAGTTAAATTGCTGTACCTGTCCGGTTTGCAGTTCGCACTTTGGGCTCTTCCTTTTGTGAACAACCATGCATTTTGTCTTCTTGCATTTGGTGTTTAGTCCTTTCTTCTCTCTTTCTTTCACTGCCTCCTATAGAAGTTTTTGTAGTTTTCTGTCCTTATCTGCTACCTGCACTGTGTCATCTGCATAGCTTACGTTATTAAGATGGTGGGCGCCGATAATGAAAACTGCTAGGCTTTCTAATTCTCTCAGAATCGCCAAGCTGTATAGGTTGTGAAGACACATCCTTGTCTTGCATACCTTTCTTTTTTGTATATCAGTAGAACTCATTTTCTGTTCGTATGCAGGCGGTTTGCTACAAGTATAGGTTACTGATAATCTTAATATTCTTCCAAAATATGTCAAGGTTGCTGAACAGTTCCACCAGATAGTCGTGACACACTTTGTCGAAAGCCATTGCGTGATTTATAAAACACAGGTGCACGTCCTATTGCGTCTGTATTGTTCTTTCTGATAACATTCTGAGCATAAATGTTCTTGTGTCTTTGACGAACCCTCTTCTCCCTGTTCTATTTATGGTCTGATTCTGTTGCGCGCTTCATTCCTCAGAATTCGGAAGATAAGTTTCGTTATATGACACATTAAGTTGATTGTCCGATGGCGATCACATTCGTCTGCACCTGGCTTCTTAGGCATTGCTCTGAAAATATTTATACTCTTGATATGTCCCGGAAAAGGGATATATTAGTTCGAAGTAGAAAAGTGGTTTTGTGCCACTGTAACCGGTTAGGACAATCTAGCAGGTAGCCGTAATGGACTGGTCCTCGTCGTAGTGGTAGGCAATAGGCGTAGGCAATAAGCGGAGTCAATAGGCGTAGCTCATGTCCCTCCACATCAGTCTGTATTTATGGCTGACACCAACCAATCATATTGCTGTGAGGGGGGAACCCAGGTGTATGCATATTCATTGCATCAACTCTTGAGCTGTTTCATATTAACTTTCCAGCCTTGACAGCGTCCAAAGGCGTTTCTGTAGCCTTGTGGGTGATCAAATATTTTCCCACCCGACAATCCTTTTCACCCAGACGAATCGTTGCCAGTCTCTCGATATTTCAATGCAATTACTCCGATCTACATCCGGATATACAACCTCTACCCAGAGTGGCTCTTAAAGTGAAGAGTAAAAAGAAAAAGAAAATACAGAACCAGTTTAGTTTCGGAGAAGGCCATTGTTTTCTACCCCTGAAACGATGTCACACCCTGCGAGAAGTTAATACCTGCAATCAAAAACTACGTTATCCTATAATTAGAATCAACATTTTAAAGAATCGATCGGTAACAGATGAAAGAGAATATTGTGCGGTGTATCTGCTGAACTGTGTTATTTAATATTTGCTATTG
>OZ010600.1:59094377-59104377 GCA_963932145.1 Acanthosepion lycidas | reverse complement strand
CTTTTACATATTACTTTTGATAAAGAAAAAAAGAAAACTTTCGTGCTTGCCTCTATACTAAAGATTCTACAGTTTTGTGTCAACATGATTTGCAGATTGACAAATGCTGAACGATTCTAAAGGCATGTAGTATTTTCTAATATCAACAGGCTTATTGTAAAACTATAACATACCAAACTATTAATCGTTCGTATGAATGATGTACTCTTAATTGAGGCATCATTTCAGACCCAAGCTATTTCCCAAAAATAATGTAATTTTAGTAAAATATGATAAAAAAAGGAAACTATTTTTTCATATGTAAAATAATAGCTTATTTACTTCTGGACAGTGTAACATTTACCATGGGCCAATCAACAGTATGTGGTTTCTGGTCTTTCTTTCAGTGTTCTATCTTCTTGTGAGAATTCCATGTATTCTGCCATCTTCCCGTGTAGGAAAAGCGTTTATGTAACTTCCATTCATCCGGGTGTTTTGTGTGTATACATACTAAGTTCAAAAGTGTTCGCTTTCCTGTTTATGTCTGTGCAACCACCGGCATCAAATACGGCTCTTGATAGATAAAAGGCCACTTTCTAGGTTAGCCATCGAGGCTCCTAGATCCTTTCATGTTCTTATACTTCGGTATTTGGGCGAACGCTACATCTACACCACAGATAAACTATTCTTAGATCAAAATTTCCGGATGGTCATTGAATTTTATTCAGATGTTTCTCGATCCTTTACGTTCACCGCCAGCACCAACTGAGCACTATTTTATATATATTTGTTATTATACACGCCAACGGGTGCGTAGGATCGCCTCATTGATGTTATGAACTTGGGTCGTAAAAGTTTCCGGACTTTCAGCATCAGACCTGTTTGCCGAAGCGATCCAACCGGGACAACACCTATTCCGGTAGGTGATCCTAAAGCAAATGCCCGCCAAGCACGCAATAACAGCTCGTACAAACAACTGCAGATGTTGAAATAGAAAGTGACCAATGAGAAACTAGCTACGTCACTTTCCTCTGAGCCACGACGAGACGAAACGAGAACAAGCAAATAATCGTCTTTTCCGTCTTGGGTTCAACACGTGGATGGATATACACTCGGAAAGAACATCAGTTGAGATTACAGGTAAGAAATTTATACTTATCGACGGGAAAGTTTTTATACCCTATGAATCTCAATCTTTCACTTAACCCCCACCCCCCAAAAAAACAGCTGTACTCATTCGCTGATGGTAGGAATTATGATGAGAAACAATTTATCTTGTGAGCCAGCTAAAAAACAGACTTCAGTTTCTGCATTAAGATCTTCCTGCAAAACCACGACATCCAACTTCAATCGGAAGACAGGTAATTCTCTATTGGTTGGAGTTGCATTTCTCTACCAGCTCCTTTTTTCAAAAGCCTCTTCCAAAATTCTCTTCCCAAGGCAACGTAAGTTCGAGTATTACAACTTGCTTGGAGACAATTGACAAGATTATTAAATCCTTGCGCAGGGAATATGTTCCTATCTGCTCTCAACTAACTCTCGAGGTCTACACTCTCAAATGACTCTCGAGGTCTACAACAGACTGACAGCCCCGCGCGGAAGAGAGCATGCGAGTTGATGGTTTACGCGCGGAGGTGGGGTTTCCGTCGGCTATGACGAACTATTAAGTAGGTGCAAAAATAATGACGTAATAATGTCGTTTTTTGACATATTTTTTAACGTCAAAAAACGACATTATCACGTCATTATTTTTGCACCAACCTAATACTTCGTTTTCTGCTTGAAACTATTAACACTGACTACTGCGGCCACTGCTTCGGCCAATGACTTCAGCACCTGCTTTTATCTCCATCGGTACCTTCCATTACCAAAGGCCCTCGGACAGGTGCTTAGAATATGTTTCAGCGTACCTTTTCGGTAGTACATCATACACGGATTGTACAATAAATTTATTCCGATAGCGGCGGAGGTGTGCCAGATCTTCGGCCATATTTTCCTCGGTAAAAAAAAAAACTCTCCTATCGTATCCATGAATCCTGCTGGATTAACCCCACGATATTCTATATTCTTATTTACTCAACGTTGGCTCGGGCTGAATTAGTTGACGCCTCTGGTTATCCCTGGCTTTTTCGATTCGAGTACGAGGAAAGAAATCTAGGCCAGGATGACCTGTTGCTACCGTCCATATGATATTCTTCTACCTGAAACAAACCTCCGCTATACTTAATTCCCTCCCTGCTCTCCAATTTTTTACAGCGCCCAGCTCGATTCCCGCTGCAGCCACTTTTGAGTCCTTACAGTCCTTATACTGTAGGAATTCTCTTGTCCGAGAGACTATAAGTTCCTCCATCAAGCCTGTAAAGGGAAATTGTAGCGCGTTTGAAGTGCCATATAGCGAGACAAATTGTAATGCTCAAACTTACGTTACCTTGGGAAGAAAATTTGGAAGTGGCCTTTGAAAGAAGGAGCTGGTAGAGAAATGCAGGTCCAACCAATGGCGGAATACCTGTCTTCAAATTGAATTTGGATGTCGTGGTTTTGCAGGAAGATCTTAATGCAGAACCTGAAGTCGACTTGGATTGATGAGCATCGAAAAGAGAAACGCCATAAGAGTTATTTCAGAATCTGCAGAAAAAGCTTCAAAATGTTTATGGATTAAAAGATCATATCCATGGATCTCTATGACGGAGATCGGAGGGCGTAGGGGTCGTGTGTGAGTTTGCAGAGAGAAAGGGAAAATACGATAAAAAGAAAGATAGAAATATAAAAAGTGGTGAGTGAGGACGCTGTTCAAGGATAGGTGTGTTTTTTGTTTGTTTTCATTTTCTTTTTCTTTTTCATTTTTTTTTCTTTTTCATTTTCTTTTTCCTTTTCTTTTTCTTTTTCATTTTCTTTTTCATTTTCTTTTCCATTTTGTTTTTATTTTCTTTTTCATTTTCTTTTTCTTTTTCATTTTGTTTTTCTTTTTCATTTTTTTCATTTTCTTTTTCTTTTTCAATTTCTTTTTCTCTTTCATTTTCTTTTTCATTTTCTTTTTTATTTTCTTCTTCTTTTTCATTTTCTTTTTCTTTTTCATTTTCTATTTTATTTTTTTTTCATTTTCTTTTTCATTTTCTTTTTCTTTTTCATTTTCTTTTTCATTTTCTTTTTCCTTTTCTTCCACGACGGATTCTTAGTTTTGCCAGTGCATGCAGGGATTTTAGCTGCCCAAAAAGATAAATCGTTTCTCACCATAATTCCTACCATCAGCGAATGAATACGACTGCTTTTTAAGTGGAGGATTCAGTTTCATAGCTTACAAAAACTTTCCCGATGATAATTAGAAATGTCGTAATATCAAGCGGTGTTCGTTGCTATCGTGTACCCTTCCACGTGTTGGACCTAAGAGGGAAAAGTATATTCATTATTGCAAGAATACAATAATTGAAGCACAAGATGGATGGGTAAGTGGCGAAAAGCTGCTCTTCACTCACTATACTAGTCCTAGCTAATCACAATCATGACCCATTCATCCAATATAATTTACCATAAGAACTTATCCATCACCATTCAATCCTGCATATATCACAATACCACATATTCAAAGGGAACCTTCAAAACACCCCGTGATATAAAAATCTCATGAAAGTTCATAAAGTCTATTTTTTTAGTGAAAGACTGAGATTCATAGAGTATAAAAACGCTTACTTTGCAGATTAGAATCCGCGCCCAGTTTGCAATATAAATTACCCGAATACTTCCAGTTTAGGTTTAAATTGACACGCTTCATTAAAAAATGACTTGATAAATTTGATAAAATCTACCGTTTTGGAGTTATCGACAGCAAAATTTCGGATTCATTCGCGTTGCGGCAGCCATAACTGGCGTTGTTTGCATACATTCGCTGCGGTATAGGTATGAGTGGAATATTCACTTGTCTTGATTATTACGTACGAAATATAATTCTCTTGCACATTAGTTGAGACGAGTAAAATGAGTAAAAATAAGGCCGTTAACTACGTTCTTCCGCGGTTAACTTTTATATATATATATATATATTAGGTTGGTGCAAAAATAATGACGTAATAATGTCGTTTTTTGACGTATTTTTTAACGTCAACAAACGACATTATTACGTCATTATTTTTGCACCAACCTAATATATATATATATATATATATATATATATATATATATATATATATATTAGTCTTTTAAACCCAAGCAAGGCACGAATGCCACTAGTACGAAAACTGCTACAGAGAGTGAAAAGAACACTTAGAATAGGGAGGATATAAGACAGGAGATTATATATATATATGTGTGTGTGTGTGTGTGCAGATAACAAGAAGTTGGTGCAAATATTTGCCACGAACACAATGAACAATACACCTTAAGTTTTATTATACCTCTTTGGTACTACCATTGCACAGACGAGTGTAGCGTCTTTCGATGGTAATTTCACGTGATTTAGCCCGCTGCCTGCTGAAGCGGTTTACAGGGTTTGACGCCTGGAGATTTAGGGGATGGATGAAGACCAGTATTGCCCGTCCATCTTAATAATAAGTGCAGCAGCCGAGTAACAAAGGTACTACTTCTACCCACTACCACCTACACGCATAGAGCATACACTGTTAAAGAAATTTTAATAAGTGTGGCTGGTTCTACACAAGGATTCATCACTCTAAACAAATCTTTTGTGTGGATAGTCTGCAGTTCAGTTCTGTGTTCCCCCTTCCACCTGGGCGACAAGTCCACTGGCGAGTGAGTTAAGGCGACTGGGACAGGATTAAAAACTGAATTGAAATATACTCGTACGTCGAAAATGACGGGAGAGTTCATCATATATATATATATATATATATATATATATATTATTTATTAAAGACATTTTTTATGCTTAACGTTCTTTTTATAGATACAAGTATTTAAGTAAATGCTCTGTTTATAATAAACAGTATTAAATAACATTTACCGGCCTGAATGTCCGAGAAATTTTCATAGAAAATATTCGTCCTTGGACAGGATTCGAACCTGCATCCTATACGGAACCGTCATTTACGCTGACGTGCCTAAGCGCTCGGATCGTTCGGTAGGCAAGGTCGAATTTACTGCTTATAAACTTCAATCTTCTATGAATCTCGTACATTCATAACTGCTCATGGTGTATCGATAAAAAATAAACAAATGACGTCATATATTACGAAATGGACAAAGTCCGACAATTTAACGTACTTTAAATGCCTTTAATAAATAAAATTGTCGGACTTTGTCCATTTCGTAATATATATATATATATATATATATATATATATATATATATATATATATATATATATAGTTAAATTCCCAGATCAATTCTGCGGACAAGACAAATTGGTATAAAACGACAATTGGAAAAAAATCTTAGATTTTTCCGATGCGTTTAACTATAGTCGACATGGAAAAAAATCCTTTACTGTAAAGGTAATTTACATTAACCAGAAAAAAAAGGCTTTGACAGAAGCGTCTATCTTTTTAAATTTGGATTTTTTTTTAATGTAACTATAACAACAAAAACATTTCGATTTCATTTTTGCCTTGAAAACGTCGAAAGACGAAACGCGTCGGCAAAATCTAAGATTTTTTTCCAATTGTCATTTTATACCATATATATATATATATATATATATATATATATATATATATATATATATATATGAATGAAGGCTTTAAGGTGTGCTATATTTCTGGGATAAAGTGCTCAATATCAGAGATAGAGCGTTTGTAAATATAAAAGTGAACATTGAAGTCAACACTCAGAGGCGACAGGCTGCTTCATGCTAAATGATTGCGTCTAGCATGTAACAGCCTGTCGCCTCTGAGTGTTGACTTCGATGTTCACTTATATATATATATATATATATATATATATATATATATATATATATATATATATGAATCCCCGTTGGAGATATCTGCTCGACAGGTCCATTTGTGTTCGTTCAAGAGCCCCAGAAACTCGTCTGAGGGAACATTAGATACAGTTCTTGAGGGACAGCGCATTATGAGGCCTGAGCAAGTTTTGAACAAGGCCAGCACGCTCAAAAACCTCAGTCACGCTGACTTGTGATCGCACTGCGACGAACACTACCACCTACGAAATTTCCATCAAACAGCTTGGATCAATCCGCAGTATGGTTTCAAAGCGCGTCCCAGAGGTCCCGCCCGCTGGGATTGTCTCACCAGTCCGATAAGATCAGGAAGTCACCTCCCTGACAAATCGATTATGATGAGATTCGAAACCGTTTCTCATGATCAGAGAGAAAACGTTATAACCACTCAGATGAAACTTAATCTATAATTTAGTTATATCACTGTTCGTCCGTAAACAGATATGGCATTCTCAAATTACGTATCATTTCCGATACGAACTTTTATCCGATGATTTGCCAGTCACTGTTTATTTTTTTCCTTTCATTATTCAACGAACCATGCAAACAAATATCCCACACTTTTTTGTCATGGTCAGTGGTTCTCGTTCGCCAGGCTTTCAGTATTTTTCTCATTTGTGCGGTTAGATATTGACAAATTTAACCGTAACGCAATCAAGAATAATGGATATTTTATGCCCGTTAAAACTATTAGGATGCACTGGGTTTGATGGGTAAATTGTTGCAAGTTTATATTTTGAATTTCGCTCATGTGTGTTGTTTGTTTTTGATTCTGTCGACTGCACAGTATAGTAAGATCAGTTTACCACCGCCGGAAAGAAGAAGAGCACTCTGACGCAATTTATCTGCCGAAAATTAGGTAACGGCATGCTGTACTGCTTGACATTCGCACCGGAAGCTCCAATACGAACATTTTAGAGTGTTAGGACATCAATGTAAGGACAGCGCAGAGAATTGTGAAACTGTTGGATTAGTCTAATGGTGATTACGAAAACTCACTTTGATCGTTCTGATAAGAAAAGAACGCCCGAATTTGTTGGTGAGGGCCTAAGAGTCAACAATGAGGACTACATCAAGCGCATTGAGCTGGTAGGGTTGCCCTGGGTCAAGAGGGTGGCTTCTGGAAGACCCTATGTCTGCTATAAAGACACTGCACCATGACACACACGCAGGAGAACCCAGTCTTGCCTGTCAAACAATTTCTGCGATCACATCACCCCTTACAGCATCTTACTCCACAGTCTGCAACCCGCTTGATTATTATGTGTGGGGTGCAGTTAAGCAAGAGACCAACTAAACTCTTTGTAGCACCAAAGATGAACCGAATGCAAGGATTATGGCAGCATTCACCAACAAACAGGGAGACCGTCCAGAAGAGTTGAAGGAGATTCCGAAGTCGTCTGGAGGACGTGGTTGAAGTCAATGGCGATTTTATTGAATAAATTTACTCTTTAGTATTTCAAGATATATTTTTGTAGTGTTGTGGAGTTATTTCGCAGTGGAAGCATGTATTTGTACTAAATTGGTCTTAAATAGGTTCGACGTACAAAACGTTAGGAACTTGATATAATAGGTATTACGCAGAGTAATCTTGTTGGGGTCGCTGATTACTTTCGTATTCGACTAACTGTCGACTACTGTCGTCCGACATCGACGCTATTTAGCAACTGCCCACGCAGTCATATGTAGCACAAGGCCGAATTTAATGTGGGGTTCCCGAGCCCGTAGGCTCGGCCAAAATATCCCCGTAGACCCCGCATTAACGGGATCGGGTCTGTCTACTTCCCCGAACGAGACTCCGCCCTTCGGCATAACCTCGTCCGGGTTCCTCTCTGCCTTCGGGCAGAGAGTTCGACTGTCGTCCGACATCGACTAATATTTAGTCGAGGGTATCATGTGGCACAAGGCCGGTTTAACGTAGGATCTCCGAGCCCGTGTGCTCGGCCAAAAATATACCCTTTGAACCCGTATAAACGGGTTCAGGGTCGGTTTATCTCCTCGAAAGAGAATCCGCCCTTCGGCGTAGCCTCTTTCGGGTTCCTCCCCGCCCGAAAGCAGAGAGTTCAACCGTTCAACCGGTCGTCCGACATCGACTGACCCTCATTTCTCTTACTACTCCTACTTATATTAGGTGGCAGAGTCTATTAACTATAGAATAGGTGTGTTTCGACATAACATTTAGACGCCAATTTATCCATTGCAGTATTTACTTATAGTACAAAGGAATGCTGAAAATGTCTCGTCTTGACGCACTTTACAAAATCATTATTCTAATGCTTGCTTATTGTCCTACTAAATTTGGTAATTTAGTCGGGCAGCGACTTTGCGTCCTCTTTCTTGCCCATTTCTTATTTTTGTTATCATATCCCAATCTTTTCTCGTAATTTAACGACCAGATGCAAGTCATAACAAAGCATCATGGGTCTTGTCATCTCATCTCTTTATCTAATCTCTGACTCTTCTTTCTATTATTATTATTTCATTTCCTTTGGTTTCTGGTGTGTACCCATTTCTTTCCGGGTCCCGACCAGAGACCTAAGGTCAAAAACGGCATCATGACATTTTCCACTGAGAGAAAAACAACAAAAAAATCACATATGTTACACAGATAAAGCCCTTCGTAAGGTGTGGCCTGTACTCGTGAGAACATATTTTTTTTTATTTCTATAAGGCATCGGCTTCATTGGGTCTATTGGAATCTTTTCCAATCAATCCGAAGGATCAAACTACAACTGTTAGGTTGGTGCAAAAATAATGTCGTTTTTTGACATTAAAAAATACGTCAAAAAACGACATTTTTACGTCATTATTTTTGCACCAACCTAATAAAATTGTGGATGTTCCAATGTGCCACATTTTTCAGATTTCGATGTCAAGGTCCTTGTATTTTGATAGCTTTTTGAAAATCTTCAAAGGTACATGGCAGTCTGCTGGGTCTTCCATAGCAATTAAGCAAACACTATTTTTGATTGCAGTCTGTAATAACGATGTCTGGGCGATCAGCTTTGATTGTTCTGTCTGTGTTTATTGTGAAGTCCCATAAAATTGTTACAGTTTTTATCACAGTTACCGGTTCAGGGTGGTGTTGATATCAATAGCTTGCAGTTTCCTTTCCGTCAAAGTTATAGATTTCCCAGTGCGGATATTGGCCAACTCTCTCATGGCGAGTTTTATATTCAGTGTCTGCCAAGATGATCAAGCGTTTCTGGATATTTATCATAGAATCTGCATTTTAGGCAAACAATTTTTCAGTATGAGTTATTGGTACTTTCTAGTTAGCAAACATTGGTCCTGTGCAACAAGAATAAAACCTTCGGTTTCAGCTTTTAACTCTGCACTACGTAACCACTGATGGATACGGGTTTGTCTACGTCAGCTTGTTTGGTAAGGGCAGAGTTTTGAGTGTGAAGCGGTTTATCTTGCTATCGTTTCTGTATCTGGTCGATTGCATTTGCCTTTGCTTTCTTTTTTTTAAGTATTTTGAAGCTGCAGTCGGTGTATTATGCTTTACTTGTATTTCTTAACTGATTTGAATCTTCAATTTGAACTTGTTGGCTTATTATCATTGTTATTATTATTATTATTATCATTACTATACTTTCTTCTTTCGCATGGTTTTTCGATTTCTTTTGAAGGCTTTCATTCTTTTGTGTTTTCTTTTGTTTTCATTTTTAAGTTCATTCTCTTCATTTTCTTTCATTTATTTCTTTCTTATTTCATACCTCAGTTTGCCATTTGTTCTCTTTCTGTCTGTTTTTCTTGTCTCTTTAGTTCCTTCTTTCTTGCTTTCTTTTTTCACTTTGTTTCTTTGTTTCTTTCTATTACTCATTCCTTCAATAATTTCTCCATTCTTTTTTTTCTTATTTCCGTTTCCCTTTCTTTCTTTCTTTCTTTCTTTCTTTTTGATATGTCCCAGAAAGGGATATATTTGAACGAAGTAGCTAAGTGGTTTTGGCTACTATAACCAAGTAGAATACGGTAGCGGTAATCGACTGGTACGCGTCGTATTCGCAGGTAAGAAGTGTAGATCAATGGCGTAGTCCACTGGGCGTCGTTATAGACTTAGCTCTCAGACTAAGGCTCTCTTTGACTCTCCTACACGTCCGTCT
>OZ010600.1:59071877-59091877 GCA_963932145.1 Acanthosepion lycidas | reverse complement strand
GTGTGTGTGTGTATGTGTCTGTGTATGTATGTATATATGAATGTATATGTGTGTGTATGTATGTGTATACTAATTCTTTATAATAAGCATGTATGTATAGAGAGGGAGTACGCATATACATGTGCGTACTGGTATATATATACACATATTGACAAAAACAGAAGTGTTCACGAGCCCGTACGCCAAGCCTACACAACATAGGGAGTTTATGTGTTTGTGTGTATGCATATGTATGTGTGTGTATGTGTACATATGTGTATACTAATTTCTCATAATAAGACAATATGTATATATGGAGAGGGAATATACCTATGCGTACGCATGCTGACAAAAACACACAAAAAAATGAAAATAGATCTAAGAACACACAGGGGTCATTAAAAGATAAGAATAAAGATATCTTTCTCACCCTTTGTCGGACCAATCTTAATTGTTTTATTACTCTTCATGCAGAATTCTTTCACTGTCAGTTCAAGAAAGACATCTGGGTGACTAAGACACAAAAATGAGAATGTCTAATATCGAGAATATTTAACATCGAAAAACAAGAAAAAAATAATTCTTTTTAATAATATGTGGAAATATTCACTCTTTGTCTGATGAAGGTGGCGAGACCGAAAACCCGTGTAGAAAAAATATGGAAAATAAAGCATAATATATTTTTAAAAAAATCGACATTACACCAAAATCCGTTGTGGTTTCTCTCTTCTTTTTATTACACACACTTTTCTCTCGTTGGAACTAATATGATCTCTTCCGTGGCTTCTCATTATGCTATATATATATATATATATATATATATATATATATATATATATATATATATATATATATATATAGCATAATGAGAAGCCACGTATACTTTCTTGAGATGTATATATAGAAAAAGTTGTAAATTAAAAAAATAATAATGTTTTTTTATGAAAGTATTTATTTATTTATATATATTTGATATTTCAGATTGACCTCAATCTTTTTCCAGAAATAACTGTTTGTTTACAAGTAACGTCCGTCGCGAGATGCAGACGTCACGTGATATGGAACACCACTGTGTTCGAATATTCGTAACGTAAATCTAACCGTAATAATATTTTAGACGTTGTTTAAAAAAAAAAAATAAAAAAATAAAAAATAATTAACTATATCTAAAAAAATGTTTAACTAATGAAATATTTATAAAGATTTAAAACACCCAAGTCTTTATTTAACCCTAGTTTCTATGTATTTAATTTTAAAATCCAGTATTATATGTATTTAATTTTAAAATAAGTATTATATGTATTTAATTTTAAAATCCAGTTTTATAAAATACTGGATTTTAAAATTAAATACACGTGACGTCCGCGTCTCGCGACGGACGCTACTTGTAAACAAACAGTTATTTCTGAAGAAAGATTGAGGTCAATCTGAAATATCAAATATATAAATAAATGAATACTTTCATAAAAAACATTATTATTTTTTTAATTTTAAACTTTTTATATATATATATTTATATATATATACACACTAGAATTTCTTACAACACGATGACGTGTTTTGAAATCCTCACAATATTTAGTATTGTTAAAGTTATCGCTAAACATTTTTGTCAACATTTAAAAACTCTCCGTTTCGTTCAAATTCGCAAACCAGTCGATGAAATTTGAATAAACTGATTTGTTTGGAAAAATACTTTGACAAAAACCCTACTTCATGGTTCAATAATTTCTTTAATTTAATTTCAAGGACTTCATGGAAATCAATATTTTTCCAGAAAACTTCCTTTTTTTCTTTTTAACAGCGAAGAATAAATTCTTAGGATTTCTTACTCTTGAGCATGCAGAGTACAACTGACCATGCGTAAATATTTCTTTCTGGGGCCAAATTCCAACTTTTTGAAGCGTTTGGCCTTATGATTTGTTTATAGTTCTCGCAAACGAACTGGAAATTGGATTCTTGCATATATACAAACTTAATGAAAAGATATGCAGAAAAAAATATTGCATTTTTATTAAATAAGTATTTGTTATTTTAATCGTTAAATTATTTTGACATAGTGGGAGTATTTTGTATGCTAAATAATAAAACTTATTGAAAACTTATATTTATTGAATTAAGCTACGCCCCCAAGTAAAACAATCTATGCTTTGTACCTCTTTAAATATTTGCACTTCACCCCAAAATTTGCTTTCGATCGGCAATGTATGGCTATTTTAGAGGGTGTGACGGACGAAGAGAGTAACGGAAGTCAGAGAATTATATATATATATATATATATATATATATAGTCAGATCTATGTGCGCGTGAGTGTCTGTGTTTAAGTGTAAAAATTCTGACATCACTAAAATTAGATCCGTAAAAGCACAATATGAATGAAGACAAAATGAAAACTTATCTTAGCCAAAGTCCTCTGATGGACTTCATGAAGGCAAATGTAAGGATTTTATTTAGCAACAATTATTTTTAGATAGAAAATGTCCTTCAGATTTGGAATCTTAAAATTTATGAACAATCATAAACGAGAAAGTTTGTCTCCCTAGAAGATATGGCACAAGGGCGAAAGTATTTTCTAAGGTACGCTTAGAATATGACCAAAAATACACATAACACTAAATGAAAGTCAAAGTAAACTATGGATGCTGCTAAGTGATGTAACTTAATGTCTAATAAACAAAAGGGAATATTTTTTTCAGTAATTAATATTTCAGTTATGTGCCATGCGTGATACATGCTTAGATACATGACTGACGAGGCAGATTTTTGACACTTCTTTCTGCGGTAGACCAGTTGCCATTCAAGGCGCCCTGTCCTGCTATTTGCCCCCAGCAGGTGGGGGAAAAGAGGATTCATACCTTATCCAAGAGTATTAGCACCCCAGTCAGTCAGTTATGTGCCATGCGTGATACACGCTTAGGCGATCATGTATCTTTCGATACATGACTGACGAGGCAGATTTTTTTTCCGCAGTAGGTTGTCACTTCTTTCTGCTGTAGACCACTTGCCATCCAAGGCTATAGAACCTGGTCTGCGCTGATATTTACCCACGGGGGGGTAGAAGAAGAGGATTCATACCTTACCCAGGGGTATTTGCGTGTAAGTGAATGTAATTCGCCTGGAATTCGAACTCGGCTCTCCGATTCATCAATCCGAGCCACTATCCAATACTCCACCATGTCTCCTATTCATATTTGTTAGACGAAAACCTGGTTGCAGATATTTCTATTAATTAATGTATTTATAAGTAAGTGGGTACAAATGAAAGGATTTGAAATTGACGTTTTCTTCCATTTCACTGAAACAGACACGTCTATCTTCCTTTCTTTCTTTTTCTCACTGAAACCAAGTAGCGTCTCTGATACGCCAGTTCCGAGTTTTCACGCGGTCAAAATGGAATAGTCCGTTCTTTATGAGGTATTGGCAGGGCGTAACAGTCGTGCGAACCAACTAAGGCCCTAACAAACTAACTAAAGAAGAGAGGGATCAGCAGAATTATAGAGATATTATTTTAATTTGGGATTAATTTATGTATGATATGTTTAAATGGTAGCTGGTTTAGAATTGAACCATTTTCTTTTAAATTTTTTATACTCATGTACGTTGGTTTGGGATAAGAGTATTTCTTTTAGGAAAGGATATATTTGAAAAAAAAATACGGCTGATAAAATTCGAAACATTAATAAAAATTTTACCGCGTATTCGCTCATGTATATTTCATCGTCTTTTTATCTTCACCATCGTCTTTAGGGAGTTTTAATTCAAGAGAGACCAACGCACAAAATGGCTGATGAATGAAAAATATAGCTTCTGATAATTTTTTTTTTTTTTTTTTAGAACCCGCTTTTTGGGGGTTTCAATTTGTTTTTGTTCCCTTTTCGCATGACATTTTTTTTTGTTCTTTCTTTTTCATATCTTGGGGTTTTATTCGTAAGGATTTCCTTTCTAATAAGTTCAGCTGAGTACGCCACAAAGCCAAATTGTAAAATTGAACCAAAAAAAAAAAAAAAATAATAATAATTACGTTGTGCCAATTTTCCAAGTGGAGAGGGACTGAATTGTTGTATATCCGGATTTCGTATTTCGTTGTGTTATCAGTTCTACGCGTCTTTCTTTTCGTTCGCTTTGTTTAGAGTTTTCTGGTATTGTATGTAGCTGCAGGTACAAATGTAGCAGATTCTGAAAGATCTATCTATCTATCTAGATATCTATCAATCTCATTCTGATCGTATCTATCTATCTATGTAAATCTTTTATTCAAATAACGTATCCTTTAAAAACTTATTCTATCTATCTATCTATCTATCTATCAATCTATCTATCAATCTATCTATCTCATTCTGATCGTATCTATCTATCTCATTCTGATCGTATCTATCTATCTATCTCATTCTGATCGTATCTATCTATCTATCTATCTATCTATCTATCTATCTATCTATCTATCTATCTATCTATCTATCTCATTATGATCGTATCTATCTATCTATCTCATTATGATCGTATCTATCTATCTATCTATCTATCTATCTATCTATCTATCTCATTCTGATCGTATCTATCTATCTATCTATCTATCTATCTATCTATCCCTCCCTCCCTATCTATCTATCTCATTCCGATCGTATCTATGTAAATAGCTATACATATCTGTGAATCTTTTATTCAAATAACGTATCCTTTACAAAATTATTCTATCTATCTATCTATCTATCTATCTATCTATCTATCTATCTATCTATCTATCTATCTATACCTCCCTCCCTATCTATCTATCTATCTATCTATCTATCTATCTATCTATCTATCTATCTCATTCCGATCGTATCTATGTAAATAGCTATACATATCTGAATCTTTTATTCAAATAACGTATTCTTTACAAAATTATTCTATCTATCTATCTATCTATCTATCTATCTATCTATCTATCTATCTATCTATCTATCTGTTCAAAATATCTATTCTCAAAAGATTTTTTTCTTGCCAGTTATATAATGTCCTATTATATATCTTCCCCCTTTTCCCTCGTTACTTTCGTAGTCTAATGGTAAAGACATAAGCATCTTAATTCTTCAACTCCAAAAAAATTCCAACCTAAAATCGTTCGGTCCAACTGTTATTTAAACGACTCTCACGTCCCGATATTCTTTCACACGTAGTCTCGGGAATCTTTGATGCCTAATTGGTATAAATATCTATCAATCTCAGACTACAATTGTTTCTTTCTCTTAGTTAAAAAAAAAAAAAAAAAAGAAAGAAAATTCTCTCTCTCCCATCGTCATTCTCTGTTAATCAACTGAAAACTGTTTTAGTCGATTTCAGAAATTGGAATTTGTTGACCCAGAAAAGGGGAGTCGAACAGCTCCTTTTAGGAAAATAAAAGCAATCCAAGATGCTTAAAAACAGGCTGGGAAGAAGAAGTTTTCTCCTGAGCAACAACACATAAAAAAAGAACACAAAGCATTCGGGCTTTTACAATAGATTGCAAAAAATTAACGTGTTCAGTGAGGGACAAAATAAGAATGACAATAGACTGATGAAGGAAACTGAGGGAGTCTGCTTCCTTATTTTGGCTTCTGCCGATGCTCATTTCAAGTTTGCATTGGAATCTTTTATTGAAAACGACTGTTCGTTTTTGTTATTTTTCGTTCGTTCTCTCCATCCCACTTCGCATTCTACAGCGATTTCTTTTCGCTTCTCAATGGAATTTCGATATTTGCTTTCCTTTTTGCTTTTCTTTTTACTTTTTCTTTTCCTTTTTCTATTACTTTTTCTTTTCTCTTTTTCTTTGTTTTTCCTTTTTCTTTTCTCTTTTTCTTTTTTTTCTTCTTTTTCCTTTTTCCGTTCGCACCATTGGCTTGTTTGAATTTGTTTTTCTCCTTTGGCAATAAATTTCTTTCTTTCTTTCTTTCTTTCTTTCTTTCTTTCTTTCTTTCGTTCGTTTGTTCGTTCGTTCGTTCGTTCTTTCTTTCTACAAGCATTTATTTCCTTCCTTTTCTTTCATTCTTTTATCAGCTATTAATGATTTATTTTCATTCTTTCTCGTATCATCATTTCTTTCTTTCTTTCTTTCTTTCTTTCTTTCTTTAACTGCCTTTCTATTCCTTCTGTACAAACCTTTCTTTCTTTCTTTCTTTCTTTCTAGTAGCATTATTTCTTTCCCTTTCTTTCTTTTATCAGCCATCAATTATTTCTTTTATTTCTCTTCATTCCTCCCTCCCTCCCTCCCTCCCTTCCTTCCTTCCTTCCTTCCTTCCTCCCTCCCTCCCTCCCTCCCTCCCTTCCTTTCTAGAAGTATTTATTTCCTTCCGTTTCTTTCTTTTATGAGCCATCAATTATTTCTTTTATTTCTCTTTCTTTGTTTCTTTCTTTCTTTGTTTGCTTCTTCCTTTATAGAAGTATTTATTTCTAGAAGTATTTATTTCTAGAAGTATTTATTTCCTTCTCTTTCTTTCTTTTATCAGGCATCTATTATTCCTTTTCGTTTTCATTCTTTTCCCCAATCATAATTTCTTTCTTTTTTTTCTTTTTTTCGTTCTTCCTTTCTTTTATTTTTTTCATTGATTACTTATTTCATTCTATTTCTTTCCATTTAAAAAGAAAACATTTCTATCTTTCTTTTATCCGGAATTCTATTCACTACCCGCCCCTTTTCTTGGCCCTTTCACCGTGAGGCAGAAATTGCAGCTAATCACCTCCAAAATAACGGCACACAAAAAAGAAACCCAAGATGGAATCCGATAACCCCATAGCCGAAACGCTAAACCTTGTGATGACTATCGGCGCCGGGAGATACTGTTTATTATTTTGTAGTGTGAAATTTTTTTTTTCAAATAGCTCGTTAGCAAAAGTATTTAATAAGCATAGTTTAGTTTGGTACAAGGGCGAACTAATCGAGAATCCACGGAGGATCGAAAACATCCCAAAATGTATTTATTTATTAGGTTGGTGGAAAAATAATGACGTAATAATGTCGTTTTTTGACGTACTTTTTAACGTCAAAAACGACATTATTACGTCATTATTTTTCCACCAACCTAATACATTATTTGGACTGTTATCCTCATCTCCATTGCCATATTTGTAACGTTTCGGCCGTTGCATGCTCCGGCCTTCTTCAGGTGTTTGGAATTTCGAACCGAACCCTTTATTTCGTTCACCGGAGACATGCCTCTTCCGGATAATTCGGTTATCTCCCTTTAACTCAATTCTCCAACTCATAACTATTTGGCTTTAGTCACTGGTTCTAACCAACGCTTTTATCCTTGAGGACATCTGTTATGAATTTTTGGGACTTATAAACCTAATGTCTCAGTAATCTTTTTTTTTTATACCAGGTCTCATATTGTATTTATTATTATTATTATTATTGCTTATTTTTTTTACCACAGCTTATATTGCAATTTTGTTGGTATTTATTGATTTTCTCTAGCACTCTTTATTACTGGTTCCCATATTGTATTCATTTCTATCCTTGGTCGGCTCAGGAGATTTTTGTGGCAGAGCATATGTGCTGATTCCTTACGTTTTCGCATTTTCAGTGATATTCTCTATTATTTCAACCTCATCCCACAGAGGGCAGTAATCACCCTTTTCCTTCCATATGTGGTTAGCTACGCCTATTTTCTATTTCCCTTCGTGTTACCAATTTACCATGTTCTAGCAGTTTTACCTTAAGGGATCAGCCTGTTACTCTTTTATATTTAGTTGTGAATATAGCAATGAAGATGAGGATAACAATCCGAATAATGTAAATAATGTAAGTAATCATAATACCTCATCTCAGAGATATAGACAAAAAAATATTTAATGAAAGATTAATATCATAACGATAATAATCTTTTATAAAAATACTTTCTATTTCTCTTTAGAAAGACTAAATTCTCTTTCTTTCTCTGAGATGACCTATCAGAGCAATGGACATGGGATCGAGTGGTTAGAACGCCCGCTTTCTGAATCTCATGATTTGTCAGGAAGATGATTTCTTGATGCTTATTGGTCTGGGGGAGGCGATCCTGTTGTGCGGCATCTGTAGAAAGTCTTGGAAACCAAACCCCGTGTTAATCCAAGACTCTCTGCGGATAAATTGGGTAGACTGTTTGGGAGCCGTCGATGGTTATGCTAGCACGAAGTCACAAGCCATCGTGACCGAGGGTTTGAGTGTACTGACAATGCTCAGACTGTTAATCACGCCAGATAATTCGCTCTCTCCCAAGTCCCGCTCAGCATAGCTGCAGAATAAACCACATACATTTTCTTTTATCAATTCACCCCAAGCAAGGAGATAGTGACACTAAGATGCAACTGGTTACCGAGAGTGAAAGAGAATGAAGACTTTAGAAGGAACTGGAAACCCAATCCAAAATAGGGAACAAGGGATAAACCTCGATTCCTGTTCAAAAGACCGAGGAGGAATGTGAACCGGGCGGTAGGTGAAAATGAACAAACATAAATATACCTGTGCAGGCGTCTGCAACAGGGATTATATTACTCCTCAGACCGTCAATGATCATGGTTTTCCAGAACTTCCTATTGTTTTTTTATTTGTTTTTATTTTTTTCTCCTTTACAACCCGTTTTTTTTTTTTCTTTTTCTTCAAATGAAAATCAGGTCATTGATCGCTTTGCACTGTCCACTTCGATTCGACTTGTGAGTGTTAAATTCTCCAAGCCTATTATGTATCCCTAAAATTTAAACTGTCTCTCAGATTGTTGACGGCAACAGATCTTTTCTAGTTCCTATTCGCCTTAAAACATCTTTATTTGTCATATGGTCTATAAGTGGTGAGGAGGAGTGGGTTGTGTTTTGAATGGGATAATCTGTATTCAGTTGGTTGTCACCTGGAAGCTGGACGACAGAGCTAAATTGAATCTCTCTCGCCTACATTGACTTCCTAAAGGCCATCGTTCAGACACCGCTTAAGAAAACAGTGACATTCGAATAAAAAAAAACAATTTGGGTTTAAAACGACAGGCGTATGGTGTGGCTTCTTAGTTCCTAGGATCTAAACCCAATTAAAAAACATTTTGGAATATTGTCATGAGATTGGCGACAAGAAATTCTATCCAAAAATGTATTTTGGGAAGTAATACTACCGTTTTTAAATGCCATTATCCCCGAAGGAATTCTTAAAGTAACTTCTTTTTCTTCAAAGGAAAAATAGGTTTTTCATCGCTCTGCACTTCCTGCTTCGATTCGCCTTGTGAGTGTTAAATTCTCTCAGCTTATTATGTATCCTAACAGATTCTTTCTTAATTCAATTTCTGTTGACAGTCTGCTTTGTCAAGTCTCTCTAGAGAATAGAAATGATATCAGGAAATAATGCTTTTCTGCAGTGACGGCGATTTTTCGCACAGGGAAAAGGAAAAAAAATGAACTGTCTACAACATTAGGACATTGGTAAATAAGATGTCATATCATTTAACATCAGCCTGCCAACCAGGAAAACACCGCATAACACTGTCTTCAGTTGCTGTTATTAATCCCCAAGTGGACTGTTATATAAGTGAGTCATTTAGCTCATCACAGACAGGCAAAAAGAACGGGGAGAGAGTTCAAACAGCGGGAAGGCCTTTTCTTCAAAACGATTACATGCAACAACAATGGCCGTGTCTACTATTCACACATTATGTATGGCAGAAGCATGAAACGTTTGGTGAGTGTCTGAGTCTTGAGCAGGAAGAATCAATGCTCTTCCAAAGCTGTGATGCCTAAACGATTATTGCTATAAATGTATCCCTTAATAAGAGCCAAATAATTTGGGCCTTAACCCTGACCTATCGGAATATCTGTTTGCGTTTTTTTTTAAAATCTTTTGACGACGAGGTCTTCAAATTTTGCTCTCATGTAGCTAACATAATAGAGAATACAAAAGACGTATGAGTCTTGTAAAATCCGTTAGACGCAAGTTATACACATATCGACAAAGAAAGGAAGTTCTTTTCAACCAAAGAAAGTCAACGAACCCAAAATCCTTCTTTTATAAACAATACAAGGTGATGTATTCATTTAAAGGTTTCTTTCTTTCTTTTTTTTTTCTTTTTTTTTTAATTTTAACCAAAAACTTTCAAACGCATTTGCAGTCAAGCGAATTCGGGTGTACTGGAGGTTTGTAATTAATAAAAGGATTTATTTTTTTTTAACCAGCAGTCTCTTAATTTATACCGACCAAAAGTTTGTCATCGAATTTAAGAAAAAAAAAAAAAAATTAATTATTGCACATGAAGAAATTTAAAAAGAGGCAGGTGAAAACGAGTCTGAAAAAGAAAAGAAAAATATCAAAAGCCAAACTAAACATTACGACATTGTAATTTAGAACATTTTCCTGAACCAGGATGTGAAAGTCCTTTCGCCTAGTTTTCCAGAATCAGTTCAAACACACACATACACACACATACACACACACAAGCAGAGAAGCACACACACAGACACACACACGCGGACACACACATAAACACACACACCCGGACGGACACACACACATACACACAAACGGGCGGATGAACACGTACACACACATGCACACACATATACACACACATACAAGGATGGACGGATCGACACACACACATGCGTACAAAGACACGGATGGACGGTGACACACAATCGTCTGGCCATTTATATTTACATACTCTCTATCCCTGATATTGAGCATCTTAACCAATAAATATAAATATAGCATACATTAAAACTATATTTTATCATATATATATATATATATATATATATATAATTATTTATTTTTAAAGAAAAAAAAAATTTATAACATAAATATGTTATAAAATCACTACAAAAATAGCCATTTTGTTTCAACACCTACGGTGTCTTTTTTTTCTTTAAAAATAAATAATTATATCTGCTCTACTTTGTATTGAGCACTCTTTTAAGAATAGTAATTGTTGGTTATTGGAATTCATTCCATATACACCAATCATATACTTGGATATATATATATATATATATATATATATATTTGGGATAAAAACAGACCACGTTAAGGTTCCATGTAATAAATTATTTCACCATAACCCCTTTAACAGGGCTCTGGATCATCAGACTTTACTTCCGAAAAATGAAAAATGAAAATAAATTTACACATTTTTGACGGACCTCATCAAGTATACGCAAAATTAACGCAAAAATATGTATATATATATATATATATTTCTAAAGAAATATATATATATATATTTCTAAAGAAATAATGGATATTTTATTTATTAATCTCACATTATAATTGTTTTAATTTTCAGTGGATACCCATATTTAAGCTGTCCTGATCGCCTAGAAAATAAGCTATAATATATATATATATATATATATATATATATATATATATATATATATATATATCAGGTAATCCTGTAAGTTGTGTCGGTATTTTAACAAAGAACCTGTGATCAAATCTTACATTTTATTGAAGTTTATTCATCAATTTAATTTTCGTAATTATCTACGATTCCGACCCATCTGCTTACAAGCTTCTTAATTCCATTAATAAAGAACTCTTCCGGTTTCGAAGAGGATAACTCTGAAATATCAGTTTCGACCTCCTCATGGCTTTTAAGAATTAATCCATCAAAACGATTCAGTAAACTACGGAACAAATTGTATTCTGAAAGACCAAGTTCGGGAGAATAAGATGGATTTCGCAACCAAGTGCTTCAATTCTCTGGGATGAGATTTTTGCAGTATAGGCTCGTGTATATTCCTGGCGTAACACTACTCCTTCTCGATTCACTAAAACAGGTCTTTTTTCTTCAAAGTCGCGTTCAAACGCTCTAATTGCTGACAGTAGACTTGGGCATTGATTGTTAGTAGTAACTAAAAGTGAATTATTCCTCGCAATACGAACAAATTGAGAGATCATTCTGCACATGAAGTTCCATTCTCGGTTGTGTTTGGGCCTTTTCCCCATTGCCAAGCCACTGTCTACGACGTTTAATATTTTAATAAAAAATCCATTTTTCGTCACCAGTCACAAGTCTATCCAAAAAAGGGCGAGATGATTTCACGACGATGAAGAAAAAAGGGCAGATATCAACTTGGAATTTGCGGTAGACAATTCATGAGCTACCGATTTTCCAAATTTAGGAACCTTTCCAAGATGTTGAAGATGAACAGTTGTATGGTTTGAATGAAATCTCATTGCTAACTGATACAGCAGGATTTCCTTCAAGCGATGCCACAAGAAGTTCATCATTAAACTCAACTGGACGTTCTGTTCGGTCTTCGTCTTCTGTATTTAGCAAAACATCTTCTGCAATTTCTTTCATTCAGGCATTCTTCTCCATAAGCCGAGGGAATATTGCGAGTCGCATAGGATTCCCTTTTTTAAAAACTCATAAAGAATTATGTGCCTTAAATGCTACTTCAATAACTCGTTATGGGGCTAATTTGAGAAATTAATTAAGTCAAATTATTCTGTATAAAGAAATTATAAGTTAAAAGCTTTTAAATTCATATGATTACCAATCATTATAATTTGACATTTCGAATACTATAAAATTTGATTGAAGTTACATATATAATACTTCGGAGAGAGCTCATGGGATGACCTAATATACATACAGGCATACATAATATACATACATATATATATACATATATATATATATATATATATATATATATATATATATATATATATATATATATATATATGAAAGAAAGAGGGTATAGTGGTTCCAACGAGAGAAAAGTGCCGAAAAGGTTTTTGGTTCTAATGTAGATTTTTTTATTAAAAAAATATTATGTTTTATTTTCCATAATAAAGCATAATATTTTTTTTAATCCACATTACAACCAAAAACGTTTGCAGCACCTCTCTTCTCTTCTTTTTAGTATATATATATATATATATATATATATATATATATATATATATATATATATATATATATATATATATGTGTGTGTGTGTGTGTAATTATATATATATGTATAATATGTATGTATATATATATATATATAAATATATGCATATATATATATATATATATATATATATATATATATATATATATATATATACACACACAAGTGGTTTGATCCCAAATATTTGAAATGTTGCTAAACGTAAAGGGCTAAAGTACATACAGTGAAGCCGCTTTTCACAGATTGACCGTGAACTCTATCGTGCATACACACTAAGTTATAATGCTCTTGTTGTCTTCCGTTGTTTATAGCAGTACCTGGAAGGAAAGTGTGTAGAGTGTGGCCATTTCACCGCGCCACAGAAGTTCCATCAGCAACCACAGCTTGTAGGGCAGTTTTCGGCCCAAAACGACATTCCTCATATGTGACAATCCCCATATTCCCCAGATCTCGTCCCTGACGATTTTTTCCTGTTCAAAAATCAAATACGACTTGAAAGGAACAAGTTCTCAAGACGTAGAGGAAATTCAAGTGAACGCGACGAGGCAACTGCTAGTTATCCGTATAAAGGAGTTCTAGGAATGCTTCCATTAATAGAAACGACATTGGATTCAGAAAGGGTCTACTTCGAAGGAGATTAAATGCCGAATTGATATGTGTAATAGGTTAAATTTTTATAGCTACATTCTAGATACTTTTTGATCAGACCTTGTATACGATGGAATTTCGAACCTAAAGAATGCCGGAGAGCTCAGTGGCCGAAACGTCGTGAATATGGCAATAAAATTCAGGACATTTCGAACGATATAAATAGTATAAATATACTTATGAATATTTTGCGGCTCGTACCACAATGAGACATGTATAGAAGAAAGATTACACAAATATATATATATATATATATATATATATATATATATATATATATATATATATATATATATATATATATGTGTGTGTGTGTGTGTGTGTGTGTGTGTGTGTGTATTTATATGTATATCTGTGTGTGTATTTGTATATGCGCGTTCATGTGTATATATTTATACCTATATATATATATATATATCTACATATATATCTACATATATATATATATATATATATATATATATGTGTGTGTGTGTTTGCGTGTGTGTGCTTAAACTTCATCTTCCTCTCTAAAAATGGAGTCTCGCATGATTTCCTCGTGACATGAAATAGTCCCGCTGGCTGTTTTTGTCTCCTGATACTAATTCATCGCCAAGTTCTGGCATTTACGAAAAAAAAAAAAAAAAAAAAAAATAAGTGGAAACGAAATTAAAGAAAAGAAAAAAAAAAACAGCATAGAATATTGCAAATAAGAAGGTGTGTGTAAGGGAAAGACTATTGGAATTACCATTTTAACGGAAATTCTCTCTCATGTCTGAGGAAATTCTTTGATGTCGGTTTGGCGTTGATAGTGCCAAATGGAGATGCAAATTTGGATTATTATGGACGCTTTTTAACCCATTTTAGAATCGGAACTTTTTTTTTTTTTTTTTTTTTTTTAGATCAGGAGATTACTTCTAGTTTGGTTGACCAAGTGGAATAGATTGAGACGGAAAAATCCGATTCCAATATAGATACTAGAATTATCCTCTCTCCTGGTTAAAATAGGTACATGTTTACGGCGGGGTAATAAACCGTAGAGCCAAATTCGAATTCCAGTCGAATTCGTTATATCCAGTTACGTGCAAATACATTTGGGAATTGCATGGGCTCATCTCTTCTGACCTCTCCTCCTCCAGCTATAGCTAAATAGCTGTGTCCTATAGTTTTAGGTGGCAATCAGTCTAAGCGTTGAACAACTCTGAATTCAAAACCTGTGTGGCCGGCCTCTGGTCTGGAAAGAACGGTAAGTAGAACCCCAGTAACACATAAAGCAAGAACTGTTAAAGGGTAGATGAAACGGGCATCCCCCAACTATGGGTTAAATAGACTCACCAGCACGCAGTTGGCCAAGCATGATGAGTACGGCCACACCCCTGAAGGCGTTGTCAACCAAGGAGTGAATCCACCAACCAGATGTGGGTTTGGATTATTTTTACGTGCACCTGTGTTCGAAAACCATTTGAAGCTAACATTTTGTTTATCGGTTTCCAACACCCAACCCGACATGTTGTTATCCGACCACGGGAGTACCTCCAAAAGACTAGATGACCAGAGATTGGCAGCTGATCTTTTCTCTATCCTGACTCTTACAGCTCAGTGTATGTGTGTGTCGGGGTGGGGATTAACTGGCTGACCACATCGATTATTTTTACTGATCGAATTTAAAAAATTACGAATGATTCTTCTTAGACAAGGAAGAAATTCCGTCAGGAATTGTCCGAAGTTAATTTCGAAGATCAATAAAATATAGTCGACACAAAATGTGTGTTTTTTAATAATATTAAACTTAACATAAAGATCATTTGCTAGATAAAAACGCAGAATATATATATATATATATACATATATATATATATATATATATATATATATGTGTGTGTGTGTGTGTGCGTGTGTGTACCGTAATTCCCCATGTACAATACGTCTTTATCCATAACACGTAGCCCTAAAGTTTTGCTGAAAGTGTGGCAAAATGTTTCTACTCACGCATAATACGCATCCCTTGTTTAGTAATCAAACCATATAAATTGTATCTCTGCAATTTTATTACGCTCAGCATTTTTTTTAAAGCTTTTCATCCCAAGCAAGGCGGGAAGCCACTAGGACGCAAGGGGTTACAGAACATTTGGAGCAAGATCAGATAGGAGTGATAGAGGAAAGGATAAGGAGAAGGGTAGTGGATAGATCAAGGCAACTGGAGATGTCGATTGACATTACATTTGAATAGTTGGAGATTAAAGCTATCAGGGAAACTGGAATAGGGAAGGGAGTTCCACAGGCGAGAGGTGCGAGACATGAAGCTATTCAAGTAGAAGAGACGGCTACATTTAATAGTTTCGACAGTGAAAGGGTGAGAGCGGGATGGCATCCACGTAGGACGCTTGAACTCATGAAGTCTGGGAACCAGCGAATGTAGCTCCTCGGAGCAATTACTATGAAAGTATGTTTCCTACTTTTATTTTTAAAAATGGTTTTAAACACAATAATATTATTCTAATTCAGTTTTAGGATAATTATTATTTTATTTGACATTCGAAAGTATTGTTATGATCGTATTTGGCATTCCTATGGGGTCGCAATCACCGAATTTTAGTGTCAAATTGTCACATGTTTCTGGTGGTTAGTCATTTCGCAACTGAAATCGACCTATGAAACGTCAATTTTTTAAAGATTTTTTTGTAGCTGTGCATAATACGCACCGCTAATTTTGCCCATTATTTTTTTTGTTGAAAAAGTGCGTATTATCATGGGGAATTACGGTATATGCCTGATTAAATAAATTACAATCATTATATCTGCTTACTTTTAGCCTAATCCTTGCAATTGTTATACACGGAAAAATATTACAATCACGGTGATTTTTCTCTCTTTCTTTAATACAAAAGACACCAAAAATCTTGTCCTTGAATATGAAAGGATCCAATTGAAAATAAGTAAATAAAACTTGTCTAAATTATTCAAAAAATCATGACTCCATCTTATAAATAATTTTTGCGATAGAAATCAGGAAAAAATCGCTACTAAGTCTTAAACTGATTTTCAACTTATGAGTAAACCGTGTCACCTGGTTTGTTTTAAAAACTAAACCCAAAAGTTACAAAATTGAAAATTTAGTCATTCATTGTTTTAATCCAGCTTGGGAAATATTTTTAGGAAAAAAATGTGTTTTACATGTGACCCAATATGGCAGTAACTGAGTTGTTTGAATAACACGGTACTAGTACTTTGGGCAAATCCAATTAACTGAAGCAAAATTGTGAACTATTGTCTTGGAAGAAATTAATTAATTTAATGATTGAAAATAAAAATAAAATAAAATAAAAAAGTAAGACATACAAAAAGTCCACATACACATCAAATTAATCTCCTATCGAAAAGAATAGCCGGACGAATGAACTATTACATTGACACTTCCGGATGAAAACTCGTTTGCGCATGACAACCGGAAGTCGTGTATTGTCAAACTTTGATAATAGGAAGATAGCTGTTAGAAGACAATGAAGTCAACTGATTGCTGTCATCACAACCGACGCTTTTTTTTTTTATGGCATTTGTTTTCTTTTTAATTTTTTTTTTTAACTATTTTCAAATTGACTCTTTGTTAAATTGTTTCTTTATTAATTAATTTATTTAAACTGATTTGTTGACTCCTTACAGTGGGAAAGTGGTAAAAAAATTGCAGTGAAGTAAATTGTCTTGGACATATATTGATGAAAGAGCGTTTAGAGAATTCGACACATCGAAGGCGAAAGAGACGGGGTTTAGATAGCGGGAAACCTTCCTGTCGGGCGCGCGTTAATGGTTGGTGGAACGGCTCTGTAATGGCAAAAACACAAATGTTACTCAGAGCCACAACAGATAGGAAGTTATCTGACTATATTTCTGAGATGAGGTATTATGTACACTATTTACATTATTCGGACTATTGTCCTCATCTTTTTCGTCATATTTATTACAACGTTCCGGCCGTTGTACGCTCCAGCCTTCTTCAGGACACATGGCACAGTGGATAAAGGCATTGGTTAGATCCAGTGTCAGGACCCTAAGCTTAGTAAATCAACAGTTATGACTGAATAGGGATTTCAATACACAGAGGATCGCTTCACACATTTCGGTCTTGTACGGCGGTGGAGTAATGGATAGCGGCTCGAATTGAGCAATCGGAGAGCCGTGTTCGAATTTCAATAATTAATGCAAATTTAAAACATTTTGTCTTATAATTTAGGCCAAGCAGTAATATTGTGTTGTATAAACTTGTATTAGGTTGGTGCAAAAATAATGTCGTTTTCTCACATATGTTAATATGTGAGAAAACGACATTATTTTTGCACCAACCTAATATCTATTTTTTGTTTTTATTAATTAGGATCTAACAAATGATCTAACAAATCGTATTCATTGAGTCGTCTTTTTTGTAATGTTTTACAATTTTTCACACTGTTTTTATTTATCGAACGGTGGAGTAATGGAGAGAGGAATCGGAGAACCGAGTTCGAATGCCAGTTGAATCCAATACATTCACTTACATGCTAATACTCTTGGGAAAGGTATGAATCCTCAATCTTCTTCGATCCAGCTATGGGTAAAAAGAAGGACACACCGGGTTCTATAGCCTTGGATGGCAACTGATCTACCGCAGTAAGAAATGGCAACCTACTGCGGAAAAAAATCTGCATTGTCAGTTATATATCGAAAGATAAATGATCGCCTAAGTGTTTATCACGCATGACACTAACGTGCTAATACCCTTGGGAAAGATATGAATCTTCTTCCCACAGCTAGGGGTAAATAGCAGGACAGACCGGGTTCTATAGTCTTGGATGGCAACTGGTCTACCGCAGAAAGAAATGGCAACCTACTGCGGGGAAAAATCTGCCTCGTCAGTCAGCTATAGAAAGATACATGATCGCCTAAGCGTATATCACGCATGGCACATAAATGACTGACACTTACGTTCTAATACTCTTGGGAAAGGTATGAATCCTCTTTCTCTCTCCTCTCCCAGCAAATGATATCAAAAGAAGCGTCGGTTTTGATGACAGCAATCAGTTGACTTCATTTTCACTTAACAGCTATCTTCCTATTATCGTGGTTTGACACTACACGACTTCCGGTCGTCATGCGCAAAAGAGTTTTCATCCGGAAGTGTCAATGTATTCGTCCTGTATTTCTTTTCGATGGCGGATTAATTTGATGTGTATGTGGACTTTTTGTATGTCTGTCGTATTATTTTATTTTAGTTTCTTTTTAATTTTATTTTCAATCATTAAATTATATAGCAGGACAGACCGGGTTCTATTGTCTTGGATGGCAACTGGTCTACCACAAAAAGAAATGGCAACCCACTGCAGGAAAAAATCTGCCTGGTCAGTGATGTATCTTTCGATACATGATCGCCTTAGCGTGTATCACGCATAGCACATAACTGACAGACACTTACGTCCTAATACACTTGGGAAAGGTATGAATCCTCTACCTCTCTCCCCTCAGCTATAGGTAAATAGCAGGACAGACCGGATTCTATAGGCTTGGATGGCAACTGGTCTATCACGCATGGCACATAATTAACTAACTGCCACATCTAAGTTACGCTTAAAAATCGTCTTGGGGACTTAGACGTGATGTAATGGCTATCAATGATTTTGTTTATTTTCTTGTAAATAGATTAATTCGTATTGTATATACTCATTGGGGATCCTTTTAATTTGTTGTTTTATCCCCCCACCCACATAAGACGATTTGTACATATGGAGAGTATTTAGGATTTTCATTGAGATAATGAGGTATTATGGTGGATGCAGTAAGAAAGGCTAGTAAGGATGTGGAGTTTTGGTGTTAGGAATATTATTGTATGCTTGGGTCAGTGCTTGTGGCTAGCTAAGTTTAAAATTAAGACAGATGAAGACCGTCCTTCTCCCCATCCCCTTTTTTAGGCCTTGTGCCATATTTTCTGTAATTTTCACGGAAATAAATATTGTAATGGCTATCAAGCTTGTTGCGCTTGATCAATTGCAATGGAATAGGGAATTCGATCCTCGTTAGGTAACCATACTTTCGGCCATTTGCTACATATAAACGGCATTTAGAAAAAAGCACCCTATCGTTATTTGCTTTCGTTTCTTTTATTTTCGTTGGTTTGTTAGCTCTTTGTACTTTCATACAATCTTTCATTCCTTTTTTAAAAACTTCTGTCAGAATTCTTATATCATTATTTCTTTGGTTCATTCTTTCTGTTGTTCTGTCTTTCTCTTTTTCTTTGAGAATTCTTCATATTTCTTGTCGGAAAATTTCTTGAAGTCATTTTTTTTTTTTATTTTCAATTTTTGAATCTTTCACATTATTATATTTTATCGTCCCCCCCCTCTACTCATTTCTTCAATTCTTTCTTTTATCAATTTTCTCGCTTGCTCACCTATCATCACCTGCTTTGTTTCTTTCTTTCTTTCTTTCTTTCTTTCTTTCTTTCTTTCTTTCTTTCTTTCTTTATTTCATTCGTTCTTTATTTATTTCTCCC
>OZ010600.1:59064377-59069377 GCA_963932145.1 Acanthosepion lycidas | reverse complement strand
TAGCTTCTTTATATCTCTTGCTTTATTTTATCTTTCTTTTTAGACGAATATCTATAGATTTTTTTTGTGCACTGATCGATAAATTACCACAGGAAAAAAATCTCTTTCGGAATCAGATGAAGTCTAAACTGAAAACTCTCCTCATTGTTCAAAATCAATAAACGTGTTTCAAGAAAGATTCTCTTCTTGATACGACGAACGTTAGTGTTGAACAAGAATGTCGCCATATTTACACGATGCCTGCCTTCACGTGATTTAAATCTCTCATCGCCGTTGCTGTGACAATTTGAAGTGGGAGATTTACAGTCCCACCCCCCTCAAAAAAAGAAAAAAACATTCTATAAACGCCGACATTGTAATCATTTCTTCTCCCATCGCACTTTCCCGCAAATGTATGTCTCGCTAACCGAGATCCACTATTATTTAATATAATATTTAAAGGCGATCATGTATCTTTCGATACATGACTGACGAGGCAGAGTTTTTCCCGCAGTAGGTTGTCATTCCTTTCTGCGGTAGACCAGGTGCCATCCCAGGCTATAGAACACGGTCTGTCCTGCTATTTACTCACAACTGGGTGGAGAGAGAAGAAGAGAATTGATACCTTTCCCAAGGGTGTGCACGTCAGTCAGTCAGTTATGTGCCATGTGTGATACACGCTTAGGCGATCATTTATCTTTCGATTCATGACTGACGAGGCAGATTTTTTTGCTGCAGTAGATTGTCATTCCTTTCTGCGGTAGACCAGGTGCCATCCAAGGCTATAGAACACGGGCTGTCCTGCTATTTATCTATAGCTGGCAAAGGGGAGAAAACTTCTACATTTAATAAATAGCAGGCGATGTAAAATGAAAAGAAAAAAACCCAGAAAAAATGAACTTATCTACAGAAAATGACATCAACAAACATCGAGATGTTTTTTTTTTTAATTTTTCTTCTATGTTCCATGTCCTTTGAAGATATAGGTGATCATGGCTCGCGACAATTTCCTTTTTTCAATTTTATCTTTTTGTTACCGCACTTAAACTCGGTCCCGCTATAAACCTCGTTAGATACGTTATGTGTTGTTATCCTTTGTCCCTCTTTCAATCGATCCGGTGAGTATCCTATTTTCCAGACCCTCTTTCCTCATTAAGTGCTCTAGAATTACCAACTATCATTTTTTCTGGTGTTAAGTATAAGTGGCCTTTTTGCTACGGTTTTTTTTTTTTGTAAATCTTCGGCGTTGCTCATATGTTGGGTCCACGGAATTCTCAACATCATCCTGCAGATGCAAAGTTCTGTTCCCTCGGGTCTATTTTTCATTTGGGAAGCGATTATTCAGCATCCACTGCCATATAAGAGGGACTGATAATGCGTAAGTTAAGTAATCTTAGTTTCTTTTCCTTCGTCTTTTCTTCAGTTGTGAGGAGATTGTCCAACATTCATTGTCAGATTGAGGATTGATATTGTGTAACAGTTCAGTACTCTTTCTTTGTTTCTCTTCCTTCAAGTCTCTCCTTTATCTGAGAGGTGACTGCAGCATTAGAGTTCAGTACTTTTTTCTTTGTTTCTCTTGCTTCAAGTCTCTTCATTTACGTGGAGGTTGTTCAGCGTTCAGTGTCATAAAAGAGGACTAATATTAGGTAGCACTTCAGTACACTTCTTTTTTGTTTCTCTTCAAATCTCTTCTTCATCTATGAAGAAAATTGTCCAGCATTCACTGCCATATAGGAGGACTTATATTACATAACAGTACACTTGTCTTTGTGTCTCTTGCTTCAAGTCTCTTCTTCATCTCTTAGGAGATTGTCCAACATTCACTTCCATATAGGAGACTGATATTACGTAACAGTTCAGTACACTTTTCTTTGTTTCTGTTGCTTCTAGACTCGTCTTCATCTGTGAGGAGATTGTCCAATATTCACTTCCATATAGAGGAGATAGTACGTAACAGTTCAGTACTCTTTTCTTTGTGTCTCTTGCTTCAAGTCTTTTCTTCATCACTTGGGATATTGTTCAACATTCACTTCCATATAGAGGACTGATAGTACGTAACAGTTCAGTACACTTTTCTTTGTTTCTGTTGCTTCTAGTCTCGTCTTCATCTGTGAGGAGATTGTCCAATATTCACTTCCATATAGAGGAGATAGTACGTAACAGTTCAGTACTCTTTTCTTTGTGTCTCTTGCTTCAAGTCTCTTCTTCATCACTTGGGCGATTGTTCAACATTCACTTCCATATAGGGGACTGATAGTACGTAACAGTTCAGTACACTTTTCTTTGTTTCTGTTGCTTCTAGTCTCGTCTTCATCTGTGAGGAGATTGTCCAATATTCACTTCCATATAGAGGAGATAGTACGTAACAGTTCAGTACACTATTCTTTGTTTCTGTTGCTTCTAGTCTCGTCTTCATCTGAGGAGATTGTCCAATATTCACTTCCATATAGGGGATTGATATTGCGTAACAGTTTCGTACTCTTTTCTTTGTTTCTGTTGCTTCAGATCTCTTCACCTGTGAGGAGATTTCCCAGCATTCCCTGGGATATTGGAGGATTGATATTACCTAACATTTCAGTACTCTTTTCTTCGTTTCTCTTGCTTCCAGTCTCTTCTTTATCTGTGAGGAGATTGTCCAGCATTCACTGCCATATAGGAGGTCTGATATTACTTAACTGCTCAGTACTCTTTACTTCGTTTCTCTTGCTTCAAGTTTCTTCTTCATCTTTGAGGAGATTGTCCAGCATTCACTGCCATATAGGCGAACTGATATTACTTAACAGTTCAGTACTCTTCTTCTTTGTTTCCCACGACATTTTCCTGTTTCTTAATACTTTTCTTGGCGTTATATATATTCAGCTATCGCAGCAGATCCATAAGCAATTAGATCTGACATAATGAAGTTTACGATGCCATCGAGTTGGGCTTTGTTAGCTGATTTCGCTGACTATTATTGTAGGAAAGAATTCGATCGTCATTGGAGTCTGTATGGCCATTTGATTCAATTCTTAAGGAATATATCAGATTGTAACTTGTATTTTGTCGCGTAATCTTAGGAACATTTATTGTACAAAATTTACATTGGGTGCCTAAAATTGTGGCGCGGTGACTTAACACTAAGAAAAGACAGTTGAAATTTCTAGGGCATATAATGAGGAAAGAGGGCTTAGAAAATTTGATACTCACAGCAAGCTTGAATAAATAGCAAGTTTTAAGAGTCATAACAGAATAACTAAAAGTTACAAAAGACAGGAAATTGTGGAGAGCCATGATCGCCTAAGTCTTTAAAGGACGCAACACATGGAAGTAGTGCAAAAATAACTCGAGGCTTGTTGGTACTTCTAGGTTGATCTCGTGTTTGTTGTAGGTGAATGTATTTCTCGTTTTTTTTTATTGTTTCTTTTTTACGTCCACTCCATTCATTAAGTGTAGAAATTGTCTCCCCTCTGACAGTGGATCTCGGTGAGCGAGACATACATTTGCGGCAAAGTACGTAATCTCGTTTCTATTCGTTTTCTCGTTTCTCTTCTCGTCCGTTCATTCTGTCCGCAATGGATGCCGTTCTAATTATCTTTGTGAGACCTGCGCTTAAATATAAAATAAAAACGCAATATATATATATATATATATATATATATATATATATATATATACAACAACGAAAAGCAAAACCAAACTCATTTCGAATCTAGAGGTCTCCGATATGAGAACGTAAATACTTAAGCAAATATATTCCCAACTCTAAGTCTAATCAATTGATTAAATTTGCATCTTATTCTGGTAACCTATTTCCAAATTTACAAAGCTGTTTTCCCACCGTACTCTTGAAAGTAAAAACTCAATTGTTAGAGCAAAGTACTGTGCATTTAGAGGTCCGTGTTCAGTAAGATATTTCAAACGACGTCCATAGCGTGTATTTTTCCCGCTTAGTTTATTGCATGATTGGGAATGCATTGAATATCGATTCCAAAAACTAGCTTTTACGCGTCAAAATCTGCCGAGACCTCTACAGATTGAAAATGAGTTCAGCAGAAGGCTAGAAAACGGTGTAAGACAAGGATGTGCCTTCTCGCCGGACTTATTCAACCTATACAGCGAGGCGACTCTGAGAATTTACCAAGATTAATTAATGGCGGCCACAATCTTAACAACGTAAGATATGCAGATGACGCAGTGCTGATAACAGACACGCAAAGAAAACTACAAAAACTCCTACAGAAGTTAGCGAAGGAAAGTGAGAAGAAAGGATTAAAATACAAACTGCCGGAAAACAGAATCCATGGTTGTTAGCAAAAGGGTCATCCCGAAATGCAAATTACAAATCGTAGATACCAAGATTAAACATATGGAACAATTTAAATATTTAGGAAGTATTTTAATAAAGGATGAAAAATATGAAACTGAAATTTCAAAGGATCATTGGGATAGCCAAAGATGCCTTCCAAAAGCTAAGCAGAGTACAAAGAAATAAAAAAAAATTCGCTAGAAACAAGGAAAAGTGTACTAAGCTACATGGTATCTGTCCTTCAATATGACAGAGAATGTTAGACAATCTCCTTAAAGAGACTTGAAGCCACAGGAATGTGTTTCTACAGAAGGATGCTGAAGATACCATTTACCGAACATATGAGCAAGGACAAAGTTTTAGAGAAAATGGAAACATAAAAAGATACTTATACTTAACATCAAGAAGAAACAATTAAAATTTCTAGGGCACATAGTGAGGAAAGAGAGCTAGGAAAATCTGATACTCATAGGATATATTGAAGGCAGGAGGAATAGAAGGAAAAGACGCATAATATGCTTAATAAGTGTTGTAGCATAACTACGGACGATAATGGATATGACCTCATTCTCATAAATACAGTAGTGGATAATGTATGTGTGGTCTGCAGTTGGAGATTCGTCTCCAACTGGGTTGGTTAAACGCTCTGCCTTTGGGTAGAGAGCATCTTCAGACGAGGCTAGGTCGAAGGGCAGAGTCAAGTGTCGGCAAACAGCAACCAGACCCTGTTTTATTA
>OZ010600.1:59056877-59059377 GCA_963932145.1 Acanthosepion lycidas | reverse complement strand
TACTTTACTACCGACCTATTTATGGTCCGTACTCTCTCTCTCTCTCACTCTATCCTTCCGCCCCTGTTAAACCTCTAAGCGAGCATTTCTGCCCTCAATTCACTTAGTCTCAATCTACGATAACTTGCTATGTTTGACCCGTTTCTCGGTGAACTAGTCTGATGCGTGTTCTCCAAAGTAGTGTGCGTATAGGTTTCTATTTTTCCATTTAATATCGTTGAAAATGAGAGGCATTTATCTTGGATGTCCGACGTCTAGACACTCTTCTATCATTATTTGTCCAAATAATGGCTAAAGTGTACACTCATCGTGTCTGTTCAACAAGCCATTCAGATTAATTCGGCATAATATCTCAAATTGACTAGCTAACTTATCATCACCCTACTCGTTGCTTCAAAACAGCAACAACTTAATCACTCGAGAACAGCTAACGAGATATAGACTCAGAAATTGTTTGTCCGATAATGGCTGACAAGATTCTTTCTTCTTATGAGCCATGTCCTTTCAGGTCGTAGGCTATCATGGCTCTCCACCTCTCGCTATACCTTGCATCTGGTTATTGAAAATCACACTAAACTATTACACTGAATAACATATTACATTACAATATGTACCATTCGTGATACACGCTTAGGCGATCATGTATATTTTTGATACATGACTTGCCATCCAAAGCTATAGAACCCGGTCTGTCCTACTATTTACCCATAGCTGGGGGGAGAAGAAAATAATTTATACCTTTCCCAAGGGTATTAGCACGTCAGACAGTTATGTGCCATTTGTGATACACGCTTAGGCAATCATTTATCTTTCGATTCATGACTGACGAGGCAGATTTTTTTTCCCCGCAGTAGGTTGTCATTTCATTCTGCGGTAGACCTGTTTTCATCCAAGGCTATAGAACCCGGTCTGTCTTGCTATTTGCCAACAACTGTGTGGGGAGAGAAGAAGAGGATTCATACTTTTCCCAAGAGTATTAGCACGTCAGTCAGTCAGTTATATGCCATGTTGGATACACGTTTAGGCGATAATTTATATTTCGATACATGACTGACGAGCAGATTTTTTCCCGCAGTAGGTTGCCATTTTTTTTCTGCGGTAGACCAGTTGCCATTCAAGGCTTTAACACCGGGTCTGTCCTTTTGCCCATAGCTGGATCGAAGAAGAGGATTCATACCTTTTCCAAGGGTATTAGCATGTAAGTGAATGTATTGGATTCGACTGGAATTCGAACTCGGTTCTTCGATTCCTCTCTCCATTACTCCACCGTTCGATAAGTAAAAACGGTGTGAAAAATTGTAAAACATTACAAAGAAGGCGACTCAATGAATAGGATTTGTTAGATCATTTGTTAGATCCTAATTAATAAAAACAAAAAGTAGATATTAGGTTGGTGCAAAAATAATGTCGTTTCCTCACATATTAACATATGTAAGAAAACGACATTATTTTTGATCCAACCCAATAAAAGTTTATACAACACAATATTACTGTTGGGCCTAAATTATAAGACAAAATGTTTTAAATTTGCATTAATTATTGAAAATCACATTAAACTGTTGTACTGTATAACACCATTAGCTAAATTGCTCAGTATAATTTTCTCTTTTGAAATAAATGAATGTTTTATTTGATGTCACAATGTTTTCGTAATAATGTACTTGTGGTATGAATCTGTGTCCATATACAATTTGTAAAGCTTTAGTAAATTATAAATGTTATAAAGTTGTTCTATAAAGCTATCACTGATCACTAGAATTAAATTTGAACCTAAACTTAATCTTCACACTTCTTTCCTTAAAAAACGGTAAAGACTTGGAAATAAATATTTTGTTTTGTTATATATATATATATATATATGTGTGTGTGTGTGTGTGTGTGTGTGTGTGCGTACATTATTTACATTATTCGAACTATTGTCCTCATCTTTGTCGACACATTTATCACAATTCGTTTCGGCCGTTGTACGTACGCTCCAGCCTTCTTCAGGTGGTTGGAATGTCGAACTGAATCCTTTAATTCGCTCACTGGGGTAGACTGTTCTAGATCCACATGCCATGTCTAATGGATGTCAATTATCAGTTATCTTCTGTTAATTCACCTCTCCAAGTTCTCAACTGCCTTAACCGGGTATTGAACTCACACTCTTTGGGTCCTGTCACTAGTTCTAACTCTTGCCTTTAAAGGCTACTGGGCTTCAAACTCACATCTGACCACAAGAGGAACTCGTACATACGATCCATTGCTAAAGATTCATGTAAAATGGTCGGCTTCCTGTATCGATCCAAAAAGTACCTGATACTTCATACTATCCATTATCTTTACAAGAGCAAGGCCTAAAATAGAGTATTATTGTCATAATTAGGTGGGAACTTCCTAGTCCTCATTTTCCAGTATCGATGGAGTCCAAAAGAGTTGAGTTCCATTTTTGAACCCTTATAAATTACACTACTCAATTTTGAACCTTTATCAATTACACCAGTACAAGCTTACAGCAAAT
>OZ010600.1:59029377-59051877 GCA_963932145.1 Acanthosepion lycidas | reverse complement strand
CATTCACTACCATATAGGAAGACTGATATTACGTAACTATTCAGTATTCATTGTTTCTCTTGCTTCAAGTCTATTCATCATATGTGAGGAGATTGTCCGGCATTCACTACCATATAGGAAGATTGATATTACGTAACTCTTCAGTATTCATTGTTTCTCTTGCTTCAAGTCTCTTCTTCATCTGTGAGGAGATTGTCCGGCATTCACTACCATATAGGAAGACTGATATTACGTAACTATTCAGTATTCATTGTTTCTCTTGCTTCAAGTCTATTCATCATATGTGAGGAGATTGTCCGGCATTCACTACCATATAGGAAGATTGATATTACGTAACTCTTCAGTATTCATTGTTTCTCTTGCTTCAAGTCTCTTCTTCATCTGTGAGGAGATTGTCCGGCATTCACTACCATATAGGAAGACTGATATTACGTAACTATTCAGTATTCATTGTTTCTCTTGCTTCAAGTCAATTCTTCATATGTGAGGAGATTGTCCGGCATTCACTACCATATAGGAAGACTGATATTACGTAACTATTCAGTATTCATTGTTTCTCTTGCTTCAAGTCTATTCTTCATATGTGAGGAGATTGTCCGGCATTCACTACCATATAGGAAGACTGATATTACGTAACTATTCAGTATTCATTGTTTCTCTTGCTTCAATCTATTCTTCATATGTGAGGAGATTGTCCGGCATTCACTACCATATAGGAAGATTGATATTACGTAACTCTTCAGTATTCATTGTTTCTCTTGCTTCAAGTCTCTTCTTCATCTGTGAGGAGATTGTCCGGCATTCACTACCATATAGGAAGACTGATATTACGTAACTATTCAGTATTCATTGTTTCTCTTGCTTCAAGTCAATTCTTCATATGTGAGGAGATTGTCCGGCATTCACTACCATATAGGAAAACTGATATTACGTAACTATTCAGTATTCATTGTTTCTCTTGCTTCAAGTCTATTCTTCATATGTGAGGAGATTGTCCGGCATTCACTACCATATAGGAAGACTGATATTACGTAACTATTCAGTATTCATTGTTTCTCTTGCTTCAAGTCTATTCTTCATATGTGAGGAGATTGTCCGGCATTCACTACCATATAGGAAGACTGATATTACGTAACTATTCAGTATTCATTGTTTCTCTTGCTTCAAGTCTATTCATCATATGTGAGGAGATTGTCCGGCATTCACTACCATATAGGAAGACTGATATTACGTAACTATTCAGTATTCATTGTTTCTCTTGCTTCAAGTCAATTCTTCATATGTGAGGAGATTGTCCGGCATTCACTACCATATAGGAAGACTGATATTACGTAACTATTCAGTATTCATTGTTTCTCTTGCTTCAATCTATTCTTCATATGTGAGGAGATTGTCCGGCATTCACTACCATATAGGAAGATTGATATTACGTAACTCTTCAGTATTCATTGTTTCTCTTGCTTCAAGTCTCTTCTTCATCTGTGAGGAGATTGTCCGGCTTTCACTACCATATAGGAAGACTGATATTACGTAACTATTCAGTATTCATTGTTTCTCTTGCTTCAAGTCTATTCATCATATGTGAGGAGATTGTCCGGCATTCACTACCATATAGGAAGACTGATATTACGTAACTATTCAGTATTCATTGTTTCTCTTGCTTCAAGTCTATTCTTCATCTGTGAGGAGATTGTCCGGCATTCACTACCATATAGGAAGACTGATATTACGTAACTATTCAGTATTCATTGTTTCTCTTGCTTCAAGTCTATTCTTCATATGTGAGGTGATTGTCCGGCATTCACTACCATATAGGAAGACTGATATTACGTAACTATTCAGTATTCATTGTTTCTCTTGCTTCAATCTATTCTTCATATGTGAGGAGATTGTCCGGCATTCACTACCATATAGGAAGACTGATATTACGTAACTATTCAGTATTCATTGTTTCTCTTGCTTCAAGTCTATTCATCATATGTGAGGAGATTGTCCGGCATTCACTACCATATAGGAAGACTGATATTACGTAACTATTCAGTATTCATTGTTTCTCTTGCTTCAAGTCAATTCTTCATATGTGAGGAGATTGTCCGGCATTCACTACCATATAGGAAGACTGATATTACGTAACTATTCAGTATTCATTGTTTCTCTTGCTTCAAGTCAATTCTTCATATGTGAGGAGATTGTCCGGCATTCACTACCATATAGGAAGGCTGATATTACGTAACTATTCAGTATTCATTGTTTCTCTTGCTTCAAGTCTATTCTTCATATGTGAGGTGATTGTCCGGCATTCACTACCATATAGGAAGACTGATATTACGTAACTATTCAGTATTCATTGTTTCTCTTGCTTCAATCTATTCTTCATATGTGAGGAGATTGTCCGGCATTCACTACCATATAGGAAGATTGATATTACGTAACTCTTCAGTATTCATTGTTTCTCTTGCTTCAAGTCTCTTCTTCATCTGTGAGGAGATTGTCCGGCTTTCACTACCATATAGGAAGACTGATATTACGTAACTATTCAGTATTCATTGTTTCTCTTGCTTCAAGTCTATTCATCATATGTGAGGAGATTCTCCGGCATTCACTACCATATAGGAAGACTGATATTACGTAACTATTCAGTATTCATTGTTTCTCTTGCTTCAAGTCTATTCTTCATCTGTGAGGAGATTGTCCGGCTTTCACTACCATATAGGAAGACTGATATTACGTAACTATTCAGTATTCATTGTTTCTCTTGCTTCAAGTCTATTCATCATATGTGAGGAGATTCTCCGGCATTCACTACCATATAGGAAGACTGATATTACGTAACTATTCAGTATTCATTGTTTCTCTTGCTTCAAGTCTCTTCTTCATCTGTGAGGAGATTGTCCGGCTTTCACTACCATATAGGAAGACTGATATTACGTAACTATTCAGTATTCATTGTTTCTCTTGCTTCAAGTCAATTCTTCATATGTGAGGAGATTGTCCGGCATTCACTACCATATAGGAAGACTGATATTACGTAACTATTCAGTATTCATTGTTTCTCTTGCTTCAAGTCAATTCTTCATATGTGAGGAGATTGTCCGGCATTCACTACCATATAGGAAGGGTGATATTACGTAACTATTCAGTATTCATTGTTTCTCTTGCTTCAAGTCTATTCTTCATATGTGAGGTGATTGTCCGGCATTCACTACCATATAGGAAGACTGATATTACGTAACTATTCAGTATTCATTGTTTCTCTTGCTTCAATCTATTCTTCATATGTGAGGAGATTGTCCGGCATTCACTACCATATAGGAAGACTGATATTACGTAACTATTCAGTATTCATTGTTTCTCTTGCTTCAAGTCTATTCATCATATGTGAGGAGATTGTCCGGCATTCACTACCATATAGGAAGACTGATATTACGTAACTATTCAGTATTCATTGTTTCTCTTGCTTCAAGTCAATTCTTCATATGTGAGGAGATTGTCCGGCATTCACTACCATATAGGAAGACTGATATTACGTAACTATTCAGTATTCATTGTTTCTCTTGCTTCAAGTCAATTCTTCATATGTGAGGAGATTGTCCGGCATTCACTACCATATAGGAAGGCTGATATTACGTAACTATTCAGTATTCATTGTTTCTCTTGCTTCAAGTCAATTCTTCATCTGTGAGGAGATTGTCCGGCTTTCACTACCATATAGGAAGACTGATATTACGTAACTCTTCAGTATTCATTGTTTCTCTTGCTTCAAGTCTCTTCTTCATCTGTAAGGAGATTGTCCGGCTTTCACTACCATATAGGAAGACTGATATTACGTAACTATTCAGTATTCATTGTTTCTCTTGCTTCAAGTCAATTCTTCATATGTGAGGAGATTGTCCGGCATTCACTACCATATAGGAAGACTGATATTACGTAACTATTCAGTATTCATTGTTTCTCTTGCTTCAAGTCTATTCATCATATGTGAGGAGATTGTCCGGCATTCACTACCATATAGGAAGACTGATATTACGTAACTATTCAGTATTCATTGTTTCTCTTGCTTCAAGTCAATTCTTCATATGTGAGGAGATTGTCCGGCTTTCACTACCATATAGGAAGACTGATATTACGTAACTATTCAGTATTCATTGTTTCTCTTGCTTCAAGTCAATTCTTCATATGTGAGGAGATTGTCCGGCATTCACTACCATATAGGAAGACTGATATTACGTAACTATTCAGTAGTCATTGTTTCTCTTGCTTCAAGTCTATTCTTCATCTGTGAGGAGATTCTCCGGCATTCACTACCATATAGGAAGACTGATATTACGTAACTATTCAGTATTCATTGTTTCTCTTGCTTCAAGTCTATTCTTCATCTGTGAGGAGATTCTCCGGCATTCACTACCATATAGGAAGACTGATATTACGTAACTATTCAGTATTCATTGTTTCTCTTGCTTCAAGTCAATTCTTCATCTGTGAGGAGATTGTCCGGCATTCACTACCATATAGGAAGACTGATATTACGTAACTATTCAGTATTCATTGTTTCTCTTGCTTCAAGTCTCTTCTTCATCTGTGAGGAGATTGTCCGGCATTCACTACCATATAGGAAGACTGATATTACGTAACTATTCAGTATTCATTGTTTCTCTTGCTTCAAGTCAATTCTTCATATGTGAGGAGATTGTCCGGCATTCACTACCATATAGGAAGACTGATATTACGTAACTATTCAGTATTCATTGTTTCTCTTGCTTCAAGTCAATTCTTCATCTGTGAGGAGATTGTCCGGCATTCACTACCATATAGGAAGACTGATATTACGTAACTATTCAGTATTCATTGTTTCTCTTGCTTCAAGTCAATTCTTCATCTGTGAGGAGATTCTCCGGCATTCACTACCATATAGGAAGACTGATATTACGTAACTATTCAGTATTCATTGTTTCTCTTGCTTCAAGTCTCTTCTTCATCTGTGAGGAGATTGTCCGGCATTCACTACCATATAGGAAGACTGATATTACGTAACTATTCAGTATTCATTGTTTCTCTTGCTTCAAGTCAATTCTTCATCTGTGAGGAGATTGTCCGGCATTCACTACCATATAGGAAGACTGATATTACGTAACTATTCAGTATTCATTGTTTCTCTTGCTTCAAGTCAATTCTTCCTCTGTGAGGAGATTGTCCGGCATTCACTACCATATAGGAAGACTGATATTACGTAACTATTCAGTATTCATTGTTTCTCTTGCTTCAAGTCAATTCTTCATCTGTGAGGAGATTGTCCGGCATTCACTACCATATAGGAAGACTGATATTACGTAACTATTCAGTATTCATTGTTTCTCTTGCTTCAAGTCAATTCTTCATCTGTGAGGAGATTGTCCGGCATTCACTACCATATAGGAAGACTGATATTACGTAACTATTCAGTATTCATTGTTTCTCTTGCTTCAAGTCAATTCTTCATATGTGAGGAGATTGTCCGGCATTCACTACCATATAGGAAGACTGATATTACGTAACTATTCAGTATTCATTGTTTCTCTTGCTTCAAGTCTATTCTTCATATGTGAGGAGATTGTCTTGCATTCACTACCATATAGGAAGACTGATATTACGTAACTATTCAGTATTCATTGTTTCTCTTGCTTCAAGTCTATTCTTCATATGTGAGGAGATTGTCCGGCATTCACTACCATATAGGAAGACTGATATTACGTAACTATTCAGTATTCATTGTTTCTCTTGCTTCAAGTCTATTCTTCATATGTGAGGAGATTGTCCCGTATTCACTACCATATAGGAAGACTGATATTACGTAACTATTCAGTATTCATTGTTTCTCTTGCTTCAAGTCAATTCTTCATATGTTAGGAGATTGTCCGGCATTCACTACCATATAGGAGGAATGTATATTGCATAACAGTTCAGTATTCTTTTGTTTCGAACTAAATTTTCCTGTTTCGTAATACTTTGCTTAGCCTTAAGAAATGGAATCACCTTAAGCGATTACAAGGCGCCTTCGGATTTCGATGTCGCCTTTTCCGTCCTCTGTTAAAACACTTCCTCTCTCTATATATTTTTTTTTGCATTTGCTCCATTGTGGTGCCTCCAAAACGTGGTTCACATCATAGATTGTTTGATTTATTTTATTGATTTGGTTATTTATTTTTATCATTGGGAGTGTACCGAATTTTGATGTCGATACTGAAAAAGAAAGTTCTGGAATTCGAAATTAGACTTTTTTGTTCACTTCATCCTATTGCGCTTGGGGGTAAAAAGCACTTCTCTTTGAACTTGTCTTGTTAAGATTTATACTGAGTAAGATAATTACATCAGAGGATAACCACAATGTCACTCGGCAAATCACCCTCGTTACCTCAACCTGTTTGTTTGCTTCTTCCTTCCTTCCTTCCTTCTTATCCCATCTCTCTCTCTCTCTCTCTCTCTCTCTCTCTCTATCTATCTATCTATCTTTCTATCTCTTACTGATTTTTGCTTGTTCATTATCTATCTACCTATACATCTCATACTGAATCTGTTTGTTATATATATCAATCTATGTTCCTAATATAACTATCTCTTACTGATTTTATCTATCTATCTATCTATCTATCTATCTATCTATCTATCTATCTATCTCAGTTTGTTCATGATCTATCTATCTACGTATCTCTCTATCTATCTATACATGTTTTTTTATATAACCATCTATGTTCCTTATATAACAATCTATATATCTATCTATTCACCTCATACTGATTCTATCTACGTCTGTTCATTATCTATCTATCTATCTATCTATCTATCTATCTATCTATCTAATACTGAATCTATGTTGGTTATATATATCAATCTATGTTCCTTATATAACTATCTATTCATCTCATACTGATTCTATCTATCTATCTATCTATCTATCTCAGTTTCTTCATGATCTTTCTGTCTACCTATCTATCTATACATGTTTGTTATATAACAATCTACGTTCCTTATATAACAAGCTATCGATATATTCACTCATACTGATGCTTTCTATCTATCTATCTATCTATCTATCTATCTAATAATAATGATACAATCCAAGTACACCTATAAACTTACGTAAACATTACGGTTACTGCGTTTGCTATCTTTTTCATGGAAGAGCGTGGAAGCTGGTGAACCGGAAGTTGTTTGTGATTGGACTATAAAATGCCAGAGGAGTCGCAGTGCGTTAGTGCATTAAGAGAAGAGTTGTAGCTGACGGATTGCGCACAAGTCAATGCCCAATCTCTATAGACTAGGACACCGTGGAGAGGATGTATGAAAGTCCCGAAACACCCTTATGCTGTGTATGCCAATAGAACGTATGTAAATATAAAAGTGGACATTGAGATCAAACGTCAGCGGCGACAATCCATTTTTATGGTTAAGTTCAATAGTCATGACCTTTGTTAAATTTAGAGTGTGATTAAAAAGTAGTTCCCTATTTTATGTATGATGGACACTCCCGTTTTCTAAAAATTATATTTAGTAGGCAGAGTCTAACATACATAAAATAGGGAGCTAAAACCAGCACTCAATCAGCCATATATATATATATATATATATATATATATATATATATATATATATATATACATATATATATATATATATATTAACCGAAAAGCAAAGTAATACTTCTGCCAAAAATGCTCAATAGATAACTAAGTCTATAACATTCAATAATCAATACAGTACTTACCTCATTGACTGACTTCAGAGTTTCGTTTCAAATCCCTGTTCAGGTTTCAAAGATCATTATAAGTTCTCAAAAGGTTATACCCACCACCAGAAGCAAAACCAATCAGATTTTTCAAAATGTTTTAGATGAGTGATTGTTAATAATGTTAAGATACAGAGAATACTCTGGACAAAGATACTTCTTATACCTTCAGTTATGTTAGGGTAATCATTGCTTTAATTGCATTGATTAGAATATAGGAACTCTCTAGAATCTCTATGCGATTCGCTGCTGGAGTAAGAAGACCCTAGACAAAAAGATCTTCTCACGCGTTATTTAGTCGGTCGTTCCGGGGCAGTCATTGCTTTTAATTGCGTCTATTTCTGGCTAGACATCGTTTCCCAATTGCTTTGATTGTCAGTCGATGTACTGTCAGAAAAGAAGAAATTTCTTATGAAGTATCTCCTAGGTTGTTTTAGGATAATCATTTGCGTTAATTATATTCTTTGCCTCTTGCGTATCGGATAAGGATGTAGCAGGAATAAAAGCCCATTAGAACGCATCCAGTTGCATTTCTAGTGGCAGGGCCTACACAAATTTTGGAGGAACACCTGATAGACCGTGGCTTCAGGCTTGTAGCCGTGCTCACCACACTTGACCAAACAGTGGTTTTGAATTCACAGTTGTCTTTCTCCAAGACTAGTTGCGAATCAATCTACCTTGTTATTTAATCCGTAGATGGAGGGAAAAGATGGATCCACACCTTTCCCAATGGTATTTGTACGTAAGTGAATGTAACAAATTGGATTGGGATTTTAACTCTACTCCCAATTGGTTGTTTCGAGTCGCTATCCATTACACCCACGTGCCTCCATTGGATAAGATATACCATATTTTGCCGAAAACTTCCTGCTCATTATTCTGCCATTTATTTAGCCAAATGTATTGACGCGGTTAGTTGGTATGTCTCGCTCCTTCGCTTGTGAGTTTTGGATTCTCTAGGATCTCTTTGTTCATTAGGTCTCCGAGAAATTTCAGTTGCTTTTTTTCTGATCGTAAGTATCGGTTTCTTTGCTCACATGTTTTGTCCGTAGGATTTTCTAAGTATTCAGAGAAAATTAGTTTCTTTTTTTAAAAATAAAAAATCCATCTCCTTGTTTTGTGTTGTTTACTAATTCGAAGAAACAGTTCCGATAAACTAGAATTGAACAAAGACTTGTTTTTAAACAAAGACTATAGACCTTGACATCCTTCTTCGCTTTGATTTGCTTTCTTTCTTTCTTTCTTTCTTTCTTTCTTTCCTTCTTTTTTTTCTTTCTTTCTTTCTTTTCTTGCTTGTGCATTTGCTTTCTTTTGCTTTTCCTGATTTTCTTTCTTTTTTCTCTTGCTTTCCTCGATTTTCTTTTTTTCATTCTTTTTTCTTTCGTTTTTTGGTGTTCCTGGTTTCTTTCTTTCTTTCTTTCTTTCTTTCTTTTGCTTTCCCTGATTTTCTTTTTTTTCTTTGTTTCTTTGTTTCTTTGTTTGTTTCTTTCTTTCTTTCGCTTTCTGGCGTTCCTCGTTTCTTTCTTTGCTTCTTTCTTTCTTTCTTTCTTTCTTTCTTTCTTTCTTTAGTTCTCGCTTACTTCCTTTCTTTCTTTTTTTGTCCATTATTTTCTTTCTTTGCCATTCCTGATCTTTCTTTCTTTCTTTGCCATTCCTGGCATTTCTTTCTTTCTTTCTTTCTTTCTTTCTTTGAACGTTCCTGTTTTTCTTTCTTTCTTTCTTTTCTTGTTTGATTATTTCCTTTCCTTTGTGTTTCCTGTTCTTTCTTTTTTTTCTATCTTTCTTACTTTCTTTCTTGGGGGTATGCTGGAGAAAGCAAAAAACAAAAAGTACGAAAGTTTCTTTCTTGTTTGTTTGTTTGTTTCTTTCTTTCTTTGTTTTCCGCCTTTTCACCTATCGTAACAGTTTTTCATTCTTTCTTTCTTCCTTTCTTTCTTTCTTTCTTCCTTTCTTTCTTTCTTTCTTTCTTCCTTTCTTTCTTTCTTTCTTCCTTTCTTCCTTTCTTTCTTTCTTTCTTCCTTTCTTTCTTTCTTCCTTTCTTTCTTTCTTTCTTCCTTTCTTTCTTTCTTCCTTTCTTTCTTTCTTTCTTTCTTTCTTTCTTTCTTTCTTTCCCTACTTATTTTATTTCTATTGCTGTTTGTCCTTCTTTTGGCTGTCTGTCTCTTCTGCTACTCATTTTATTTATTCTCAGTCCCTACTCCATTTTTTGCTCTCATCGATTTTCATTACGAATAAATTGACTTCATTTGGAAGAAAACGTGTAAACAACCTCGGCTAGGTTAGCGTTCGATGCAGGAAACTGGAACCTCTCTCTCTCTCTCTCTCTCTCTATCTCTCTCTCGGGGTGCGATCTAAGAACGATTTCGGCAGATGATGAGCACCGCGCAGGGGGAGGGAAAAGATCGCGCTTTTGCCAACACGGAGAAACTAAAACGATACAACGAACGAAATATTAAATGATTTTTATTAAATGACTTTTATTAAGCATAGCTCGGTTTAAAAAAAAAAGAGCATCCTCTTAGAATCAATATTTTGCTCAACTTTGTATTGAGCACTTTTTTTTTAAAAGTACAGGGTGACCCCCAAAAATTTTTGAAGTGCGTATTGCCAGACAAGAGCAAGTGGCAGCACTGAGAGACAGTAACCTCGAGCAAGTAAACATTTCGCCATTTTAAATCCACGATGAAATTCACAGTATCCCAGCTGAGATGTTGCAGCAGTCAATAAGGAATCTCAACGGCAGATTTCAAGAATGCATTCGTACAGGAGAACGCCATCTACAGGACGTAATTTTAAAAAAATGAAAATTCCATCATTGTTTCTTAAATGGCATGTTTTAAGGTTTCAATTCCTATGAATAAAATAGTTTTCTTCCATCACTTTTGGTTTTATTTGATTGTTAAAAAGTTCCCGTTTTTTTTGGTCACCCTGTAAATGCTACAACTGTGAATTTTTACTCCATGTGTTCTTTCTCTCATTTGTATATATATATATATATATATATATATATATATATATATATATATATATAATTGCGTATTTAGGCACTAATCACATGTTTAATCAAGTTTCATTAAAGTCAACTGAAATGGTAGTACGATTAAGCTTTTTATTTAATTTTTCTTGTATTCCTATAAGGTTTTTTTTTCTGGAAACAAAGAAGCACTGAACATACAGATAAAAAAAGACTAACTTTACCATTTTTATAAAAGCCAAATGCATGTTAAGTATAAGCGGGATGTATTTTCCATTAGAAACATTATAAAGAAATACACGATCCCAGTCGACCACAACAAGAAAATTAAATTAAATTATCTATTATAAAATATTTAAAACAGCTAAATATCATTGCCAACAGCAACAACTCACCTGCAAGATCTAAACTACAGAGAAGCAATATAATTTTTGGATTCACATATCCTTTAGGGTAGTGATTCCTTATCAAACCAAATTCATGAATAATTATATCGAACATACAGTTACATGTCTATCAAGATTATCTCTCTGACCAGAGCTCAATTAGGACGCGTTTTTCACACAAGAAAACATACCAAACTTCGGCCCACTGTAATAGCCTCATTCGTATGCAAAAAGTGTAAAAAAAAAAATATGGAAGCGTTAATAATAAAAAAGGAAAAGCCAACATTCAATAATATCAACTACGAACACGGCGACAACGTGCTGGCCGTATCTTGAATTTAAAATAAACATCCACACCATTATCGATGCACATACATATAAATCTACATATTCAGCTAAAAACAAACCCTTCATAATGGCTTATAGAATAGCCGAAAGCGATCGGATATATACGACGTTTGGGCCGTTTTTACACAGAAACAAACTGAATAAAACGCTCAATCTTAGTACCTTGCCAGTCGTCTTTAATGAAACATATACACACACACACACACACACACACACACATATATGTATATATATATATATATATATATATATATATATATATATATATATATATATATATTGGATATATAGTGGATATGTGCATGTTCTAATGTAAAACTGAATAAGATATATATATATATATATATATATATATATATATATATATATATATATATATATTCATAGTCTTAAATTTTATCTCTGAGTCCAATAAAAGTATTTGTTAACAATTTGGTCCAGAGTGTGTACGAGGATGAAGATTTTGTTCCGCCCGCTGTTGAAGTCGTGGGCTTCGCCTACTTTAAATATGGCCGTTCGAAATACTTGTTTACGCCCATCACCCTATGACCTCATTCACTTAAATACGGAACACTTGCCTTTTAGAGAAATGTCCGACCAATAAGGTCACAGCCCAACTGTGATGTCGACTTTTAATCCGCATTGAGCTAATTAGCGATCCAGCCTATTGTTTAAAACCGTCAATCGACCAGATTCCCACACCCCGCCCGAGAAATAAACGTCGTCCATGTTCGTTTATTTTAAGATTTGAATTGATTTTAGCTCATTCCGTCGCCTTTCTGATCCGGTCAGTCGCAAAAGGAAAAAAAAGAAAAGAAAACAAAAGAAACCCAAAAAAACTTCATTTTTCTCGGGAACTAATTTTGTCTAAATGCTTATAAATAAATATTTTATTTGTATAGATTATGCAAACGACTAAGGGAAGTAATCACCCATAAATTTACTAACGTAAGTTGATTTACCTCCCTTTCCATTACAGATGGGACAGGAAATATATAAATAAATATACATTGATAATTATTATATGTTTTGATTTTTTTTTACGCCATCTGACACGGGCTAGGTGAAAGGCAACGTGAGTAGAAAAATATTTGTGAATTTCTGGTCTTACTATCGGAATGCGCCAAAAACGAAATAAGAAAGTGTCTTAATAGTTAAGAATTAAGGCCAGCCTTTGTCAGAGAATAGAATAATTCTATAAATTTCTCAGACGCTTCATTGAGCGGCCATTTTTTTAACATGAGTACCGTGGAATAATTGAGGAATCGGAGAGCTAAGTTCGAATTCCAGTCGTATCCATTACATTTTACTTACGTGCTAATACCCTTGGGAAAGGTACGAATGTTCCTCTTCTTCTCCTCCCAGCTATGGGTAAATAGTAAATGGATCGCAACTGGTCTACCGCGAAAGAAATGACAACCTACTACGGGAAAAAAATCTGCCTCATCATCAACTAAGCATGTATCACGCATAACACATAGCTGACTAACTGACGTGATAATACTCTTGGGAAAGGTAAGAATCCACTTCTTCTCCCCTCAGGTACGGGTTAATAGCAGAACAAACCGGGTTTATAGCTTTGGATGGCAACTGTTCTATCGCAGAAAGAAATGGCAACCTACTGCGGGAAAAAAAATCTGCCTTGTCACTCATGTATCGAAAGATACATGATCGCCTAAGCGTGCATCACGCATGGCACCGTAAATGAAAAACAAAACAAATTGTTTCTTTTTTCATTTTTCCTCTGAAAAATCCTACGAAATGTAGGAGATATATTTAGAAGGGAAACATTTCACCGAAATTTATCCTTGTCTAGACATTCGTAACAAGACAAATTGGAGTCTTATACCAAACAATTATTGTAAGATATTGTAAGATATTGATAGAGATTTTTTCAATAAACATTTATCCTGTTTTAACTCCTTCCCCAGGGTCTGATAAATATCCATGTTGTTATGTTTGGCTGTTTATCGGGAACAGACAACCAACCTCTTCTCTCATATATATATATATATATATATATATATATATATATATATCAGTGACGAATTTACCCGTAGGCTGAAGACTACGGCATCAAAATCTGTCGGACCTCCAGTCAAGGTGCATAATATTTTTAACAATGTCACAGGCGTTTCTTACACAGGCTGTTATAATGCGTTGTAAACTCTGAACAAACCTTCGGTAATTTTAAACACCCGTCATCACCATCGGCTTTACTCAAATTGTTTAATTTAACGCTCTTCCATTTTCCTCTACTCGTGAGTGTGGGGGATTTGGAGAGACCTCACAAGTGGAATTGTCATACGACCTCTCTTCTTCTAAATGCTGCCCTGATATATATATATATATATATATATATATATATATATATATATATATATATATATATATATACTGGACAAAGTCTGACAATTATTTTAAGATATTCTTTACGTTTATACGTTCTTTTTTATAGATACAAATATTTAAGTAAATGCTCTGTTTATAATAAACAGTATTAAACAACATTTACCGGCCTGAATGTCCGAGAAACTTTCATAGAAAATAAGCGTCCTCCGACAGGAATCGAACCTTTATCCTATACGGAATCGTCATATAGCCTGATGTGCTTTTACCGACTGAGCCACAAAGAAGCGTTTCGGTTAGCAAAGTCGATTTTACTGTTTTTAAACTACAATTCTCCATGATTTTCTCTCATACATTCATATCTACTCGATGCGTAAACAAATAACGTCACTCATTATGAAATGGACAAAGTCCGACAATTATTTGTATAGGATACAGGTTCGTGTGTGTGTATATACACACACACACACATATATATATATATATATATATATATATATATATATACACACACAAATGTAATAAGAACGGAAACAATATTAATTCAAACGTTCACAGCATTAATTTAAAAGAAGGCTTAATACCGATAGTAGAGTAATAACAATTTTTTTTATTTATTATAGATATTTACATACAGACAAAAACAATTATTCTCTACAAAGATGCATTCTTCTTGTTTCGATGTATAATGCGCATCTCGACTAGCGAGAATGAAAAATCTAAAAATCTATAATAAATAAAAATAATATATATATATATATATATATATATATATATATATATATATATACTTTTTTGTATATAGACTTTGTGAGATTACGAAGTTTAATATCAATACAGGTTCTAAATGTTAACTCAGCAACTGATTAAGGTTAGAAAACAAACATATGCAACAGTTTCTGTTTGAAGAAAGAATGTGCCATTACGGTAATATTTTCGCATTTTTAAAAAAAAATATTTTTTAATTTTGAAGTAATTTGCACCAAATGGCAAAATGAAAGCAGCAGTCCATTGATGTGAGGGCATAAATTGAAATCTTATTCAAATAGGGCTACTCTCAAAGACAAATTGCAAAGTTGTAAGTTTCTAGACACGGGGTTGCAATATTCGTTACAAAAGCGCAAATGTTGTCAGAAATAGAGCTGGAGCACTAAAAGTGACAACTGCCGCTGAAGATAAACATCTGACTAAAGAAATAGAAGGAAAACTGCCCCAAAGTTGACAGCTGAACAATTCGCCTCGAAAAGCAATGTCACTCCCAAATGTGAAAAATCGATTTAGATGAGCAGTGCTCAGGAGGTACCTAGCCATCAAGAAACCCTTGTTTCAGAAGGTGACAAAATTAGCGTTAAGATGAGACACTGTATGTGAGAAGAAAGCCAGCAGAAATACTGAATGATGAATGCGCGGTTGCAACAGTTAAACATGGTGGTGGGTCTGTCATGGTGTGGGAAATGTTTTGCGGAAGAGAGGGCAATAAATTTGATTCAGCTCTGGGGAATCAGGAAGAAATAGCAATATGATTCGATTTTGCAACCATATATGCTATACCATCTGGTTTAATCATAATGGGGAAAAAATCACCTTTCAACACGACAATGAGCCAAAACACTCTTCTCAATTGTGTCAGAATTACCTGAGTCAAAAAAAGAGCAACCTTTTTGTAAATTATCACTTGGCTGACTCAATCTCCTGACCTCTCACCCACAGAATTAATAAGGTATAGATTAGAGAGGATAGTTCGAAGAGAATACCCAAAGTGTGAGAGTGAGCGTTTTTAGTGCTTCATGTATGATTCGGAAGGTCTGCCACTTACTTCGTTTCAAAAACTGTTGGAAAGGATTTGTAAAGCAGCAATTAGGGTAGATTGTGGTTTTATTGATGAAAACAAAATATGATGCTTATAGTCAAGTACTTATTTTTGCCAAAATAAAAGCAAATGCACTGTACATACTGAAATTTTATATTTTACTTAAAAAATACAAAAATATCTCATTGACATGTTTTTTTTTAACTTTTTGATTGTACTATATATATATATATATATATATATATATATATATATATATAATGTTTGATTATATATATATATATATATATATATATATTTATATATATTTAGATTGATTATATATATATATATATATATATATATATATATATAGAGAGAGAGAGAGAGAGAGAGAGATTGATTGTTTTGAAACAGCTTGGTCTGACGAAGAGAAATAGAATTCTTCGAAATAAAATATTATATATGACTTTCCGAAGTCTCCGATTTGTTAATTAATTATCACTTGCTCTGTTTATGACATTGAGCTTTCGGGATTTATATCCTTCATGGAATTAGCCACACGGATTACCAATTAACTTTATCATATTATATATATATATATATATATATATATATATATATATATATATATATGTATATAAATATAGGATGAGGAGGGGGAGGAGTAATGAATAGCGGCTCGGATTGAAGAATCAGAGAGCCAAGTTTGAATTCCAATCGAATCTGTTACATTCACTTACGTGTTAATACCCTTGGGAAAGGTATAAATCCTCTTCTCCTCCCTGACCTCCTCCAGTTATGGGTAGATATCAAGACAGACTGGGTTCTATAGCCTTGGACGGCAGCTAGGCTAGGAGAAGTACAATTCTGAAATCAAAACTTGCGTTTTGGGAACTGGTGGCACATTATGCAACTGGTTTCCATATTCGGCCTTTAAAAAATGTGGCTGGTAGTGCGCAAAAATTTCACCACTATAACCAAATCATATGTGCTGATGTCGGTTCCTAGGAACTGAGTGGCCTGACCCTCATACGTCGTAAACGGTTCCCCAGTAGGCACGGGTAAATAGCCCTCGTCGATCAATCACGGGAGAGTCCACAATCTATCTATCTATCTATCGATCTCTCTCTCTCTCTCTCTATATATATATATATATATATATATATATATATATATATATATATATATATATAAATGTGTGTGTGTAAAATTTCTGATAGAACTAACAATATATCTGTAAAATGATAATCATATGTTAATTGTCCTTGTCTCGTTTGTTTGCCCGACCGTTACGCCCTGCCAATACCTCATCAATAATGGACTACTCCGTTTTGATCGCGTGTAAAGTGGGGAAATTGAATAAAAGAAAGAAAAAATAAATAAAGCAACAAAGAAAGAAAGAAAATAAAGAAAGAAAGAAAGAAAGAAAGAAAGAAATAAAGAAGGGAAAATGAAAGTGAAATGCAAAAAGTTGTCAATTTCAAATTTTTTTATTTGTACTCCCTTACTTCTTTTTTTTTAATTTGTACTCCCTTACTTCTTAAATAACGACCAGCATTCATATTTATGTTGGTTCTTGCAAAATTTTGTTAAAGTTGTTAAGCTCAAATATTTTAACGATAGGGGGATTTCTATGGATATTTTTAGATTGTAAGAACTTGTGGTGTGGAGATAATAATGGTTTAGTGATATAAGACTTACTAATTAACCCATAGCTGGGGGTGGAGAAGAGGTGGATTCATGTCTTCCCCAACAATATTTGCGCATAAGTAACGAGACCCACTAGAATTAGGAGCACGGCTCTCCGATTAACAATTCCAAGCCATTATCTATTACACCACTGGCACATCCAAGCTAAAAGCGGTAACCCATCTAAGCACTGATGTTGCTTAACTTTGGCGCTACACAGTCGATATTTAAAAGTAACTGGTTGTTTGACGTACGAAGCCAAACTTAGTAAACATCTAATACGGAGTTATTTTTTGCTTTATTTTTTTTTAAGTTAGAAAATATTGATATTTCGATATTTGCATAAAAAGGAAAGTTTTTTTTTTTTAAATCTTTTCATAATGTTTTAGCAAAAAAAAAAAAACAACAACAAAATACATTTCTTTTTTTTTTTCTTTCCAGCACAAGCAATCATTCGCCTTGCTTATCGATGTATCAATCAATAATTATATCGACAAAAGGAATTTCCTCAAATCTAATCACTCTGGTGGTTGGCAACGGAAGGGTAAACATTTCTCTGACGCCAAGATAAACACATCGTCAAATAAAATCTCCCCGGTCAGAGCCACCCACACCCGCACCCGTCACAACTACGTTCTTTAATTCATCATAACAGGCTGGGTAGTACTTTTATTCAAAATAGATGAGCTTGTAATAGTCACAAATGTTAAGACGGACCATAGTCGTTATCAACCCTCTGTAAGTACTAGATGCGATATCAGAGCATTGGGTCGGTGTGCGGCTGGTGTAATCGATAGTAGCTCGGAATGAGATCTCGGAAAAACGAGTTGCGAATTATGCCAGTTGTAAACACCTTTGCGAAAATGTCTGAATCCACCCTCTTCTTCCCCAGCAATGGGTTAAATAGTAAATTAGAATATACAGTAGTAATTATATCTGAAAAAAATCATTGTTTTCAAAATTTTCTTAATCTATTTATTCTCAAAGATTTCTTACTGCAGTTTTCACTCGTGACTAAAAGGAATTATTCTTGCAATGCAAAATATATTTTGGCTTCAAATAACCCATAAGCCGTAAAAAAAAATCGTCTACTCAACCAAAGACACAATGTTAAAACGGTCAAGTTTTCGGACACCCCATTTAAAATATTATACATATAAAGAGGAGCAATGGATAGCGGCTCGGATTGAGGAATCGGAGAGTCGAGTTCGAATACCAGTCGAATCGATTGCTTTCACTTACGTGCTAATGCCTTTCGGGAAACGTATGAATCCTTTTTTTCTTCTCCCCAGGTAAATAGCCGGACAGACCGGGTTCTATAGCCTTGGATGGCAACTGGTCTACCGCAGAAAGAAATGGCAACCTATAGCGCCAAAAAATCTGTCCCGTCAGTCATGTATCAAAAGATACATGATCGCCTAAGCGTGTATCTCGCCTGGCACATAACTGACTGACGCATAAATAAATATGCTGGTTAGTAAATATATAAGAAGCAAGCATCTACTTAAATATCAGTATCCATTAAAAAAAAATGTCCTTCAAACAAATAAGCTAACCGCCCTACTAGACAGGTATCCTCGAATACGAGAGGCCAGCTATTATATATATATATATATATATATATATATATATATATATATATATATATATATATATATATATATATGCGTGTGTATTTACCCAGGAATATATTTTTGGTTTAAGAATATCGGCAAGTTCTGTGAATTTTCTTAGAATTTTTTTCAAATTTCAGAATATATTACATGACACACACACACACACACACACACACACACACATACATACATACATACATACATATATATATATATATATATATATATATATATATATATATATATATATCATAAGCGACCTAAGCAAAATCCACACCAAATTTTTTAACTACTTTAATAAAACATCAAAAACCGAAAAGAATAAATACTACAAAATGAAAATCTAAAACAAGTAAAATAAATTAACCCAAATAGATAAATAAATAAATATATAATAACAGTGAAAGGGGAAAATACCCATAATTACCTGACACGTGCCGGGTAGGGTTATCATGTCTCAGTTGCGTCTCTGTTTTCGGGCAGAGTGCGATTCAGTTGCAGCTTCGTCGGAGGATAGAAGCGCAACTGACGAAAATACTTCTGTTAGGTGCCAGGCACTGGGAAACAGCTACCCGAGGCTGCACCTTCTCATGGGATTAGAAAGAGGGATCAGTACTTGCCACCGAGGCCGGCGCAAACGACTTTTGCGGAGTTTCAGGGAATTTTTTTTCTCTTTGGCCCAAGTGTACGCGCTCGGGTTCCCTACAATAAACCGGACCTTGTGTCACATCACGTCTCAGTGGGAAGATGAGGCAAATACCCATACTTACCTGGCATATGACGGGTAGGCTTTATCGTCTCTCAGTTGCGTCTCTGTCTTCGGGTAGAGTGCAACTCAATTGTTGCTCTGTCCGTGGACAGAGACTTAGCTGAGGAAAATAAACACTGTGAACTGCCAGGTAGCGGGAAAGAGCTGCCCGAGGTTTCACATTACACTAAAGTGTGGGTATCGACGATTGTGGGACCTCGGGCTCGAGTTTATCACGTTAAACCCGACCTTATGTTACATTCCGAGTGAGTACACCAGGGTAAATACCTGTTGTGGGGCTCTCCCCTTTTTACATAAGATGGACTCGTCCAAAGTATACTTATACTGACAGAAAGAATACCTGCTGTTGAGATACGTTGAGATACGTGAAGATATGTTGAGATAAGTGGAGATACGCTGAGATACGTTGAAACAGGTTGAGAGATACGGAGACAGACACAGAGTGTTCTCAGAGAGTTATACAAGAGTCCAGAGAGAGAGAGAGAGATGATTACGGCTTTACTTACAGAGACTTGTACATATACTTTCTACTAACCCGCATTCCTGGACTACTAATCTTCACTTCAAGTCTGTATTCTTACGTTTAATACACTTATTTTTCTATCTCAATTACTGGCGTTGTTTATTTATTTGTGCAGGATTCCATTCACGGAATCCACAACAATACCTACACGCTTGGGCGACTAAGTCTCTTTCAATTCATGTCTGACTTGGCAGAACATTTTTTCCCGCAGTAGGTTACCGTTTCTTTCTGAGGTAGACTGGTTGTTAACCAAGGCTATAAGACCCATTCGGTCTTGTTATTCAACCCATAGTTGGTAAGGAGAAGAGATGGTTGCATACATTTTAACGGAAATTCAAACTCGGCTCCGCGATAAATAAAAATTAAAATAAATAAGAATTTATTTAGAAAAATCAAATTTAATGACTAATATTAAAAAATTTAATTTTCAAGTTTCAAAAGATTAACTTTGCAAATATAGGTTTTATTTAATTTTCAATCTGATCATTTAAAATAATTTTTGAATGATCTGACTCTTCTCCAGCATTTTTTTTATCATATTCCATTCAATGAACACGAAGTTTAATATAATATTTGCGTATATTTCGAACGCAATTATTAAAGAGAGTTTTGACTTTGCGGTCATATGCTTGCAATTCTCGCAAATACTATGACTAAAATCAGAAACTCTTGTTAGTTTCCCATAGGTATGTATTGTGAGGAACGAGGATACTTACCTCCAGCAAAGCGAATTTGCTTGGCGTGTCAGGTCCTGTTGAAAGATCGCGACCGACATTAAAAGAGAAATGGATTATTCCGAAATTCCTATATCGCGGGTAGACGCACGCACGCACACACACACACACACACACACACACACACACACACACACACACACACACAAATAAAAAAAACTAAGAATTCAAACCAGCTTGAATTTATAAAATCGGAAGTCTCGGGAGAACGAGAAGTAAGTCTCATATGCAAATTTTAGTTGCCCCCGACGCAGCCATAAATAGCGAGACTGCGAGGAAGACGGCAGAAAGATTTGTTGGCGTGACGGCGTACTAACGAGAACAAGGAGGAGGTAACTCTCGAGTGCTCAGTTGGTAGAGCGGAGGACTGGAAAAGAAAGCAAGCGTTTTAATCCATTTCAGTCATCGGAAACGACGCGCGAACTAAATTACCCGCATGCATTTTTATTATTTCAAACTTTATTTTATTGGATAACCGTATTTGAGTAGAACGTCCCGTTTTTTTTAACAGTGTTTATTTCGTCTACCAGCTTGCGCATCTGAGAAAAATTAATAAAGAAATTGTGTCCTACGGCAGGATTCGAAACTGAAACCCGCTTATATGAAGACGGATACGATAAAGAACTTAAATGCGTAGCCGGAATAGCTTTTCCAGTTTTGCTCATTATATCAACTTTTGTGCGGGGTTTATTATACTTCCTATTAGCAACCATAGCAAAAAATCCAAAATTACCCCATGTGGGTATAGCCTATTTCAAGCCGGCGCAACCTTGCGCCAGTCCTCTTCAGCCCCGAACTAGCGCAAGGTTGCGCCGGTTTGAAATAGTCTATACCCACATGAAGTAATTTTTTTTTTTTTTTGCTGTTGTTGGACATAGTTTATCGTCTTACCCAGGACGCAGATGTAGTTTATCGCCTTACCCAAGACGCAGATGTAGTTTATCGCCATACCCAGGACGGAACTTTTTTTTAGGCTAAAAATAACTACTGATAACATTATTGGAACATTCTAGAATATTCCACTTGAATAATCTAGAGTATAAAAGCAATTTAAATGTTTTGAAATCTGAAATTTGCATTTTACGAATACATTTTTCACCCATTAAGATGGATAAATGGGATTTATTTCTATTAAATGAAATTCTTTTCTGTTTTCTATTTAGTTATTATGCATTTGTGTACAGTTAATTATATGAAAGGGTGGTTATTCATTAGTTGGAAATACAATAAATTATAATTTGTATGCGTACGAATATTTGTTACACCCCCCCAATATACATGTTCCCATTTCAAACAGTTAGAATGAGACGTGCGATTATAAAAAATGCACTCACATGTAATTCAATGCCTAATAAAAGAAAATAAAGAAACGTTGTTCTTGAATGTTTCTTTTTGAATGCAGATCAGTATTTATATGATTTCAAATTGGGGTTAATTTATGAGCAAGCGGTAGATGAAATTTCTGGGATACGTAATGAGAAAGGAGGGCTTGGAGAGTCCGATACTCACGGGTCGAATAGAGGGAAAAAGAGACAAAGGAAAGCAACGCATGACATACTTG
>OZ010600.1:59009377-59024377 GCA_963932145.1 Acanthosepion lycidas | reverse complement strand
CTTCTCTTATGAAAACCAGATTCAAGATTTCGTCAAAAAATGCCGCAGCAAAACCTAATAAATTTTACCTAAACATATTTAAGAGCTGCCGCCAAGTTACTGCAAATAATGCTGAATGCATAATGGAATAACACTTCCTCATACATTGTATTTATAATAAAAATAATAAGCAAAAATCAGCGGAAATTACTTTTGACTCAACCTTTTACTAAATGCTCGTTCCTTTTAGATTTCCCAATATTTGGGACTTCGTGCCAGAACTAAGCCAGACTCAGTAAATAACTGTTTCTTATATATGGGTCGATAGGTTAACCTATCGCCCAGTTTACACACCTTCACCGTCTATTGAACTTAAAGGCTTATCCTTTGTTTCCTGTTTAGGATTTGGTTTCCGGTTCCTTCTTAAGTCTTCTCGTTCTCTTTCATTCGCAGTAAACCCTTGAGTATTAGTAACATTGTTGCCTTGCTTGGGTGATTAAAAAAAAGCAGTCTAGCTTGGTATGTACGAAGCTTATTTCAGTACAATACAAAGCCTACTCGGTAGTAGGAATAAAACTAGAAAATAGGTATTGAGCCTATCTTTCACGTGATAAAGCCTCTCCGCCTTTTATATTCAGCTTTCGAAATCCTGACTTTTATTTTTAACTCGACGAGAAATACCAACCTCTGATCCCGGTGAGAAATATGTCTTCTCCAAATTTTCATAACTCCTCTCTTTCTCTCTCTTCCGTTTCTAGTTCATTCTTTCCTTCTGATCTTTTCAGCTTCCTGGGTGAAAATGCTTCATTCCCATGATGCATTTCTTTTAAGTGGGGTTCTTGGTTTAGTCGTTCCGCCATTTTTAAATGAGTTTGTACACTTTGCTTACAAGGCTATACGTTGGAAAAATTGGGGATTATTGTGCCAATAAGATAAGTTCCCGTCTTGAAAATTCTCTATTCAATATGTCCGGATTTTATCTGAAATCGAACACCGTATTTGGCGAGTCCAGAAAATAAGCAAATGTTTCCTCCATGAAGAAGGCCATCTTTTACTTCCTTCTGTAACTTTGCATTTCTCTTTGAGTGCCTTTTCTCTTTTGTTGTTCTTTCATTCTTTCTTTCTTTTTCTTTTTTTTTTTCGTTACTTAGTACATTCTCGTCTTAGTTATACACAATTTTATCCCATCCTTTCCATATTCTGAGTTCTTTATGTCCGATAGTAAATTACTTAGCCTGGACCTAAGAGTAAGAATCGAATTCGTTACTAATAAAAATTTGCTAGTCTTGGTAAATATCAAATCACCAGACGATTCTCTGTATAATCTCAAATTTTACAAACTTTAATCCCAACCCCTTCATTTGTTTTTTAATCTTCTTTCCTTTTTATTCTTCCTTACTTCATTCCGTCTATTTCTTTCTTTCTTTTTTTATTCTACATTTCTTTTTTCTTTCCTTACATTCTTCTTTCATTCATTCCTTCTATTCTTTACTTTGTTTTTTTTTTTCATCATTTCTTCCTTCCTTTCTTTCTTTCTTTCTTTCTTTCTTTCTTTCTTTCCTTTTCTTTCTTTCTTTCTTTCGTTCTTTCTTTCCTTTTCTTTCTTCTTTCATTCCTTCCATTCCTTCCTTTCTTTCTTTCTTTTTCTATCATTCCCTTCTGGTTTATTTTCTCTTTTCTTTCCTTCAATTCTTCCTTCTTTCATTCATTCCTTTAATCTTTTTTTTTTCTTCCATTATTCCTTCCTTCGTTCGTTCTTTCCTTCCTATCTTTTTCTTTTCTTTCATTCTTCCTCCCATTCTTTCTTTTTTCTATTCTACATTTCTTTTTCCTTCCTTCCTTCCTTCCTTCCTTCGTTTCATTTCCTTTTCTATCCTTGCTTCCTTTCTTTTTCTATCCTTCCATTTTTCCTTCTGTCATTCTTTCCATTCTTTATTTTGTTTCTTTCTTTTTATATCATTCCTTCCTTCTTTTCTTTTTCCTTTCCTTCAATTCTTCATTCTTTTCTTCCTTCCTTTAATCTTTTTTCTTTTCTCCCATTTTTCGTTCCTTCCTTGCTTTCTTTCTTTCTTTCTTTCTTTCTTTTTCTTTTCTTTCTTTCATCCTTCCTTCCTTCCTTCCTTCCTTCCTTCCTTCCTTCCTTCCTTCCTCCATTCCTCCCTTCCTCCCTCCTTTCCTTCCTTCCTTCCTTTTCTCTTTACTTCCATTCTTCCATCATTAATTCCTTCTTTTGTTTTATTTCTTTTTCTATAATTCATTCATTCCATTTTTCTTTTTTCTTTCCTCCGTTTCTTCCAATTCTTCCTTTGTTTTTTCTTTTTCTATCCTTCGTTTCTTTCCTTTCTTTTTCCTTTCCTTCTTTTATTCCTTCCTTTAATCTTTTTTTCTTTTCTTCCATTCTTCCGTTGTTTCATTCTTTCTTTCTTTCTTTTCTCTCTTTCCATTCTTCCTTCCTTCATTCCTCCCATTCCTCCCTTTGTTTCTTTCTTTTTCTATCCTTCCTTCCTTTCTTTTTTCTTTCCATCCATTCTTCCTTCTCTCTTTCCTTGCATTCATTCCTTTGTTTCTTTCTTTTATTGTGCTTCCTTCCTTCTTTTCTTTTCTCTTTCTTCTTTATTCTTTCATACCTTTCCTTTATTTCTTTTTTCTTTTCTTTCATTCTTTCGTCCTTCCTTCCTTGCTTTCTTTCTTTTTTCTTTTCTTTCATTCTTCCCTCTTTCATTCATTCCATTCCTTCTTTTGTTTCCTTCTTTTTCTATCCTTCCTCCCTCCCTCCCTTCCTTCCTTTCTTTTTTCTTTTCTTCCATTTTACTGTTTTTTCATTCCTTCCATTCCTTCCTTTCTTTCTTTTTCTGTCCTCCTTTTCTTTTTTCTTTCCTTCAATTCTTCCTTCTTTCATTCCTTCAATTGCTTTCTGTCTTTCTTTCTTTTTCTATCCTTCCATCAATTCTTCATTCTTTCCTTCATTTCTTTTTGTTTTTCTTTCTGTTCTTCTTCATTCCTTTCTTTATTTCTATTTTTCTTTTCTTCCTTCATTCCGTCCGTCTTACCTTCATTGCTTGATTCCATTCTTTCTTTTTTCTTTTCTTTCATTCTTTCTTCTTTTTTCCTTCCTTCCTTCCTATATTCATTCTCTCTTCTCGTCTCTCTAGTTTCTCCCACCATTTCGGAGTTAGCACCTCAGTATTATCTGCACCCTCCCTATATCTACCTACCTTCGGAAGCCTTTCTCTCGGAGTCTTTTTCTCCACTGACTCAATGGTAATTCTTTCGTCGCCTCTTTTTTCGTCAGCGGCTTGCTAGCTGATTCTCTCGCTTCTACTCATTGGTTTTATTTAGTCGGCCTACATAGACATGGCAGCGTACTACTGTTGCACTCTTCGTTCCTTTCGGTTCGGTCCACCTACTGAGGGATCGATGCAATGAAATGCAGTAGTCGTATGAAGCTCGACTACCGTTTTCTAACGCTAGACGCTCTATCAAAAACGAAAGTGAAAGTGAAAGTGAAAGTTTATTTTGAAACAAGTGTAATTAAAATACTTCTATTTGAAACACAAAGAACGAAAAAAATATTTTTAGATTTATTTAAATACGAGTATTTCTCTAACTCTGACAAGTTTGTCGTTACCTTCAGTGTACTCCCTCGATTATCTGGACACCTTGGAACAGAGGAAAAATATTTTCGTATAATTAAATAATTTGAGGTAAATGATTAACTATATTTTTGTAAAAAAAGCGGCAGCATTAAGAAAGAAAAAATAATTTTCTGAAATAAGGGATTTAACATTTATATCATCAGGTAACGTTTTCAGGCACTTTTTTTCATGGTTTCGTTCTGTTTACGTTTTTTATGGAAAAAAAACTGCTCAAATTTTCGTCTGTTTCCGGCTGGGATCGCGTTTTTCTGTCGCTAACTCCCGAAGCCGGATTAAAGTAAATGAATTTGTAAGGGGCGCTTGTGGTTGAAAACGCAAACAACGTAAACATTAGTTAAGCATTCGGTGTTTGAAATTGGGCACTGAAGCTGTTATTCTTTAACATGGGCAATACCATTATTAATTTCCTCTTCGATCTCCTCCTCCTCCTCCTCTTCCTCCTCCTACTTCTCAGCACTTTCCGGTGTGGTGATAATTCAAATCTATGTTCTTTGTCTGAAATTAACAAGAATTAATTGAACTGATTTTTATCAGCGTTTCTATCAAACGCTGAGTGTGGTTTTCGAAATTCTCAAAACACTTACCTGTCAGTCTTATCTTAATAAAGTGGTCCAAACCAATATAGTAACCAACTGCAGAATACCAGACATACGATTATTATTCGACAGAACTAACAATTTTTGATGCTCATCATTACCTGGAAAAAATGGAAGATTGTGTAGCTGCATCGGTAAATAACTCTGGAAACATATACAGTTGAATAACAGTTACATTATGAGTTCTTTTTTAATCATTTCACTCAAAGCAAGGCAATAAAGCTACTAAGGCGCAAGGGATTTACGAGCTGGTAGAGAATATGAGAACAAATATACTATTAAGGAAAATTAACAGTAAAATAATTAAGAAAATAAAAGGTAACCATTGACATTGCATTTAAATTTTTGAAGATCAAGTTTGACTGGGAAGCAAGAAGCCAGAAGAGAGTTCCACAAGTGAGAAGTGTGAGAGAAGAAACTGTTAGCATAGAACTTACAGTAACATCGAGCTATGAGCTATGTAAAATGATGAGACCTTGCCGCCAATCTAGTACGGCGCATAAATTCATAAAGTCTAGGTACCATAGAGGAAATTACATCTGGACAATTACCATGAAAGTATTTACAAAAAACAAAAAAAAAAAAAAAAAAGGCAGAGGTAAGTTACGTTACAGTAGTGGGAAAGTGACTGAATCCGAGATGTCAGGTCAGGACCAGTAACATTGCAGATTCTTCTTTGGATTTTGTTAAGAATCTCTAAATTGATAGCCGGAGCACCAGACCGATGTGGCGGTAATATTCAAAGCAAGGATGAATGGTAGCCTTATAGATATGTAAGATAGATTCTGGCGAGAAAAATCATGTCTGGCTCTACACAGTGGACCAACTTTCCTAGCTCCAGACTTAGCGATTGATTCAATATACTCTTTCCACCTTATATTAGCGAAAAATGTTAGTCCAAGAAGGTGCAATGAGTCACTCTTCTTAAATTTAGCATTCATCTTAGATTCAGCAGGGGGAAAATTAAATAAATAACATGCTTTTTCATTGTTGCCATTGGGAAAGTGTTGTAATGGAATGTCTCACATTCCCTATCGCCTATGTGGACTGACTATATCCGTAGCTATATATAGTGTGCAAAGGATATACATGGGGGTATGGTTTAGCAATAACTTGGACATTCGTCTCCAGCTAAGGTAGTCGAACTCCCTGCCTCCGGGTAGAGAGGAACCCAGACGAGGCTATGCCGAAAAGCAGAATTTCGTCTGGAGTGGTAGACAGCTACCCGACCCCGTTTTTACGGAGTCTACGAGGAATTTTTGCCCGATCCCACATGTTCGGTTTTAACCCCGCATTAAAAACAGCTTTGTGCCACATCCTGCCACGCGGGGATGGGGTAGGGGGTAGGGTAAAGTAAATATCCTTGTTTTGGGAATTACTAGCCTGCTACTTGATTCCCTGTCTTTCACTAGTGTATTCTCTTTTACAATAAACCTCTATTTTTTTCATCTACGCGTGTGTTGCTGTTCCTTCACTCGAGTGTCTGTTTGTAACCTCTTTAAGGATACAACAGAAAGGCATGAAAACATCACTTCTTCCCAATTCTATGGGTAAAATAACATAGTTGATTTGGCTCTTTAGTTTTAAGTTTAAAGATTTATAAGCCGATTTAAAACCATGGGGAAGTCAAAGCGAACTATTCCACAATCTTTCCTAAGAATCTATGACAATAAAAAAAGACAGTCAAGATTACCTACGTCCTGAAGGAACTTAACATATATAAAAAAAAAAGATTTATTAAATTTTTTAGAATGTGCCACTAGGGGAAGTTGCTACCAGGCTGGTGTTGGCAAGTATTATTAACGTGAGTAGAGAATGTGCCAGGATATAAAAGCTTGCTGACTCACTACTCGGTCATAATTGTTCCAGCTAGACAAGCTTGTTAACCATTACACCACGTTGAGGTGCATAAATGATTTTCTAAGCGTAGCGTAGATGTGGCTGTTATGGTCCGATTCCTTGTACCACGATGATAGTCCAAGGTAGAACCAATAAAGAAGAACTCGAACACAGGTATGGAATAACACAGATATATTACAAACAGGAATATATACAGAGAAGTAGAGGTGTTCGTATGAACAATCAGGTTTAGTAGAGAGAACAATGTAGTCTCGACCAGTATCACTATTCCAATGTCTTGCAGTAATTGTCTGAACGCGACTCTGTTTTCGGATTGCCTCTGACTCGACTCTTGACTCGACTTGAACTACTCACTGACTTGAACGACTGACTGACGATATTCAGTCACCCCCACTTGGGCAGCATGTGACACAAGGTCGGTTATTTATTGTGGGTTCTCCGAGCCCGTCGGCTCGGCCCAAAAATATTCCCATTGAACCCGTATAAACGGGCTCAGGGCCGGTTTACCTCCCCGAACGAGACTCCGCCCTTCGGCGTAGCTTCGTTCGGCTTCCTCCCCGCCCGAAGGCAAGGAGTTCAAACAAACAGTCGGTTCAGAAGTGAACGACTGACTGACGATATTCAGTCACCCCCCTCCACGAGGGCGTCATGTGGCACAAGGCCTTTTTAACGTGAGCTCTCCGAGCTCGTCGGCTCGGCCAAAAATATGCCCTTTGAACCCGTATAAACGGGTTCAGGGTCGGTTTACCTCCCCAAACGAGACTCCGCCCTTCGGCGTAGCCTCATTCGGGTTCCTCCCCGCCCGAAGGCAGGTAGTTCAACCGTTCAGCCGGTCGACCAACATCGACTGACTGACCCCTTGCCTACTCCTGAGGCGCAGTATTTATTAAGTATGGAATAGTCCATTATTATTATTATGAGTAAGATCCCAGAACAGTGGCAAAACGTCGAAATTATGGAGCACTCAGTGAAGATCGAACTCACTATTCAGTTGTAATTGATATAGCGAAACAAGCTTGTTAACTATTACACCACCTTGTCGTGCCCGCCTCTAGCTTTCAGTATGTCAAATTTTCCAAGCCGTCTTTCTTCGTTATGTGCCCTTGAAGTTTCAAATGTCTCTTTCTAATGTTAAATGTAACTGTCCTTTATGTTTCCAAACTTCGTCGTTGCTCACATGTACGGTATATGGTACTGTCAGCATCCATCTGCAGAGGTACATTTCTATTGCCTCATATATTTTCTGTGAGGTGATTGTCGAACACTATTAAAAAGAAATGAAATAAAGAAAGCAACCCCCAAAATAAAACCAGATTCAAAAATCAATTCTATATTCTGTATATTACTTCGGTTTATAGCCTATTGGTTAATTAGTTAGATTGGTATCACTAAATCATTAATTATTTACACTATATAAAGAGTGTAAAGATGAGGATGATAGTACGAACGATCTACATTGTTCGTACTGTCTCTATTGAGATAGTCACGACATTTCGGTTGTTGTACGCTCCCGCCTTCTTCAGGATCTGTTTATATTTCTGAAATGCGGTACTGTAACTATTTACACGATTTAAATCATTCGAACAGTTGCCCCATCTACATTGTCATATTCACAACGTTTCGGCCGTTGTACGCTCCAAGTTTCTTCAGGATCTGTCTATTTTCTGAGATAAGCTATTGTAACTATTTACACAATTTAATTTATTCGGACAGTTGTCCTCATCTTTATTGTCATATTCACAACGTTTCGGCCGTTGTACGCTCCGGCCTTCTTCGAGACCTGTCTGTATTTCTAAACTGAGTTATTGTGACTATTTACACGATTTATTTTATTCGGACTGTTGTCCTCATCATTAATATCATATTCACGGCGTTTCGGTAATTGTATGCTCCGGTCTTCTTCGGGTGACATACGTTGTAATTTCTAGCCGAACCCTTTATTTGGAGGGAGGTTGTTCTAATTCCACGTGCCATGCCTTTTTTGGATATCTCAGTTTCAGTTGATTCCCTTCTGTAACTCAGCTCTTCAAGTTTTATTCCCTCTACTGTGGCCAAGTATTGAACACTCAACTCTGGATTATTTCAACCAACGTTTTTATCCACTTCGAAATTTCAACGTATATCACCTAATGAAGGCCGGAGCGTACAACGGCCAAAACGTCGTTAATATGGAAATAAAGACGAGGACAACAGTCTGGATTATGCTTTGAATATACGCTCTTTAGCGCTAGAGGTCGTCGTCAGTGATGTTCTGATTTGGCTCATTGGGCTGTTTCGGGTCTTTCAAACATCATACTGCCCTCATCAAGTCGACCCCCATCAGAGCTGATCAGTCTCTGATGCGCCCCCATGTTAAATTAACAGCCTGCAGACACTGACTTATTTTCGGCAAACCATAACCCGCTATCACGCATTTGATTGGAAGTTGGCCAACAGCCAATCACAATGGTGTGAGCACTATTTAACTTGTTTACGGGGGATTTTCTTTTTTATGTAAATAGTGTAAATAATTACAATACCTCATCTCAGAAATATAGACGGCTGTTAAATCATTATCTGCAGAAAAAAAATCTTGTAATCTAAAATATTTTCTGGCTTTAAATACTATGTAATGGGTTGATAAGCCGTAAAAACAACAACTCAATCAGTCAAAGATTCACGTATGAAACGCTTCCAAATAATGACAATAACTGAACAAAATATTCCTCTTATTTCTTATATGAATAAACTAATAGGTTTGTACTGGATATAAATTGAAGGATTGATTTTCTATATAAAATTATACCCCAATAATTAATAACTGGAAAAGTATGTTATAGGTACCTTTACTAATTTTCAATACCTTGGTTTAAAGTGAATTTTATAAATGAAAAAACTTTCTTGAAGCTTTCATTTTAGCGTTAATTGAAAGCTAACGGATTAAATTTGCTATTTTCAGTAAGCAAAATAATCTGGTGTATTTCAAACAGAAATTATATTGATTAGAATCGATATATTTTTTTATTTTTTTCTAAAATAGCTGATTTGCTACTTCTTTTGGTCGTCTTTTATCGCAATGAATGCTCTGTATTAAAAAAATCTCCTGAAAATAAAATATGCTTTTCTGAAACATTATTCGAGGAATATTAGCTGATTTAAGGGATAATTAATCTGATTTGAAAAATAAATAACTTTAAAATAACAGAGAAATGTATTTTTAAAACAAAACATTAGTTGTTTTTTAACTGACATCGCGATATTTTACGTAACTGACTCGGCGTTGACAGGTTTTGACATAATGATTGTTGTTCTACGGAGACTCTATCTGCAAAACATAATTTAAGAAAATGACGGGAGTGCTTTTTGTAAGTACACAATGATCTTAAAAATGTTGAAAAATATTTTCCGTAATCTAATTTTAGGAATGTCGACTTTAAATTTACTATAGTCATCGCTCTTGTTTTCTGATAGTGTCGAGTATGGTCGACCATACTTTCAAAAATAAGCACGTTACATAATATTTTATATACATAAAAAGAAAATTAGTTGTTTTTTAACTGACATCACCATGTTTTACGTAACTGACTCGGCGTTGACAGGTCTTGACATAATGATTGTTGTTCTACGGAGACTTTATCTGCAAAACATAATTTAACAAAATGACGTGAGTGCCTTTTGTAAGTACACAGTAATCTTCAAAATGTTGAAAAATATTTTCCGTAATCTAATTTTAGGATTGTCGACTTACTATAGTCATTGCTCTTATTTTCTGATCATGTCGAGTATGGTCGACCATACTTTCAAAAGTAGGCACGTTACATAATATTTTATATACCTAAAAAAAATATTTTAAAAATCTTGGTGAAAAATAATTTGTATTAAGTTTTGCAATTTTTTATTCGTAAAAATAATGATCACTTAGTAACAATGTATACTAACAGGATGAAAGTAATGCAAAATTTTAAAAGATTTATATATTATAAATTATTATAATTAAAATAAATAAAATGAAAATATTTTTAAAAAAAATTCATTATTCATCTAAAAAAAGACTACAGCGGTCTCAATAAATGTTAATTATAAAAGCAATTAAAAGCTACTGAAAGCTAATTGAATAATATCGTAGTTTTATTGCATTTTTTTAATTTTACGACTCGGAGCAGATTTAGCTGGACTCGTTGTAAAATTTAAATATTTTTTCTTTTTCAAACTACTACTCATTCCCGTAAAATAAAAAATGCAATAAAAAACTGATTAACTAATAATAAAAAAAATTCGGATGAGAATTTAATATCTCGAAATTTCATGAAATTAAGTAAGTGGTTACATATGTGAAAACAAATTATTGCTAAGATTTCCTGAAAGAAATTTCGGAAATAATTTCATTCATTTGTGAATAACTCTTGAAAGTTTCATTAAAATCCGATAAATATTTGATTTTTGCAACAATTTCCAAATTAATGTGTTTTTCACTTGAAAAAAAAGCATTAAAACAATATTCGTAATTATTACGTCGATTGCTGACGCAAAAAAAAAAAGATTTTTAACTAAATTTTCGAACATACTAGAAAGGATTAAAAAAATTAATAAAAACACACTTTGGTCTTTCCTCTTAATAATAAGATAAACATTTAGAGGATAAAACACTGGTTTTATTAAGTATAGGGCCTATTTTTACATATTATGCTGTTTTTTTTTTCAGCGAAAAAGTGGAGGTATCTTCTACATTATAAAGACACCTATACACACACACACACATATGACCACCCAGTAATTAATAACTCGTCTTCTTCTTTTTTTTTTTTTTTTGATATGAGTAAACTCATGCTAATCTAAGCTATTGGGCATGAAATAAACTGGTCTCTCCAGAATTAATACAGTAATTATATATATATATATATATATATATATATATATATATATATATATATATATATATATATATATATATATATATATATATATGTCTGCTCTACGGTTGTATTGGGCCCTTTTTAGTTAGTTGTTTACTCGTGTCGTGGTTTTTTTCTTTGGGCTTTAAACCTGTATCTGTACGATTTTTTTCGACAGACTTTCATGTTTCTAGCTCTTTCTTTTTTTAAGACATTTTTTTCCTTCGTGATTGATTTGATTATTGGCATATCAAAAATTCGAAGGTTTTTCGAAACGAGAATAGTTACCTATATATATATATATATATATATATATATGTATATATATATATATATATATAATTACATGTGGAATCCTACTACTCGTAAGGACTTAAGAACACGAGATGTCGTTTTTTTATTGCATTAGTAAACTAGTTGCATGACTAATCGCTCTATTTATCTGTGTTGGTACCACAAATATATGTTTCTCTTTGGGAATGAATAAATCCTTCCCGAGTTGCTGTGGCGATGTTTACTCTGTAAGTTGACAATTGTGGCTACGATAGTTGTAATCATGCAAGTAGGTAACGAGAGAAACAGCCTTAGTAGCAGTCTGACGTTTGTGGAAGAATTATATCATCTCTGTCAAAGCTGGAGATAGTCCACTATAAATATTGGTTGTCGTAATAATGAAAGTAGCTATCAGAAGGAATAAAAAAATTAAAAAAATCACTAATGACTGACAATGTTGATGACCAAAGCGTTTCATGCCTATCCTAAGAAGTGAGTGGAGATCTTGTAAAGGAGTAGAGATTAAAAAAAAATTCTTAGTCCAGTATGGTATAAGGCCGTATGTAGTAAAATAAAAAATAAGATTGTATTTCGCCAAACCTCAAACTAGGGGAGACCAGCCAGCCTTGAAAAATCAATATCTGTAAATCTTTTTTTTTTTTTTTTTTTTTTAACTAGGCTCGATATTTGTCACCAGTTGGAATCCCAAAGACGTCTCATTCTTACTACATATGTGGTGGAAAGAAGTTTAAAATGACTATCTAACAGTAATTGTTAAAGCACAAAGAGACCATGCCTAGAAAATCAGCATTCAAAATAATTTACTTTTTCTATCCTGGGCTCGAACACCGATCTCTGACACCAGTAAGAAATACACAATAAACCTCACGGCATAAATGGACGAAAGAAATATTATGTAGTATTAATTGTTATCGCTAATAGACCATGCCTAAGAAATCCGCATTCAGAATACTTGCATTTTCTATCTGGGCTCGAACCCCGATCGCTGACACCAGTGGAAAATGCACAATTGGGTTCATCATGCAAGGAGATAAATTAGAACATTTTTTTTTATCGTTGGCAAAGTGTAAAAGGCAATGTCTAGAAAATCAGCATTCGAAACACTTGCTTTACTATTTGGGATCGAACACCGATCACTGTCACCAGTGGGAAATACATAATTGGCTTCACCATGCAAAGAAAAAAAAACTGTAAATATTTTGCAACGTTAACTGTCAAAATGAAGAAGACAGTGCCTAGAAAATCAGCATACAAAATACTTGCTTTTCTACCTAGATTCGAACACTGACTTCTGTCACCAGTGGGTAAGGCGAAATATATGCAGCAGAAAGAAATTCGGAAAGATTGTGTAGCATTAATTGTTAAATCAAAAAAAGACCATGCCTAGAAAATCAGCATTCGAGGTCCTTACTTTTTACCTGGCCTCGAAAACTGATTAATACCACCAGCCAGTAGTATGCAACTATGGCGATCACATACCAAGTAAACGTTCCTTACAGACATTTACTCAAAATAAACCTCGTAAGGCACAAGGTTAAATGACATAGAAAAACTGTATTGCGCCAATCTTGACCTTTTTAAACCTCTATTTGAATTATTAGGTTGGTGCAAAAATAATTTCGTTTTCTCACATAGTAACATATGTTAGAAAACGAAATTATTTTTGCACCAACCTAATAGATCTTTGGCAATGTTATGCAATTATTTAAGTTAAGAGATAATTTGGGTTTTGTTAAAATAGTTTATATCCGACATTTCTCATTTGGGTATAATGTGCCCATGATACGTAAGGGGTATTAAAATTGTTACCAACTGTTTAATATTAACGAAAATGTAGACTACCTAGGGCAGTGGAACTTTAATTCAAATCAAAGTAACCCTGTGGCTGCTAATGCATTTATATCCCTTTTACTTTTAAAAACAATTTGTAAAATCCTATTTTAGAGTCGCCTTGAAGTGCTTCATTGCATTCTCACTGATATCGACAACGACCTTAAATTTCCTTGCTTTCAATTTGGAATTTGACTTTGAGAAAAACCACAGGTTATAGGAAGTCAAAGTAGGGCTCTGGGCCGGGGACGGACAAAATTGGCTGAATCGATGTTTTTGCAAAATTATAAAAGTTACCCATTCATTAATATCTCATTTCAAATTGAATACCATCACGAGAAAAAAGTCTGTCCCTTCATGTCGACGAAGGTTGTGTTCTGATCTGTTACTAAGTTATACAAACGCTGCGCAAAGGCTACTCGAGATATTTTAAATAAATAAATACTTTTTATATAGACATTATAGATATTTAATTTAATTTTGGTCTGAGGCAAAAAAAAAAAAAGAAAAAACATGAACTATTGAATAAATTTTAAGAGACTGATTTTCTAGATTTAACACTATGTTTTTCTTTATTTATTGAATACCGTGTCCTTACAGGAAGAAGGTTGTTGTGTCGGAAACCTTCCACCCCTCTTGAAGATGAACTTGTCTGCGTCTGTGAACAAAGACTTTAAAGAGTGGCATGTCAGTTGACATGAGGAAGACCGAGAGCCAGACTCTCGGCGACTGTCGAACTCTCTGCATTAGCAGAGGGGAACCCGGACGAGGCTTTGCCGAAGGGCAAGGTTTCGTCCGGGGAGGTTGACAGGGCCTGAACACGTCTAGGCGGGTTCAGAAAGGCCATATTTTTGGCCGAGCCTACGGGCTCGGGGATATCCACATGAAAACGGCCTTGTGCCACATTCGATCCTCGTGGGTGGATTGATAAATAACAGACAGAGAGACAGAGATCTCGACGTCTGTCGAACTCTCTGCATTAGCAGAGAGGAACCCGGGCGAGGCTTTGCCGAAGGGCATGGTTTCGTCCGGGGAGGTAGACAGGCCTTGAACCCGTCTAGGCGGGTTCAAAAAGGCTATATTTTTTGCCGAGCCTACGGGCTCGGAGATACCCACTTTAAACCGGCCTTGTGCCACATTTTATCTTCGTGGGTGGATAGATAAATACAGTCAGTGAGACAGAGATCTCGACGTGTGTCGAACTCTCTGCATTAGCAGAGAGGAACCCGGACGAGGCTTTGCCAAAGGGCAAGGTTTCGTCCGGGGAGGTAGACAGGCCTTTTTGAACCCGCCTAGACGGGTTCAAAAAGGCTATATTTTTGGCCGAGCCTACGGTTTCGGAGATACCCACATTAAGCCGGCCGTGTGCCACATTTTATCCTCGTGGGTGGATAGATAAATATAGACAGTGAGACCGAGAAGTTCTTAGCTGAGCTAGTTATTGACTACTCAGGCGATTTCTGTACCTTTTTACCAACCTATGAAAACCCCTTTTATTGTTACGTGTTATTTGGCGTTTGTCTCTACCAACCCCAAATCAACACCATAACAAAGGTAATAATCGATCTCCGCAGATTCGTTTTCTTTATTATCTTCGAATTGCCATGTATTCTTGGGAAAGTTGTTGGGGGTGTTTATCCATTGCCTTCGCCATAGATTTATTTTCTTTATTATCTGTGAATAGGCATGCCTCTTTACGAAAGATAATGGAATGGTTTTCCATTGCCTTCTTTATATTTTCCTTTTCTTTATTATTTGTGAATTTGCATGCATTACTGGAAAAAATAGTGGAGTGGTTTCCTGTTGTCTTCGTGCCAGTTTCTATGCTGCTCTGGTAATGTAATTTATAGTGGCTGTGAATGAGGAATCGGTCAGTAGAGTTAGAATTCCAGTCAAATTCGTTACATTCGCTTA
>OZ010600.1:58964377-59004377 GCA_963932145.1 Acanthosepion lycidas | reverse complement strand
CACAAACACTAAACAGAGACACATCCCCTCACCAAGTCCAATAAAACTGTCAAACTGACCAGAGAATTCATAGCAGCATCCAGCTCTTATCTCAAATAACAACTTAAAAGTTAAAAGAGACTGTTTGACCAACACAAGGAATGTTAAAAGATTCATGTTAAAAAGATAAAAAAATAAAAAAACAAATGAAAACTACAGACAAAAGTTCATTTTCTCCATCAAGACATTCATTTCTGTAGTTTAGTGGTAGCAGCAAGCAGAAATATTTCTTCTCCCGATGATGGCCATTTCGGCCGAAACTAGTCGAGGAATCTAAATGCAATAATAATAAAAACAACGAAAGAATATTAATCTACAACCCAGTGTGTCTGAGGATTTTAATTTTTTAATTTTTATTGTTCAAAATATATATATATATATATATATATATATATATATATATATGTATATATGAAGAAAAGTATACGAAAAAAACAAACAAAAATCCTAATATGCAATTATGCTGTTTTAATGTCAATATAATGTCAACGTCGGACGTTTCGGTCTAATAGACCATCTTCAGGACATATTCATAAAACATAATTAACATTAGACCATATTCAATTCAACATGAAAAAGACGATGGAGATAAGAGCAAGAGCAATCCAAACAGATAACTGAAAAAGTTCAAAATAGTTTCCTTCTTTTTTGTCTATTAATCTATTCCAAACAACATATATTGCGAGTGTCCAAGACAATCAAACACTCATAAATAAGGCAATTGGGAAAACTTATAGTTTGGGATTTACGAATTGTATTATATACAGGGTGTGGCAGAAGTACCTCACTCATATACATCCTAGAAATACCTCTTATATAATGCAAAGACATTTAGTGGCAGTGGTGTATTCATCAAGCTTAGAGTTTCGCAACTTAGGCTATTTCAACTGTTAAGTGGTCGATGAGCAACTGAACAGAAAACGGTTGGCGACGGGAGAATTTTGTGGGCGATATAGGATTTTGAGTATTAAAATGTAATTCAATATATGCTGCCTGCAAAAAAAATAGTAATAACTGGATTACCTTCCTCGATAATCTATAAAAATCCCCGCACACAACGAATACTTTTGTATTTCCTGTAGGTTTTAGAGTGGGCGTTAACATTCATGTAGGTGTTTAGACGAAATAACAATTTGGGGGGTGGTATAAATCAGACAAAGGAAGATCAAGAACAATAAAAAAAATTATCCACTGAATTTGTATTAATTGCTAGCAGTTAATATTCTTTTTAATTTTAGAATTTTGAACAAAAATCCAGAAAATGAACTTCGACCATAAAAATAAATTATATATATAGTTTTCAATGTTCAAGTTTGATTTCGTAGGTTCTTTAATACGATAGTAGCGGCAGCCTCGTCATAATTCAGTGTTATTTCTTATCTCTCTTTGGTATTGTTTTACTACCTTATAAAGTCAGTTTACGAACTAGTAACAAACTTTCACCAAACAATTTTATTTAGGCTTTAGAATATTAACGGTACCGGTGGAGAATGTTTCCTCGTAAACGTGGGCAATGAAGCAAAACAAGTTGGCGTTTACATTCGATAGCTGACAAAGGCACAAGTCACCGTGACAGAGCGCGTGCACTTCTGATCATGACAGATCAAAGATCGGCTCAGAATAGCCGCATTATAAACCATAAGGGAAACAAATGCGCCACAGCAAATGCTAACCACGGATTAACTGCCTGCCGTAGGAGATAAGTGTGCTCGGAAAACGAGAACAGCCTGTAATTTCACACACACACACACACATATATATATATATATATATATATATAGTGTTGCGGGATTTTAGGCTGTTCAGGTAAAGATAAGAATCAACACTTTGTATATTAAATATTTATGGGCTCCTGGATCATTTATCCCGCTAACAATATTGGGTGATTCATGTGAGATCGGGAAAAATAGTAACCAAACTTGGAATTTAAAGAAATTGCAATTAATACATGCTATTAACATAAGGAATTACATGTGTACACAATTGAAATCAAAATAAAAGACATTAAATCTGCTATGAAAATGTGCTTGTGTGTGTGCGTGTGTGTCTGTGTGTGTCTGTGTGTGAAACAAGCATCTGTATGATACACGTGTCTTAATGTGCGTGCGTGCGAGAGTTCAGTCAACAGAGGACCAAAGAAGCGAACGAGCCCCGGCGGCAGCGTTCTTTACCTACGTTCGACTACATCGGGAAGCAAGTAGCAAAAAGAAAAAGAGATAAAATATATGTCTATATTTCTGAGATGAGGTGTTGTAACTTTACAATATTTACAATGTTCGGACTGTTGTCTTCATATTTATTGTCACATTCGCAGCTTTTCGACCGTTGTACGCTCCGGTCTTCAGGTAGTATTTTTTAGAATTTCGAATCGAATAGTCAATCTGTATGTTGGTGTTTCTGATAATTGGTTCGCTGACGCTTGTGTAGAGATTCCTCCCATGTTTTTTTTTTCTTCTTGAAATGGGCTGACATATAACATTCACATTCCTGGGTCGCTCAGTAAAGTATCTGACAATCTGTTCCATTTCTGCTATTCACAACTTGCAAATATCCTGATAGAGATCGGCAAAAGCCATGTTCTTTTCCCCAGAGTTTGCTGTTGCTCTGCCGTTCATAGAATTGCAATTCCAATGTAAAAACCGTCACCATTTATTTTGTTCCTTTCTACATCCCTGTACAATGCGCAAGTCATAGATATATATATATTTTTTTAAATTGAATAGCTATTGCGAAGAATGCAGTCTCTGTTAGTTGATTTGCTGAACATGATTTCGTGGGAAAAATTGGATTTTCTTGGAATGGGGCTGTCTTCTGCGGTTTTTATTCCCATTCGAGAAAAGCTAATCCTTTTGTTGGCTTTAACATCAGAACTAGTCTGACCAATATTGAAAACTTAAAGATGGAGTCTTCTTCATTACGCACAATAACCATATTGACTTATCCAAAGTGTACCATGCTGTCCTATCTAAAGCTCCCTACGGACGTAACGGTGGTAATCCACAACACACACACACACAGACACACACACACACATATATATCTATATCTATATATATATATATATATATATATGTATGTATGTATGTTATGGCTCGACTTCGCAAAACGAAGATCACGAGGGAGTCTGTACATATCGCTTGCAGGCACATTTGTGACTGATAGGTCCAATGCGGGACATGCATACACGGTCGCAGTAGTTGCAGCTGAAAGTCCGGCTTGGGCTCTTGTTGGTATAGCGTTGCTGTACTTTCTCTTCTGCCTCTTGTCCCTGAGAGCGGCCCTGCAGGTATTTTCAAAGGAGACAGCATATATATATATATATATATATATATATATATATATATATATATATATAAAGAAGTTAATGGTCAGAGTTGAATTAGTCATGGAAAAAGTAGTATTAAAAAAGTGCTCAATACTCATATAACAAGATGAAAATTCAGCATGGAGAGCTTTTAAGTATAGAAAAATAAGAAATCGTCCCATTCCGTTACCTTGGTTTCAACCTTTCGATATCGTCAGAGGATTTCAGTCAATTGAATTCCTAAAGCTTTATTTTTTTGTTAAAAAAAAAATAAAGAAATTATGAGCGCTATATTTAAAAAAAATAAATAAGCGCATGACGTGAGTTGTGGTAGACGGTGAGGAGATGAAGAAGGGGAAAAGCAAGTGTATTGGAAAGGAAATGTATCGGTGGGAGATTCCAGAAGGGCTTACCGAAAGGGAACGGAATCGGCTGATTTCCTAATTATATATATATATATATATATATATATATATATATATATATATATATATATATGCTCGCGCGCGCGTGTGTATATGAAAGTAGGGGATTTTGATATTATTGTATGAATATTATTATTGTTATTATTATAATATATATATATATATATATATATATATATATATATATATATATATATATACGGAACAAAGAAAGGCATACAAAATATACGACCGCAAAAAGATCCCAACTTTATCCGCAACAATAAACGAGATAAAACAGATACATAATACCACTTACTAACTTCATAACGCCCACAATCAAAAACAATCTACCCAATGTGAACAACTTGAAAATAATTACAACCACATCCCAAACCATTATGGATCTGATCAGATCCCAACAATAATTATTCTGAAGCGGGTATATATAAAATAAATTGCCAGAACTGTTCCTCAAGATACATTGGCGAAACTTGCAGAAAGTTAAAAAAAAACAAAAAAACGAAAAACGTATCTACGAACATAAAAGAGATCTTATACACAACAATTTATCAAATGTATTTGTTATACATAGAAATAATTTTGACAGGAATTTTGAACACGCGAAATCGAAAAAAAAATGTTACTTATTTAAAAAAAAAAGTAACTTACTTAGAAGGAAATTTCTCGAAAATGCCGCTATAGAATCTTACCAAAATATAAATGGAATCTTACCAAAATATATAATGGAATATGCATACACCTGAGTCCCCCCCTCACTGGAATATGATTGGTTGGTGTCCGTCATAAATACAGACGGACGTGTTGGTACGACAGAGTTTAAGTCTATGACGACGCCCATTGGGCTACGCCATTGGCTATCCTATTGGTCTACACCTATTACCTGCGAGTACGACGAGTACCAGTCGATTACTGCTACCGTGTACTACTTGATTACAGTAGCCAAAACCACTTACCTACTTCGATCAAATATATCCCTTTCCGGGACATATCAAAAGCTGATCCCAGATTCTTCCCAATATCTCCTTTCCTGAAAGAATTACTATTATTACAAACCAAGGTACACGACTACAAAAATTAAAAAAAAAAAATGAAAACGGTTAAATCCATAACTTCGTGTTGTGCAAAATATATAACACATAAATTAATGCCAATCAAAAATAATTTAAATACTACTTAACATCTGTACATGCATAGATTTATTAAGTATTGAACTGTATCACCCCACGTTCATAAACTTGTCTGACATTTCCGCCAACCTTATCAATATTCACGAGCAACCTTATAACAAAAAAATTGTGTAAAACTAATAACATATTTGCTCTTGTATATAAATACTTGTCACAAAAAGTAAAATCGTTACATTTGTCTTGATAAAGTCCCTCAGAGAACGTATCGCGTCGGATAATTTTTCCTTTTGTTTTTCATTTATATATATATATATATATATATATATATATATATATATATATATATATATATATATATATACTAGCTCCCATAACGAGGTCGAGCACTATGAACCTTTATTTTTAAAATGAACTTTAAAAATATGGAAAAAATAAATTTCGACATTTCTCTGAAGAACATTCCACACACAAACAAACGGAATTACTTCATCAAACTTTTACAAAAAACAGAGGAATTAATAAGAAGAATGAGATGGAAAGCATTCTTCTTCCTACGAGGGAATAACCTAACAAAAAAAGAGCACGAGGTTTACGGATTTAAATACAAGAAAGTAGCACCATACAACAAAAACCTACAGGAATTCGAAAAGGACCTACTAAATATAATCAACAATATTTCCTCTCAGGAAAAGAAAAACAACTTCCAGAAACGTCTGGACAAAATAGTCAAAACCATAAACGACAGCGACAAAATACTAGTTAAATCCGATAAGACGGGAAACTTTTACAAATTAACGGCTGACGACTACAACAAATTAATTAAAAAAAACTTAACGAAGACTTATAAAAAAGCCCAGAATAACAATATAAATATGGTTGACAGTATCAATAGAACAAGTAAAATGATTACTGATAAATTAAAAATAAGTGATAGAGTAGGCAAACTGGCCGAAAAAGAGTGCTACATCACCCTTAAGGACCACAAATACGGTTTTGAGGAAGACCCCACTACCAGAATGATAAACCCTACTAGACCCAACATAGGAAAGATAAGCAAAAAAATCCTGGAAAGGATCACTAGCCAAATTAAAAAACAACTTGGATTAACACTCTGGATTAACACCAAAGAAGTCATAAACTGGTTTACCAACATCGAAAATAAGCCCGAATGCACCCTAATCCAGTTCGATATTGTCGATTACTACCAGTCAATATCAAAAGACCTCTTCACGACTGCCCTGGAGTTTGCTACGGTATATACAGACTTAACTGAAGAAGAAACAAACATTATTCTCAATGCAAAGAAATCTGTCCTCATCCATAATGGGGACCAGTGGATAAAAAACACCAATGACAACTTTGACATTACCATGGGATCTCTAGACTCTGCAGAATCTTCGGACCTTGTCGGTCTATTTATACTGTACAACCTAACCGCCCACCGTGAACTGGACGTGGGGGACATCGGGCTGTACAGAGATGACGGGCTCATGGTAGTGAGGAGCTCCACAAGCTTTAAAACAGAGAAAATTAGAAAGGCAATTTACAATGAATTCGGGAAACTAAATTTAAAAACAATAGTCAACACTAAATTAAAAAAAGTAAACTTCCTAGACGTAACCCTAGACTTAACTAACAACGTTCACCTACCTTACAGAAAACCTAACACTAATCCCTTGTACGTACATCCTAAGTCAAACCACCCCCCATCTATAATTAAGCATATACCTACATCAATAGAGAAAAGAATAAGTATGAACTCAGCAAATAAAGAAATATTCCAACAGCACAGTAGTTTTTACAGCACAGCCCTGAAAAACAGCGGATACAAAAACTTTGACATAACCTATAGAAACGTTAGTACCAATAATAAGAGAAACAGGAAAAGAAAAATCATCTGGTATACCCCACCGTACAACCAAATGGTCAGCACCAAACTAGGCCATAAGTTCCTAGCTTTAATTGAAAAGCACTTTCCCACTAATAGCAAACTTAGCAACATCTTTAACAAAAACACATTGAAACTGAGTTACAGCTGCACTGAAAATATAGAAAGAATCATAAAAAGACACAATAAGAAAATCCTAGAAAAACACGCATACCAAAACAGTAATAAAACACATAAACTAAAACTAGATAAAAATAACGAAAAATTATGCGATTGTAGAAACCCTAAAAACTGCCCGTTGGAAAATAAATGCCTCACAAAATCCGTGGTATACCAATGCACTATCTCATCCATTGAGAGTCCTAACACTGATAGGATATACATAGGATCAACAAAGAATAGTTTTAAAATTAGATGGAGACAACACAAGAGCTCTTTCAACAATATTCAAAATAGAAATCAGACATCTCTATCCCAATATTTCTGGCATCTAAAGGAAACGAATAAAACACCAAAAGTAAAATGGAAAATAGTAAATAGAACAAGAACCTGTAGAACCTGGGATGACCCATGCCTCTTATGCTTACAGGAAAAACTACACATCATTAAATTCCTAAATAATGAAAAATTATTAAACCATAGGCAGGGGAGTTAACGGTTTTTTGCCGACATCAACAGACTTTCGCATTAGATAATTAGCATAAAAAAAACAAAAAAAAAACATAGCTAAGTAAAATTCTAAAAAGCTCAGCCAAACCCTTAAATAGGAAAAACCCTTTTTGTCGTCGTCAAAAAAACTAAAAAAACAAACTGAAATTCAATGCAAAGCGATCTGTACATTAAACACCCACTTAAATAAACAAATAAATAAATAGATAATCAGATAGACAATAATAAAAGACAATTCTCCAGACACGTTATGTGTCTGGAGAATTGACTGTAGGCGCGCCATAAAAATATCCTTCACTGGGAACCAACTAAAGGATGACCGTAAACATTAGCCTTGAAATAGATACCCTACCCAACCTTAGCAAAACCTCTCAGAGGATGATGAATCTACTGATAAGAATTAACTCCCTGACCACTTAAAGAAGGAAAATAGTATAGCCACTCCCACAATAACAAATTCTGTAAAAATACACGTAAACCGAGAGATAGCTTATTCCTAAAATTTCGCTTGAAGATGAAACGTGACTAAACACCTCAATCCAACTAAATTTTATTAATTATTTGGATGATTTCGACTCCCGTTTTTGAAACATGAGAACTCTTATGTAGCGAAGGAATCATATTTTTAAACAAAAAATATTATTATAATATATATATATATATATATATATATATATATATATGATTAACGAAAATGTTGGTAATCCGTATGGATAATCCCAAGGGGGGTGAAATTCTGAAAAATAAAAAATAAATTTTAAAACTCTCCCTTCCCGCTCTAAACTCGGCCATCTCTCTCACACAATTCCTCACCACCCTCTATGTCAACAAGCTTAATATGGCCCTTCAAATGTGTAAATTTTGAATTCATTTTACTTTTCTCCTTTAAAAGTGAAGTTTGTAGATCTAGAAAAAAATTCTCCAGTGCAATAAATTATAACTAATGGAGCCTGAAAGTGATATGTTTTTTTTAAAATTATATATATATATATATATATATATATATATATATATATATATATATATATATATATATATATATATATAAGACATTATTATATTTCTACGTTCTTTTTTATATGAAACGTCTTAAGATAATTGTCGGGCTTTATCCATTTCATAATGTGTGATATATATATATATATATATATATATATATATATATATATATATATGTATTACTAGTAACTATACTCGGTTGGTGAAAAAACCTGGATGACACAATTCGCAAACATAAATGTATCAAAACAAATTGGTATTCGGGAAAAAAATTGGTAAAAAAGAAAGAATTAGGGACATCCGTACAGGGCAAAAAAAATCGTCTAGTGCGTTAAGTTTCCTGTCCAAAGGTAAAAAGAAAAACAATTAAGTAACTAAGATAAAACGTAAAGTGCTCAATTCCCTAAGGCAAATACATAAAATAATTCAATATCATATATATATATATATATATATATATATTGATAGGTAGATAGATAGATGGATAGAGAGAGAGAGAGAGAGAGAGAGAGAGAAAAAGAGAAAGAGCGGGATAGACAGGTATATTGATGTATATCAGCATATAAAGTTAAATTTTTAATTTGACTTTCAGGTGGCTTTTGCTTTTTGCGGCTTTAAAATAAAGCAGTTGTATTAAAAACGAAAAATTATTTACTGATGAATGTTTTAGACATGGTAGTCGTGGCGGTTTTTGTTTCTTTTTAATGTCATGATTATTTTTTTACTACATATATTTTGTTTTTTGTATTGTTACTATTTAACGCAAAGCTGCGGTCGCTAAGCAAGTAGAATTGCCGGTAAAAATAAACTTTGAGTAGGTCACTTACTGACGTGACTCCGGGACCAAAATATTCCAAACAAATCTCCAGAGATACAGGCATACGAGATTGAGTCCCTTTGGACATTTATTTTTGATTTCCAATATATATATATATATATATATATATATATATATATATATATATATATATATATATATATATATATATATATAATTATTCATCTGAATATTCTCTTCGAGCTGAGAGTCTTAACGAAAATATTTCTAACTTTGGCAGTTTTATTTTTATTCAATTAATGTCTTCACCCCAAATAAAGACATCAAGTGACCCGAATCAATCAAAATCCCTTCCGTTATGAAAAGAGAAGAACGGATTGCATGATAAATATTTTGTTTTATCAACCCTTTATGTGTTATTTAAAGCCGAAATATATTTCAGATTATAGGAGTTTGCTCAAACTACCCAATGTCCCCAAACGGTCCCGTAAATATGTATGAATGGCGTATGTCAGGGGTTGGTAACCTTTGACTGTTTGCCGACTTAGGCCTTTAAAACAATTCAGTGTGCCAAAAGCGTACGTATTTTTTTTATACAAGTCAAGGTCAATATACCTGTTCTTAAATATATTTGTTGTGTCGGAAACCTTCCACCCCCCTCTTGAAGATGAACTTGTCTTTAAATAGTGGTATGTCAGTTGACATGAGGAAGACCGAGAGAAAGAGAGACCGAAAGACAGACTCTCGGCGACTGTCGAACTCTCTGCATTAGTAGAGGGGAACCCGGACGAGGCTTTGCCGAAGGGCAAGGTTTCGTCCGGGGAGGTTGACAGGGCCTGAACCCGTCTAGGCGGGTTCAGAAAGGCCATATTTTTGGCCGAGCCTACGGGCTCGGGGATACCCACATTAAAACGGCCTTGTGCCACATTCGGTCCTCGTGGGTGGACTGATAAATACCAGACAAGGAGAAAGAGAGACCGAAAGACAGACTCTCGGCGACTGTCGAACTCTCTGCATTAGCAGAGGGGAACCCGGACGAGGCTTTGCAGAAGGGCAAGGTTTCGTCCGGGGAGGTTGACAGGGCCTGAACCCGTCTAGGCGGGTTCAGAAAGGCCATATTTTTGGCCGAGCCTACGAGCTCGGGGGTACCCACATTAAAACGGCCTTGTGCCACATTCGATCCTCGTGGGTGGATTGATAAATACCGAGACCGGGAGACAGAGAAGTTCTTAGCTGAGCTAGTTATTGACTACTCAGGTGATTTCTGTACCTTTTTTACCAACCTATTAAAACCCCTTTTATTGTTACGTGTTATTTGGCGTTTGTCTCTACTAACCCCAAATCAACATCAAAACATTTGTAAACCACATTAATAGAAATGAACTGTTTTTAATTTTTTATTTTATTTTTAAGTTTATTAATGGGAGTCCGACGAGTGAGCAGTTTTGAAACAGCTAAATATTTTCTCTGCGTTGTAATAGTTATTGGTTCGGACTTCGTGATGTCATTTGCGGCTGCGTGCCATGGAATATTGCTTGGCGTGCCACATATGGCACGCGTACCGTAGGTTGCCGACTCCCTGGCATACATTAAGGACACACGCATATGATGGGTTCATTTTCTCTAGTCCATTTTTGGATTGGATAGCAGGAGCATTATGGCTATTAATAATTAATAGCCATACTGCTGCTGCTCCTGCAACTACTACTACTACTACTACCACTACTACCACTACTACTACCACTACTACCACTACTACTACTAATAGCAGTAGTAGTAATATATAATATATCGTTAGGTTATTCTTGCCTATAGGCGATCATGGTTCTCCCCAACTTCTTTTTCATTGTGGCCCTTCGTAGTTTTTTTTTCCATTTGCTAACCCCCCCACCTCCTTCCCGTATTCATTCACATAAGCTTGTCAGATAAGTGTATCGATGCCTTCCCCTAATCTCTCTTGCCTTCAATATGCCCTGTGGGGGTTAAGTTTTCCAAACCCTCCTTCCTCATTAGATCTGCAAGGGATTTCAGCTATCTCTTCTTGATTCTGAGTATAAATGTTCTTTCTGTTGCCATTTTTTTTTAAATTTCTGTATTGCTTACTCGCTCCATCCATAGAATTCTCAATATCCTCCTGTAAAACAATATTTCTACTCCCTCTATTTTTTCCATCATCCGTGGTGACATTGTCCAACGTAGAAGAAGATCGATATTACATAACAATCCAGTGAGCTTTTCTTTGATTCTAATGATTTTTATCTGTTTATCAGTGGCTTGCTTAGCGTTTAGGATGAGTATTTTACTAATTTTTTGGGGGTAGGAGGTTAGGGGTAACGGCATATCAACATCTTATGGGTCATGTAATGCCGAAATTTGATTTACTTTGGAGCTTTGGTCATTTTTCTTTTCCTTTTTGAATAATGTATTGTTGGTAACTTTTTATTTTTAATAGGTAAATGCATTGTTGGTATTCTTACTATAAAAATGTATTTTTATACGTTCCTAATAATTTGACCGCAGTTTTTTCCGTAGCTGGGAATTTAACGAGTGCTAACAGCCTAGCTCAGGGTGGACCCGGAAACAGCAGCAATTAAGACGTAGCTCCATGTTGCTCAAAATCTCCCAAACAGAGGCATTGTCGTCAGGTGTATTAGGTTGGTGCAAAAATAATGACGTAATAATGTCGTTTTTCGACGTTAAGAAATACGTCAAAAAACGACATTATTACGTCATTATTTTAGCACCAACATAATAGATTATCGCCATACCGATGTCGCTATTTCGTGAGTTCAATGCGTGTTCGCGTCTTGGTCAAACATTTCCCACACTTCGTTAAAACGCTTCCCAGATATTTAACCTTTTGCAGCTGTTTGATGCTGGCATCTGCAATTTGTAAGCCGTATCTTGGACTTTATCTCCTGCTGATGACTATATTTTCTGTCTTCTTGGACCCGATAGTTAGCGCCATTATATGTATATAACTAAATTTACTCTCATCTATCTTTTCATATTCCTCCATATCTATCTATCTATCTATCTATCTATCTATCTATCTATCTATATTCCTTCAAATCTATCTATCTATCTATCTATCTATCTATCTATCTATATTCCTTCAAATCTATCTATCTATCTATCTATCTATCTATCTATCTATCTATCTATATTCCTTCATATCTATCTATCAGGTTGGTGTAAAAATAATGTTTTCTCACATAGTAACATATGTGAGAAAACGACATTATTTTTGCACCAACCTAATATCTATCTTTTTATCTATCTATCTATCTATCTATCTATCTATCTATCTATCTATCTATCTATCTATCTCTCTCTCTCTCTCTCTATATATATATATATATATATATATATATATATATATATATATATATATATATCTTTCTATCTATCTTTTACTGTCCTGTCCAGGAGTTCCTCTAGTTTCCCTCCAGAGTCACCCATCAACACAGTGTCATCTGCTTATATTATATTTTTAAGATTACCTCTACTGATAATAAATCTTGGTAAGGTCTCTAGCTCCTTTAGATCAGCGTCGCCGTAGAGTTCGAATAAATCTGGCGAGGAGACACATCCTTGTCTCACGACCCTTTTCTATATTTGTATCGCTACTCAATTCAATTTCCAACCGCAGGCAGACAGTTTGTTTCCAGCATAACTTCGCCTTTATTCTAACATCCTTTCCAAATGGAGCTAGTTTTTTTTTTTCTTCCCAGCAGTTCAAATAAACTCTTGTGCTTTACCTTTTTCAAGTGCATTTACGCAATCTATAAAGCACAAGGGCCCAACCTTCTGGGGGAACTGTTTTCATTGCTCATTCTAATACGATTCTAAGCATGAATATCGCGTTTCTTCTTCCAGTTTCCTTGACAAAGCCACATTTTGTTCTTGCTTTATTTCCGCTCTGATTCTGCCTCGCGTTCTATTCAGCTGAATTCGCAGCGTTAATTTCATTATGTGGCTCATTAAAATGATTAGCCGGTGGATTTCGCATTTATGATATCAGTATGACGTCACTAAATTCATATAGCTATGCCATTATATGTATATAACTATACCTACGCTCATCTATCGTTTCATATATCTCCATATCTATCTATCTATCTATCTATCTATCTATCTATCTATCTATCTATCTATCTATCTATCTATCTATCTATCTATCTATCTATCAATTTATCCCTGTCTCTCTCTCTATATATATATGTGTGTGTGTGTGTGTGTGTGTGTGTGCAGGTCATCTATCTACCTTAGTGTTTTCATATCTATCTATCTATCTATCTATCTATCTATCTATTAGTTCCTTTAAATCTCTATGTATATCTAGTTTTTTTAAATCAATCTGTTCCTTGAAATCTATCTATCTACCTCTCTCTCTCTCTCTCTCTGTCTATATATATATATATCTTAGTCGTATCATATTCATCTATCTACCTTATTTTTCATTATCTCTCTCTCTCTCTCTCTCTCTCTCTATATATATATATATATATATATATATATATATATATATATATCTTCGTCGTATCATATTTATCTATCTACCTTATTTTTCATTATCTCTCTCTCTATATATATATATATATATATATATATATATCTTCGTCGTATCATATTTATCTATCTACCTTATTTTTCATTATCTATCTAAAGGTTGGTGCAAAAATAATGTCGTTTTTCTTTTGAAGTTGAACGTCAAAAAACGACATTAATTTTGCACCAATCTAATATCTATCTATCTATCTATCTATCTATCTATCTATCTATCTATCTGTTAGTTCTTTGAAATCTATATCTATATATATCGATTTGCTTTTTAATCAATCTGTTCCTTGAAATCTATCTATCTATCTATCTATCTATTTAGTGGGATATTTTGCGCGCGCCTACATGATGTTCATGCGATCACATTCTTAGTAAGATGTAAAACAACTTCCCTCGTCTACTCGATCGTCAGACTTGTCCACCAATGTAAATATACGGGAAAATGAAGGAACGATTCTTGATTAAGTCATTTAGCCCACCTATGACGTCCGTCAACACAAAAAGAAAACAAAGCAAACTATATCAAAGAACATATATTCTGTTCATACGAATCTATCCTAAAATTCTTGTCGGTATTTTATATACCATTGAGGTTGATATGCCTTAAAGCAAAACAAACTATTACCACCCGTTTGAAGGTTTACGATTATGATGAGAAGGAAAGAGAAAAGAATTGATCCTTCACGTGAAGCTGTTAAGATTGTACCGTTCAGGGAAGCATACACTCGGGAGTCTGTTTTGAAAAGTAGCGGCTATTGGAAAAAAATCGAGCTGGAAATTTTTCTTCAAATTTGGTAAACGGAAGAAATAATTATGACTCGGCACCGACAAGGCGCGTCATAGACGTAAACGGTCTTACGGCCGCATCACGTCGAAACATCGGTTCCCGTACGATCACCGAATTTAGGCAACGTCAAGCCTGTTTAGTACCTAGATGGATGACCACTTAGGAATACCAAGTGCTTAGCTCGGATGTGCGCGTGATATAATAGCACGGAATTGTTAATCGAAGAGCCTAGTTCCAATTCCATGTCGTGTACCCTTGAGAAAATGAATGAATTTACCTCTTCTCTCCACAGCTATGGATTAATTAGCAAGACTTGTATCACTAAATCATTATTATTTTTAAAAAAATGTTCTTACAATTTAAAAACATTTTCTGATTTAAAATAACATACAAAGGGTTGATAACCCGTAAAAAAGGAATCAATCAATCAATTAATGTAAATCTCTGCACTAGGAGTTAAGCATGAATGGAGCTCAACTAAACAATTCTTATGCCTTTTTAAAAATTAAGTTCACACCAAGCAAGGCAATAAAGCCACTAAGACGCAAGGGTTTACACAGTGTGTACGAATATGAGAAAAAGGGAAAAAAATTATTAAGGAGAGAAAACAATAAAAGAACAGGATATTAAAAGTACAAAAGTTATAATTTTCAAAATATTCAAATATTTATCAGTTGGAAGATTAGCTTAATATAGTCTTCCTAATTTTTTTCTTAGTATTTGGGCATGTGTCATATTAAGTTTTATTGACCAAACATAATTTTTTTTTTATATTGAAATATATGCATTTTTTTCGTTGCTTAAAACCAGATTTAAATAATTGGAATATTCGAGAAAATGTCATTCGAGAGGTAGTTTTATGCAACACTTTTGTAGACCCAACCACTTCATACTGGTAATTGAATCAGTCTTACAGAGTTCTCTCCTTTGAGATTTACCATCTCATCTTTCCTTCCCACATTATTAAGTTTTTATAGCGTTATTTTATCATAGATGAATGATTATAAGTTATCGATCTTGGGCGAGGTATATCAATTTCTGAAATCCTTTCTCTCAGACTATATATATATATATATATATATATATATATATATATATATATATATATATATTGAAAGTAAAATATATAGGATTCAAAGTAAAATGTAAAAATACATAATATTGAGCAAAAAGCATTAATCTACATAATACTAAACCTCTAATTATATATGTATGTGTTTTCACGAGATATGACTTAAACGATTAGGACCATATTGTACAGTGCCGAATATCCTTAAAATTAGACAAGGGGTTCTTCAGCTAGGGACGTTTTCTGTCTTTTTTTTTTTTTTGAAATAGGAAATTCAATACCTGTTTTTGATACACGTTCTTATATAAATGCGTATATATAAACAAAAACACTTACATATATTATGCCAACTATTATCTGTGTGAAAAATAATAAACATTCATAATGCATTAAAACAACATTTTTTTTTTGTAAACAAATATCCCGGATGTTTTTGTCAACAAGACCTGATACTTAATCGATATAATTGGCAATTATTGATTTAGACTGTGTTTTGCCAATTTGGTAAGCACGGAGATGACCCCTTCATTCCAAACTGCCATAATTTAGATAGCTTTATCATTTTATTAAATGTGCGGGAATCGAAATGATTGTCGATGTGGAAAACAGAATCAGCGAACGAGCATTCACTTTCTCACTAATACACGTTAGAAAGGCATCCCCGACTGGACTCGCTATGTTTGGTAGCCAGTCTAGGAGAAGGATAACACTGAAATCAAAACTGTATATAGACCTGGGTATCACATTCTATGCTGTCATTGACAAAAACATAGATTGACTCATTGACTGAGTCGATGTATTATTATTATTATTATTATTATTATTATTGTTATTATTATTAATGTATAGGAAAAAAGTAATTCCGAGTGCCATATTTGGAAGTAAACACCATTTGAAACATATTATTTTTTGACAAATATTTCGTTATTTATAACTGTTTACATTATTCGGGCCGTTGTCCTCATTTTTATGTTTATATTCACGACGTTTCGGCAGTTGTACGCTCTGGCGTTCTTCAGATGAAATACGTTGGAATTTCAAACCGAATTCTTTATTTCGTTCACCACGGTAGATTGTTCTAGTTCCACGTGCCATGCCTTTTTTGGATATTTCAGTTTCAGTTATTTCCCTCTAGTAACAAATCTACAATTTTTTTTTTGTGAAGTGTGAGGCTTATAAGTCCCAAAAATTTATACATTGATGTACCCAAATGGATAAAAAAAAAAAGGTTCTTTAAAGTAATCCAGTGAGTTGTGCATTCACTAAAGAAAAACAATATTCATTGAACAAAAAGTTGGGTTACTAAAGGGAAATAAGTGAAAAGGCATGGCACGTGGAACTAGAACAATCTACCCCAGTGGACTAAATAAAGGGTTCAAATTCCAACATATATCACCTGAAGAAGGACGGAGACGAAACGTTGTGAATATGACAATAAAAATGAGGACAACAGCACGAACGCTGAAAATAGTGTAAATCATTACAATACCTCATGTAAAAAAATATAAACAAATCTTTCGTTATTTATACTAAAGCATTGCTAGCTTTTCCTACAAGGATGTTTGGCGATTTTATATTTTTATTCTATGTTTTGAAACTCTGTGAGAGTCAAAACATTTGTAGAAAAAAAAAATTGGTTGATTTAGGGAGATGGGGGGGTGAGGGTGGCTTACAAACTGAATGACTAATCGAACAGCATTGGATCGAACAATTTTCCAAAGAGTATTAAAATAGACACGGTGTTTATAAACATGCTGCGAGCATAATCGATATGGTTACTGCTATCGATTGTCTATGAATTATCAATGAATATTCATGGAAAATTTAACGCAAAGGAAACTACCAAACTATTAAAATTTGGATTTGTGATCTCAATCGCTCAGAAAGCAAGAAGAGAGGGGAGATGACACTTTGGACATTACTTTTTACTTTCCTTTATAAAATCAAGAGGAAAAGAAATATTTCTCTCTCTCCCCCTCTCTCTTTCTCTTTCTCTCTCTCTCTCTCTCTCTCACTATATATATATATATATATATATATATATGTATATATATATATATATATATATATATATATATATATATAGAGAGAGAGAGAGAGAGAGAGATTTTTTAAAGGATTTCAGCTTAGGTAAGACGGGAGTGCCATTAGCTCGCATGGGGTTACAGAGAGTGAAAGCAAGAGAAAAGAGCGGTGTTAGAGGAAAGAATAAAGAGAAAGACGGGGATCAAGATCAAGGCATCAGAAAATGTCGATTGACACTACATTTGAAGATTGATGGCTATCAGGGAGTGAAGTAAGAGGAAGGGAGTTCCACTGTCGGGAAGCTGTTGGAATAGAAGAGGGGGTTACATTTAACTGTTTTGACATTGATATATATATATATATATATATATATATATATATATATATATATTAGAAATAAGATTAAGCAGCTCCCAAAATAGTGTGTTCAAGATTGCTCACAAGAAAGAGTGCTCAATGCCATAATAAATGTAAAAGCTTTAATATATTTAAAGTCAATTTTCAAGTTGACAGTGAGCGACAGGGTTTCGACAATTACCAAACCAACCGTCTGACGATTGGCCGAAAGCTTATGAAACTGGCAGTTCTGGTGACTACAGACATTTGACTTTATATATATATATATATATATATATATATATATATATATATATATATATTATAGTTTTAATCTATGCTATCTTTATGGATAAGAATTCTCAGTATCAGGGATAGTGCGTAATTAAAATGTATACATTGTAAAAAGACCGGATATTAAATATAGCTAAAGTAACGTCAATGAAAAAATAAATTGAATAACATATATATTTCTTCTTTTCTCCTCAGTAATTTTATAGTTGTAAACTTAATAGCGAATAAATGTTAAATTTTGATTTTGTAATTAGCAGTTTTAAATTTTAATATTAAATTTTATCATATAATTTAGTAATTATTCGTTGGAATAAACTCTTTTTTAATACTATCCATATTTTAAACATCTGAATAGATATTATAACATGACTTCGTTATCGAGCTTTTTGAATTTTCCTATACTTGTGTTTTGATTGCGTAGGATTGTTAATTAATTTGAAACTTTTAAAACAATTTATTTTACATTCAACGTCATCACTTGATAAGACACCGAGGGTGTTGAAACAAAATGGCTATTTTTGTAGTGATTTTAATTTAATTTTTTTTTAAATAATATATATATATATATATATATATATATATATATATATATATATATATATATATATAAGAATAAGAAGAGTAAATACTGAGGTCAACACCGAATTGAATGCAATCTTTGAGAATCTGATGTTCGCGTTCAAGATATGAATCAGACTGTCGCCATTGGAGTGTTCACTCTGATATATATATATATATATATATATATATATATATATATATATATATATTGATGCAGGTTTCATGAAATAATATAGACAAGTTTTGTTTATTTATTTTATGGAAATTCCTTTAATATCGTCTGATAAGCTTAATGACATTGTCATTGAAAGACGAAAGAAAATCACCATATTGATACATGTTTTTTAATCCTATCTAAGCTTTCGGATTACATAACCTATCATCAACCTAACATTACAATATATTAAACAATACACAGACATGCCAATAATGATAGTCTTTGTTTGCATGGAAGATTTCCAAGCAACGACAAACTCGTGCATACCAGACGCTGGAAGCAAAAATCGCACCGCGGCTCATGACATCACACATGATCACGCGAGTGTGAAAACGTGAAGTGTTAAGTATGGGAAGCCGTCGGTATAAACCAATGGCTTCTGTTACCAATTATAGGCATTTAAGAATATTTGTGGAGATTTCATATTTTATTTTGTTCAGGTTAGGTTTCAACTGTTTTATGTATATAGCTTCAAGAATTTTTAGTTTTTGTTTATTGTTTTCATGTTTAAGTATAGTTGTGTTTTCAACAAGGATTTTCCGGAATTGTGTATGCGGCCAGGCATGTTTGAAATTCCTAAAAATGTTAGAGTTATTAACTTAACTTCGGAGATCGTAAGGGAACCGGTGTTTAAACGTCATACAGCCGCAAGCCTTAAAGGCTATAAGACTACTTAACACATTTTTTATTTTTATTTATTCACTGATTCTCGTTAAATCGTGAAGGTACAATGGAGTGATGGTTTTCGGTTCTGCTTGAAGTAATCGGAGAGCCGAATTAGAATTAGAATCGAGTTCATTACACTTACGTACGTACTAATATCTTTGTGAAAGGCATGGACGCATTTCTTGTTGCCCCCAACTATGGATAAAATAACAGGACAGAGTGGGTCCTATAGCCTTAGATGGCAAACAGTGTAGAAGAAGGAAACGCTGAATTCAAATCGTATCGCATTATCCTAAAAGCGACTGGAAACCGCTTGTGAATCCAAATTGCCACTGAAACTCTGACTATGGATTTTCACGTCCAAATGAATACAACCTCAGCTACGCGCGGTCAGTTTTCGTTCAGATAAAACGGTTTCGTTTGATGGAATCGGCTCAACCGATCTCCGGTGGATGTCGCAAAAGGTACTGGTAGGATGTATTGATTCGTTTTCTACGGTTTTGCAAGATGTTTTATTTTTTATTTTTACAGCTATGGATAAAATAGAGTGATATAGCCTTGGATGGCAGCCAGTCTAGGAGAAGAAAACTGAATTCAAACCGGATCGCACTCTCCTAATAGTGTTTTATACATGCAGCTGGCGACCCTTGTGAATTCAGATTCCCACTGAAACTCTATGGATTTGCACGTCCCAATGAATACGACTTCTTCTACGCTTGTTCAGTTCAGCTTTCGGTCGGATGCAGCGGGTTTGTTTGACGGAGCCGGCTCAAACAATCGGGTGAAGGGAGGGTTAACCAGAACTCTGGAGAGGTAGAAACGACCGGGTAAAGGGAGGGGGCAGTCAGAAGTCTGGGAAGGTAGAAACGACTGGGCGGAAGGAGGGGTAGTCAAAAGTCTGCGAATGCCAGGAAGTTGTTAACGCGAAATAAAATAAATCACTCGAAATCAGACGTTCGTCGTCTTTAACTTCCCAGAAGCACGATAGAATCCTGGTTAGCGGTTCGGATTGTGGAATCGGTGAGTTGGGTTCGATTTCCAGTCGAGTTCGTCATATTCAGTTACGTGCTAATATACTTGGGAAATATATTAGTTTGGTGCAAAAATAATGTCGTTTTCTCACATAGTAACATATGTGAGAAAACGACATTATTTTTGCACCAACCTAATATCAATCTAACTCTTCTCCCCCAGCTATGGGTAAAATAGTCTTGAGTGGCAACCAGCCTAGAAGAAGGACATTCTGAATTCAAACCGGTTCGTACTATCGTAGAAGTGTGTATACATGAGGCTGGGGACCGGTTGTTAATCCAAATTCCTACTGAAACTCCGGCCATAGATTTGCACGTCTTAATGAACACGTCCACTTCTACGCTTGTTCAACTTTCGTTCGGATGCAGCGGGTTCGCTTGACGGAACCGGCTCAACCGATCCCAGGTGAATGTCGCAACAGATTATGGTTTCCTACAGCATTCTTTTGTGTTACGATTTTTTTTTTCTGGGAAAATATGATGTATTGATTTACCGTTCCCTTTTCAGAGATCTTGCGCCCAGGATTACCCACCTGAACACATTTGCTCTCGAACACTAAACATTCTGTTATTCAATCCAGATCTAGAGGCGGAGTGAGAAAAAAAAATGCATTCGTGTCTTTCCCAAAGGAATTAGCGCGATTTGAACACGAACTGCCTTGGCCGGAAGTTGAACTCACCTTTCTGTTATCTTTTTTTCGCTCTGTGTCGATCAGCACCTTCATCGCAGAAAAGGAGAAAAAAAAAAAAAGAAACACTTCAATGGCAAACTATGACGTAATTTTCCGGACGGATGCGTTTTTATCTCTCTCTGTTTGATATGCCGATTGAAAAAACGGAATCTCTTTTTCCATTACTGCCTGATTTAAGCCTTCTGTACATACGTAAAAAAAGGGACCATTTTTTTTTTTTATATATATTTTGTAATATTTTACATGTCAAGAATATTCTGTTGTGATGTGATTTTCTTTAACGAATGTCATTGGCACGTCATATTAATTTCGTTTCCACCAAATCACGATTTTTGATTTTTTTCTTAAAAAATTTTCAGCAGGCGACAGAGTAATAAGGAAAAAAAAATCAGAAATGACTGCGGATACGTCATTTCCGCAAAAGAGACATATAATATGACAAGATGTATTTAGATTTGGTTTGGTTTGATCCCCCGACCGGAACTTCCAGCATTGCGTTCAAGCACAGCATTATCTCCAAAAGCTTGACGTATTTGGCGACTTGATGCGGCTGCGGACAAGATCAACGAGCTGCTTCGACACTACCATGTTTTCTCGTCGTTGTCCAAGGGTTAAGAGCAATTATACCCCCTCACCCGACAGCTTTCACGGCACTCATTTGTACACCAGCGATAAAAACAAAAGCAGCAAGGAATTTTTATTTTAAGACTTTTTTATCTTTATAAATTCTTTTTATAGATACAAATATTTAAGTAAATGCTCTGTTTATAATAAACAGTATTAAACATGACGTGCCTTTAACCGATTTGGCCACAGAGGAGCGTTCGGTTAGCAAGGTCGATTTTACTGTCTGTTTTCTATGAAAATTTCTCGGATATTCAGACCGGTAAATGTTGTTTAATACTGTTTATTATAAACAGAGCATTTACTTAAATATTTGTATCTATAAAAAGAATGTACAAACATAAAAAATGTCTTAAAATAATTGTCGGACTTCGTCCATGTGTGACGTCATTTGTTTATATTTGGATAAGCTTTGAGCAGATGTGAATGTACGTGAGAGAATCATGGAAGATTGTAGTTTAAAGACAGTAAAATCGACCTTGCTAACTGGACGCCCCTCTCTGGCGAAATCGGTTAAAGGTACGTCAGGCTATATGACGATTCCGTATAGGATACGGGCTCAATTCCAGTCGGAGGAAGAAAATGTCCTATGAAAATTTTTCGGAACTTCAGGACGGTAAATGTTGTTTGATACTGTTTATTATAAAACAGAGCATTTACTTAAATATTTGTATCTATAAAAAGAATGTATAAACATAAAAATGTCTTAAAATAATAGTCGGACTTTGACTATTTCATAAGGACTTTTTAGTTACATTGTACGTAATATTCAGTAGATGCACGTGTTTGAGACATTTTCTAAACGATAAATTTTCGGCTGAGATCTTTGGGAGTTAAAAATACAGAAAACATGCCCTTTCGGCAGAACTTGAGCCTACGTTTCTCTTATGTAAGTGAATCAATTGTGTAATCGGGCATGCTTGTTAGACTGACTTAGACCCGAAACATTTCGCGGTAAAGCAAATTTGAATTATTCTTATAAAAAAGAAAGCGCATCTTTCTTCAAGAGTTTTCGTAGCCCATATCTGATAACTCTTTATTTTCGTATCTGAAACATTAACAAAGTAATTAATGAATTTTCATCTATATTTCAACTAAATGTCTCATCACTGCATACGTTATATTTAATGTAAAGACACGTAATGAATAGCGGCTCGGAATGAGGAAGCGGTTGGTTGGTTGGTTGGTTGGTTGGTTGGTTGGTTGCGTTTTATGGCATATCAACCACTGTGGGTTATTTAATGCCAAATCCAGTTTATATATCAAAAACTTAGAGCTGGCAACATTATTGTTTCAAAAACTTAGAGCTGGCAAAATTATTTTTCTGAAAACATTATCTGAGACCTTGCTGTTGGATGCAGTTTATCGCCGTACCCAGGACGTGGATGTAGTTTATCATCATACCCAGGACGCGGATGTAGTTTACCGTCATACCCAGGACGCGGATGTAGTTTACCGTCATACCCAGGACGTGAGTAAAACTTGGAAAACTAGGAGTTCACTATTTGCCCATAGCTGGGACCCTAACAGGTGCTACCACCCCGGATCAAGGTGGACCTGGGAACACCAGCAATTAAGAGGTGGTTCCATGCTCCTCAAAACCTCCAGATCAGAGGCCTTGCTGTTGGATGCAATTTAACGTCATACCCAGGACGCCTCATTGGGGGGTCTTACCCCTCTACATAGGTGCAGTCGGCGTATTCTAAAGCCCCAGGCGTCAGGGCCGATGAAGAAGCGGAGAACCGAGTTCGAATTCCAGTCGACTTTATTACATTCATATACGTGCTAATACCCTTGGGAAAGGTATGAATTCATTTTTTCCCTCCACTAGCTAGGGTAATTAGCAGGACACAGAGAGTCATAGAGCCTTGAGTGGCAACCGGTCTAGGTAGAAGGAAAACTTTTTTTCAAAACCAGCCTGGAGGTGTGTTAGGCCCCATCATGCTATCTTGCTCAGGAAACACCACTACTCCCGAGGCGGTGGTGCCTCTACAACCCTAATGGTTTACGGGTCTCGTGGTGATGATTTTAGTCTACTGATCTTTAATTAAGAAAATTCGCCTTTCGTCAGGATTCGAACCTGTGATCTTATTCTGTAGATCATCATCTTCATCATCCTTCGAACTCCCTATGGTTGGTCCGAACTCCATTAACTATCCCTTTCCACACTGCTCGGTACTTCAGATCCCCAATGTCCAACCTGAGTCCCAAGCTATAGTGTCTGGGGAAGTTAATTTTCGTGAGAAGACAGCCTCAGAAGGATGCCATAGGAGTAAGAATGATACGACGTCCCCATCCACTCTCGGTGGTAGAGGCCAATAAACTGGAATCGGTTTTGTTTGAGCTTAAGAGAAATTTGTCTTATTTCCCCCTAAATTGTGTTAAGTGTTGCATGGCATCTCTAACTGATGTTCTGGATTTATATATGTTCTATCCAGCTGTCTTTCAAACACGAACAGATAATGTCCAAGTTTCTGATCCATACAGTAGGATTGGTTCAGTCAATATTCGAAATGTATGGACTTTTAAAGAGGATGGAAGATTCGAGCGCCAAATCTTGTGAAGTTTGGTTACGTGCATCCTATGCAAGTCTTTTTGGGAATCTATTATGTGAGATTCAAGATACTTGTTCTCAACTCTTTTGATGGATGTATTATTGAGTGACTTCAAATCCCATAGTTCGGGAGAGGCGGTTGTGATATATATATATATATATATATATATATATATATATATATAAACATACAATGTGTGTTAGAACGTGCGATACCCTGTCTTCATCAGCCGCCGACCAGGGGTGATCTCACGGTTTCGGTGGCTATGGCGGGACCGCCACCCCAGGCGCCACCCCAGGCGCCACCAGCAGCGTTTGCCACCAAGGGTATATAAAAAAAAATAGTTGATCGTTCCTCTTTGTAAATTCTTAAGGAAATAAATAAAACGATTGTACCTCTTTGCAGCTTCTGTCCGTAATGAAATATATATATATGAAATTATAAGAAAATTCACAGAACTTGCCGATATTCTTAAACCAAAAATATATTGCTGGTTAAATACACACGCATATATATATATATATATATATATATATATATATATATATATATATATATATATATATATATATATGTGTGTATGTATACAAGAAACCAGTGTAAAGTCCGGTGTGCCTTTAGACGGACTCAGCCACAAAGCGTTTAATGGCTAAATTATTTTAAAGGAAAGCACATCTCTCATTAAGACATTTTGTTGCCTATATCTTTTTTCTGAATCATTTCAACCCAAACAAGGCAAAAAAGCTGCTAACAGGCAGGGCTTTACTGAGTGTGAAGGAATATAAAAAAAAACACTGTTAAGGAAGGAGAGCAATAAAAGAAGAGGAATTAAGAAGACAGGAGATAACGATGGACTTTGCTTTAACAAATGTATTTGCTTTGACAAGACCCAAGGAGAATCTCCCGGGGACGAAATGACCATCTGAATGGGGTCATTTTGAGTCTCATTTTTGTAATTCACTTATATGCTCTATAATAAAAATTATATTGAGCACTCTTTTGTGGATCAGTTTTAATATTTTATATTAATAGGATCTACTTGGATTACTTATCCACGGATTTTAACTACACACACGAACACACACACATATATATATTCCCTATATATATATATATATATATATATATATATATATATATATATATATATATATATGGTGAGTGGGTGTGGGGTTGTTGTTTTAGAACATATTGTTTGCAGCTTTTAGGGTGATATTCCATCTATTATGGCGATGCTTTGTGCTGTTTATTAAATAACATTTTCATTGATTCGTTGATTTTAGTATCACGAAAATTATTTTATGTTCATTGATCTTTTTTATAAACGCTTCTGCGATAAAAATCGATGAGCGTAGAAGAATTTCTGAGAGAGAAAAAAAATTCTACAAATCACTTACACCGTTAGTCAATAAAGAGGATAAAATCATGCCGTAGACGTATATTCATTTTATTTTCGCTATTTACATTCGGACTATTGTCCTAATCTTGGCTCTTGCTGATGTTATCAAAACGTTTCGGCTGTTGTGTCCTTAGGCTTTCATCAGGTCTATGTTGATCCCCAAAACAAAAAAATTCCAAACTGTACACTTTATTGAATCTACAAAGCTAAATTGTCGCCATTTTATTTTTTTTTTAATTCGGCGCATGCGCGTTGGTTGTTTTTGATTTTCTGCAGAGTATAGTAGGGTCAGTTGGGCACCATGTAGCAATTCGCTCCGCCAGAAATTTTGAAACGGCATGCTGTACTGCTTGGCATTCGCGCCGGAAGCTCCAATTCGAACATTTCAGAGTTTTTGGGTGTCTGAGGCCCTGTGGAAAGATGAAAAGATGTATAACGTTGTCGTCATTAGTGATCACACCAACACCTTCGTAATCGCTATTAGACTCATCCAACTCATTCCGAATCCTCTGCACGGTCGTCAGATTGGGGAAGACAATCCGGAAGAGTTACAGGAGATTCCGAAGTCGTCTAGAGGCCGCATTTGGAGTCAATGGTGATTTCATTGCATAAATTTCCTCTTTGTGTAATTTTGGTAAATGTATCTGTTAAAATAAGATGTCAGTGTTATTTTCATTTTTGCGTAACTTAGACGACAATATACCCATCGCACCTTGTACTTTATACCTCCTTCAAATTCCTCCCAGATAATGGTAAGGAATTAGCTCGATAAAGACTCCATTTCTCCTAATGTTTTGTCATTACGTGGTGTGTATTAGGTTGGTGCAAAAATAATGACGTAATAATGTCGTTTTTTGACGTATTTTTTAACGTCAAAAAACATTATGACGTCATTATTTTTGCACCAACCTATTATTTCTGGGAGGTATTTATGGGAGGTATTTCTGTATAAATAAACAATTTTGCTGGGAAATTTTGCATTAATCTTATATTTCTGGTTTGCTTATTTTAAATAATGTTGCGCAGTGTGCTCTCCTCTGAATTTTCTCAGTCCAGCCGCGGTAGTTTACCTTGCATATGGAGAGCTTGATTTTTTAGTGCGCCCACGTCACCGGACTAGGTCAGTCTAAGGTGGGTTTAACTGCAATATCGCATAAAAATTCTCAAGCCCTCTAAATACCTTACCATTTTGGGACGGTCTCAGGCACCGGATAATACTGCCATCCACCTCACGAAGGAGATGCATGATGGTTCCCCTGGAGAATATTATTCGCAGGTGAGCGAACAGCTCAGCCGCTGAGCACACGATACTACCATACAGAGAGTTACCCTACAGGTACTGCTTGGGTATTTATATAGTCTACTAGCAGAATCGCCCGGCGTTGCCCGTGCTTGATTCAAAAATCGTACGACTCATACAGCCATCGCTATCACTTGACTTAAAATATTTTTGTCCTTAATTGCCTTTAAAACGAGTGCCCTTTGCCGTGCTGATGTTGCTACATGCCTTACTTCTTGCCTATCTCCCACTGCGATTTTTTTCTAAGCTCTATACTAAACATTAAATCTGTTACGAAAAAAGAACTAAACAAAATGAACACGAAAATATCAGCTTTAAAAAAAGGACTCGTAACTAGAAAAACCGAATGAAAAAAGAATGTTAACAACAAATACTTTTTCACACCCAAAACAGTTCTGCGGAATCAGAATCAACGTTGAGTTTAAGCAAGCGATTGAGCCAATTGGAGTAAAGTGCCATACAGATTTAAATTTTTCCCACTTGTGACGAATGCAGCTATCGATTTTTTTGCATGCTAGTTAGCATTCGTGTCAGTCAGCTGTTGGCTCTCACGCTGGCCAATAGAATCTTCCTGTCTATTCGTGGCAGCCAGCTATAGGCTCTCACTCTGCCCAGTAGAAAATGGCCGCAAACTACCTGAAAACTAACGTAGAAGCATGAAAAAATCGATTATTTCCACTGTCGATGGGAGTTGGGAAATGCAAAGTCGGTGTCGGCCTTCCCGCTAACTTGGAGCATGTGCATGTAAATTTTGGTGCAAATCCATCGAAAATTGCGGCCGTACATTCGTTACACACATACACACACACACACATCCTGCCTTTTATAGATAGAGATGGTTTAGCTATGATAATTAGTTAGTTATTTATACAGGTTATGGAAAAGTAACTCCCTATTTTACGTATGATAGACTCCCCAGTCTTGTAAAAAATTATAGATAGATAGGAAAGTCCATGATACATAAAATCACCCTGTATATCACAGCAGATACTTTACTTGGAACATATAAAACTAAATACTTATATTTGCCCCCGCGTTGTGCACTTCGACGTGGTATTATGAGTATTTCTCGGTGCTCCACGCCTCTCGGCCGTGTGCCACATCTAAGCTACGCTTAGAAAATCGTTTTGGACACCTCGAGGTGGTGTAATGGCTAGCAAGTTTGTTTCGCTAGATCATTTACGACTGACTAGTGAGTTCGATCCTCAGCCTTGTGCCACATCTAAGCTACGTTTGGAAAATAACTCATATTTAGCCCGCGTTTAGCTTATAATGAATTATCTGTTATCCTTTTTCTGAGTCCAGTTGATGCGACTGCTAATATCTAGGAGTGATATAGAAACGTTTAAAAGTTAACCGTATATTAAAATCTAATGTAAAGGTTGAGGCAAAAGTCGCGTTCCATCGGGATAATTTATTAAAAGTATAAATTAACATAGCAATTATTTAATTGATATATGTGCTGTTGAAGATGTCCGCCTTCATTTTCAAAAGAAAATTTCTACTCTATCATTTTGTAGCATTCATAATTAACGGTACACGACATTTGCCTCACCTTCTATAGTACGTATATTCCATTTAGGAATAATGAAGCGTAATGCTTTCCACGATAACTACCAACGAGTTAAGCTTTGACAGCATACAACTAATCGATTGAATATTAAATCCAAAAACAAGAGAATAACATATTAAAGAAAAAAGAAATAAATAGAAAAAAGCATAGATAAACGAAGAAAATACCGAAAGACAAACACATTCTTAATGAAATTTTAAATATATATATATATATATATATATATATATATCATTCGGCTGTAGGTCTCTTAAAATCCATAAATCGTTGTGCTGCGCAAGTGTCACTACTTCTAATCTTCGGTCAATAACACGCTATTTTCTTTTCTGTCGTATTAATGTCCCTGCTTGTACGTCACGTTTGCGGGCTACAGGCATCAATTTCGCTGGCATACCAAACCGTATTTGTTGTTTAAAATTTGGGTATAGGGAGACGACAAACGTCCCCATATCTCCAGCATTCCACTGCAGTGTTTTATTCATCCCTACTTTGGGAATGCTGGGGTCTAAAATCGTTTCTTTTATTCTCGCTATTTCCACAACCATTTATCCTTCTTTCCCCCCCACCTACGGGTTAAATAGTATGGTGTGTATCTGGCGGGGGGGGAGATAACATTGATAGGTTTCGGTTTTAAATAGCCCAGAAAAGGTTGATAAGCCGTAAAAAAAAATCAATCTATCTACAAACATCCTTTTAATTATATTAATTTCTTCTGAACCGATCTTTGGTACCGTTTTTGATTTCTGGATGATTCTTGTTCTGGTAATTCCTTTCCTTGTCTTATACTTTCTTTGCTCCTCGAGCAAGGTCTTGGTTTTTATTTATTTCCCCAAACCTTCTTTCTGATTTGTCCCGGTGGCCCGAAGACACACTCATCTTATTTATGTAGTGGATATAAAATTTAGTCGTGGATAGCTTTCACTGGCGGTCAAGTGGCAGCAAATTTCTTCATTATTCACCCAGACTTCGAAATCTTCTTCGTTATTGTTTCTATATGTGCAGACATCAAACGGATTTTCAATGAAGATTAACTGACACCAACCCTCCTATTTATATATTTCTCATTCTGCTTATATCTATAGCAATGTCTGAATGGGTATGCCGGTAACAAACTATCTCAATCTGTTCATATGTATCGATCGATCGATCCGTAGATACATAGATGTATAGAGAGATAATGGAGAGATTTAGATAGATAGATAGATAGATAGATAATGAACATATATATATATATATATATATATATATATATATATATATATATATATATATATAGAGAGAGAGAGAGAGAGAGAGAGAGAGAGAGAGAGGGGGAGAGATAAATAGGCATGAACCGATAGACAGATAAATATGAACAGAATGAGATTGATTGCTGGATATAAACAGATCGATATATATATATATATATATATATATATATATATATATATATATATATATATATATATATATATATAGAAAGAGAGAGAGATAGAGAAATAGATAGATAGATATATAGATAGATAGACACGGACAGATGGGGATTAATAGACAGATAGTTATAACCAGATTGAGATATATAGATAGATTAATAGATGTGAAAAAATTGAAATATATATATATATATATATATATATGTATATAAAGAAATATAATCCTAAGGTGTGCTATATTTATGGAATAAAGTGCTCAATATCAGAGATAGAACGTGTGTAAATATAAAAGTGAGCATAGAAGTCAACACTTAGAGGCGACAGTCTGTTTCATGCTAGAGGCAATCGTCAAGGCACGAGCCCTGTGACGATTGCATCTAGCATGAAACAGACTGTCGCCTCTAAGTGTTGACTTCTATGCTCACTTTTATATATATATATATATATATATATATATATAGATAGATAGATAGATAGATAGACAGATAGATAATTAGATATATACATATAGATATATATAGATACAGACAGATAGATAGATAGACCGAGATGAACAGTTAAATTTTTAGATAGATATGGACAGATTGATATATATATATATATATATATATATATATATATATATATATATATATATATAGAGAGAGAGAGAGAGAGAGAGAGATAGATAGATAGATAGATAGATAGATAGATACATATAGATATATATAGATACAGACAGATAGATAGATAGACCGATATGAACAGAGTTAAATTTTTAGATAGATATGAACAGATTGATATATATTTATATATATATATATATATATATATATATATATATATATATATATAGAGAGAGAGAGAGAGAGAGAGAGAGATAGATAGATAGATAGATAGATAGATAGATAGATAGATAGATAGATAGATGATTTTGCTTTCTGCAATCCCTTCTCGTTCTTAAGCAGACGTCTTTGATTGCAGTTAGCTTAGTTACATGTTAAAATAAACGCTTGCGGACAGGACACGTGACACGAAAATGGACGAAATGTTTGCAAACAAGCACACACGCACACACGCACCAAGAGACGATGTACCTACAGTTGTTCAAATTAAAATCAGGGTCGATTCACGGGGCTGATGTAATGCAGCGCAATGACGTTCACACACACACACACACATAGAAAGAATTAAAAAAAAAAGATCTTTCGCTATCTTCAAACAATAATGCCGAGTTAAAGTCTATATATATATATATATTTATTATAATAGACTGTTTGACCAGCAATAGTAAAGAATTACCAAAGACTAACTAAACAGATGGAAATAGAAGAAATAGTAAAATGTAGGCCTATCAGTGATACTCACGAGTCTGTACATATGAGAATCAGGCCAAAAAGGTATGGGATGAGTGTGTAAGACTGAACAAGAAAGAGTAGGAGGGACTAGGAAGACTATACAAAAATAGACTAATTGTACTGCTAACTGACCGACAACAGAGGAAGAGAAGCAAGAACAAAGTGAAGCCCCCCGAGCGAGGATAGAACGCGCTATCTGGTGAGATGAGCTTTCTCAACATTGCTTGAGGGCGAGAGGTGAGAAGGAAACGGAAGTAGAAAAAAGATAAGGAGAGCAAAAGGACCAAAATGCTTAAAAAGCCAAAGTCGATTTGGAAAAGATAAAACGATGAAGGATGAAGGATGAACACGAATACAAATGAACGAGGAATGAAAGATTTACAACGAGAAGAAAAACAAGGAGTTATAAAAAGGAAAAAAAAAGAAAGAAAAACAACGAGTTATAGAAAGAAAGAAAGAAAGAAAGAAAGAAAGAATGGATGGATGAAATTCAGATTTGAAATAAACCAAGTGGGTTATAAAAAGAATGAAAGAAAGTAAGAAAGAAAAAAAGAAAGAAAGAATGAATGAATGAAATGAAATGAAGATTGTTAAATAAAACGAGTGGGTTACAGAAAGAAAGAAAGAAAGAAAGAAAGAAAGAAAGAAAGAAAGAAAGAAAGATTGTTAAAGGAAACGAGTGGGTTATAGAAAGAAAGAAAGAAAGAAAGAACGATAGAAAGGAAAGAAAGAATAAAAGATAGAAAGGAAAGAAAAAAGAAAAAGAACAGGTTGTCGAAAGAAACAAATTGAAGAGGTTATCGAGAAAAAGATGGACAAAAAAGATTTCGAAAAACATAAATTACATTTAGAACGGAATAGAAAGAAAGAAAGAAAGAAAGAATGATAATGATGAGGACAGATCCTGATTATAGAATCAAAGAAAGAAATTGTGTAAAAAAAGAAAGAAAACAAGCGGGATATAGAGAGAAATAAAGCAAGAAGCCAAACACACAAGAAAGAAAGAAACATAAGCGAGTAACGTAAAGAAAGAAAAAAAAAAACAAAGTGAAGAAGACATGGATAATAAAGAAAGGAGCCAACATAAAACGATACACAAAGAATGTATTAAAAAAAAATAGCACAATGTAAATACAAAAGTAAGTACTATTAAACAAAACGTGGAAAGGACAAATTTAAAATATTGATGGTAGCGGTGTGGTGCGTGAGAATGGCGACTCAAAGAATTAAATCAACAGAGTGATGACACCAGGAAATGGTTCCATGTACAAGAACACCTTCCATCCAATAGACTTGCTCCTCCAACCATTGATTTTGTTGGTGGTGACTGATAAAACTAGCAGTTGTGACTATCTAAGAGTTACTCTCATGACCACAACGCCACCAGACAGGTCTCTATGATTACAATAATAATAATAATAATAATAGATTCTATTGGACGATTACAAGAAAACCTGGCTGCTCCGGTGTTTAAATGATGGCATATTATCCGACTGTCGCCACTAATCAATTTATTTTCGTTTTGAATTGAAGCGCTTAGACCAGAGCACTGGTTGGCTGTCATGTCCGAATGGCTGTAGAAGAGTTCGAGCCTCCCTCTATGCTCCGAACTTGAATGTTTTATTAACTTAGCTCAGCTTAGTAGACAATGAGGATCGAATTCATAATAATCGTCCAGGTCTATGACACTAGGTAGAAAACCACTTTTAAACGCTGGGCGGGTGGATAAAAATGTACACAATTTAATCTGGCGTAAAGTAGCACGAGCGGGTGGGGAGCAGCTAGTAAAAAACGTGCTCAACTGACAAGTCAACCGACCTGTGAAATAAAGGTATAAAAAGAAAGTAAAAGTAAATTAAGCTAAGAAAATATACCAAAAAAAAAAAAAAAAAATAAATAAATAAAAAACCTCATGTTTTAAAATTGATATTCGACCAATTTTGGTTATTGAATTATTTGTTTCGATGGTGGTGAACTGTAGCAGTAACACATTTTTTTTTTTTTACTGATGCCAAACTGTGCAGGTAAGGGAGTATGGTTAGGTTTAACCCGTCAACCATCGTGGCATGACAGTGACAAGGCGTTTTGTCAAAGTATATGGGAATGGAACAAGAGTGAAGGAAGTAGTGGATCTTTACTTTCCCCGAGGTTTTACTGCGAAACGAATGTAAGTAGACGTTGTTGAAAGTCCGTAATCTCTCCGTTTCCTCACACTGTTATCTCAAGTCCACCGTGACGATTGATATAACAATGACTAACGATAATTACTGCTATTTGATAAACACCCATGATAGGTCATGTTTAGAAGAAAGAAAGAAAAAAAGAACGAAAGGATCAACAAAAGAAAGGAAGAAAGATGAGCCAAACAAAAGACGGAAATAGAAGAATGCAAGAAAAGAGGGCAATGGAAATAAAAGAAGAAAAAGAAGCGAGAATGAAAGAGGTCGAAAGAAACGAAAGATGGAAAATGGCACGAAAAAGACATATGCTGTCGGGGGACATAAAACAGGAAACGAAGCCCGAATGAAATTGATGAGTAAAAGAAAAAAAAAAAGAAAAAGAAAAAGAAAGAGTTCGAAAGAAAAAACGAAAGGGCAAAAAATAAACTTCAGGGTAAAACGAAGGAAATAAGCGAATTTGTGGAAAAGAAAAAAATCGAAAGTCGAAAGAAATAAATAGAAAGAAAGAAAGAAAAAAAATGGAGGAAGTAACAATGGAAAAAAGAAAGAAAGAAAAAAAATGGAAGAAGTAACAATGGAAAAAAGAAAGAAAGAAAAAAAAACAGGAAAGAAAAAAATAAATACAAAAAAAAAAGAAAAAAGAAAAGCAGAAAGAATGAAAGAAGTATCAATCTATAACGAACCCAGGGACAACTTAAACGAAAAGAGAAAAAATAAACGGGAAGGGAGGATGGTAAGAAAGAAAGAAAGAAAGAAAGAAAGAAAGAAAGAAAGAAAGAAAGATGAAAGGAAGGTAGGAAAGAAGGAAAGAAAGAAGGAAGAAGGGATGAAAGGAAGGAAAGAAGGATGAAAGGAAGGAAGGAAGGTAGGAAAGAAGGAAAGAAAGAAAGAAGGAAGGAAGGTAGGAAAGAAAGAAAGAAGGAAGGAAGACAAGAAGGAAGGAAGGAAGGAAGGGAAGAAAGAAGGGAGAAGGGATGAAAGGAAGGAAGGAAGGAAGGAAGGTAGGGAAGAAAGAAAGAAGAAGGGATGAAAGGAATGAAGGAAGGAGCGAAGGAAGGGAAGAAAGAAGGAAGGAAGGAAGGTAGGGAAGAAAGGAAGGAAGGAAGGGAAGAAAGAAGGAAGGAAGGAAGGAAGGAAGGTAATAAAGAAAGAAAGAAAGAAGGGATGAAAGGAAGGAAGTAAGGAAGGAAGGCAGGAGGTGATGAGAGAAGAAATGATATTCGGTTATGACGGACTAAGAAAAAGAAACCAATGAAAAAAAGAAAGAATATAAAACGTCGTATCTGCAAAAGGAAAAAATCAAAGCCACAATGAAGAAATGAAACCTAGAAAGGAAAACGAACATACTGTCTTCAGCCTTAAATTAATGGACCATCACCATTATTATTAATATTATTATTATTAGTATTAGTAGTAGTAGTATAACCAATGTTGTCGTCTTCAGCGTTATAATTCTTTGATTAGGCCACTTGTATAAAAGTCGTCGTGATGTCTACTGTCTTAATTTTCTCTTCGTTTTCTGTGTGCAAAATGCGTTCAGCAGGATTTGGGGGGAGGTCTGTTCGCTGTTATTGCTTTTTATATGCAGCTCACGATGCAAAATAGGGAGAGCAGGGGGTGAGGAGCGAACGCTGCTATTGCAGATGACAGGACGGCCTTAAAAGACTGCTATTCGGTCGCTCGGCTGATGTTGCTAGAGAAATGCCGACTTGTCAGTATCGGCATGGTGGAGAGTACCACTGGTTATGTTGCTATTAGGCCGACAGTCGATAGTGGCCGTCGTGGGAGGAGGGAGGTTGCGGTCTTTGACAGAACTAGAGTTGCTGTTTATTAAGCGAATGCTTAACCGTTATCGGCGCGTTAAATGGAATCGGTGTGCCGAGTTCAAATTCTAACCGAGTCTGTTTTATACACGCCGCACTGCTGCGCTTGAAAAAAAAAAAAAAAAGGGTATACATCTATCTTCCTCCAGCTATGGGTTAAATAGGAGTTCAGTCACAGATCTCTTGCCTTGGGTGGCAATAAGTCTAGCAGAAGATATACTGAATTCCAAACCTTGTAAGAATGTGCTTTTTAGCCTTGGTACGGCAACCAAACGAGAAGGAAAACTCAGGACCAGAAACTAGCATCAACAGTTAATGGACTTTGTCAGGCTACGTTGCCTTAGACATAGCCACTATTTCAATACATATATGTGTACTAAAACGCTCTCGGGTTATAGAAAACATGATCTTGGTGATGTACATTGTTAGAAACAATCTTCAGGTGATTGAAATTTCGAACCGAACCCTTTATTTCGTCCACGTGAGTAGATTGTTCTAGTTCCACGTGCCATACCTCTTCCGGATGTCTCAGTTATTTCCCTTTAACTCAACGCTTCAAGTTTTTGGTTCACCACTGCTGCAGCCTGGTATTGAACTCACAACTGTTTGTGTCTAGTCACTGGATCTAACTAACGTCTTTATCCACTGGGTTCGGTTCAAAATTCCAATCACCTGAAGAAGGCCGGGGCGTACAACAGCCGAAACGTTGTGAATATGTCAATGAAGATGAGGGTGAAAGTCCGAATAATGTAAATAATCATAATACCTCATCTCAGAAATAGGTCCTCGTAGTCCACTGATCGCGTGAACTGAAAGGTCCTGGTGGTCCACTAATCACGTGGAAGGTCTTGGAGGTCTAGTGGTCGCCTGAAAGGTCCTTGTGGTCTACTGACCACGTGAAAGGTACTCATAGTCCACTGATCACGTAAAAGATCCTGATGGCCTACCGGTCACCTGAAAGATCCACTGATCACGTGAATGGCCCTGTGGCTCACTAATTTCTTTTTTTTAATTTGTCTTTGTTGTTCGCCGAAACAGCTAGATCCAACATCTGATAGGTTTTTCTTTTTTGTTATTTTTTTTGTTGCCTGTATGAAAGGTTTGGTTTGGATATCGAAATCACTAAATATTCTTTTAATTAATGTTCACCCAATACAAGGCCCAAGAGCCACTCAATGTAGAGCGTTACCGTGTCGTGTTGTATGCAGGAAGGGCAGTTCATGGAGTAATGGAGGAAAGATAACGGTTTATCCTAGACTTGAAGTAATGATTGCAGTGATCAGGATAACAGCCCGCCGGGAGTCTTTTGACAAAGCAGCTGTCCTTGGGAAGAAACTGCCCGAATGGAACTTACATCTTACTAATGGAATACGGGAGGAATGAGGATGATTCATTCACGTGTAGGTGGCAGAGCGGGTCTTAACTGCAAAGGTTAGTTGTGTCTAATTCAGTTCTTGGATTGAAAACTAAACGTGTTTCTCATGAAAACATATTTTTTCTAGAATTTGATTTAGGCTATAATTAGGGAAAATTAAAGCAAAATCCTTTCGTGTATATATATATATATATATATATATATATATATTTATATTCCAAGGACGAATATTTTCTATGAAAATTTCTCGGACATTCAGACCGGTAAATGTTATTTAATACTGTTTATTATAAACAGAGCATTTACTTAAATACCTGTATCTATAAAAAGAACGTTAAACATAAAAAATGTCTTTAATAAATAAAATATATATATATATACAGTGTAACCCGGATATAAGAGAGTTGTCGGGACCGGAGAAGAAGTCTCTTATATCCGGGTTACTCTTATTTCCGGGTTTGGTCTATTTTGTTTAGGTAAGTATTGCTCTAATTTGGGACCAGATAAAATATCTCTTATATCCGGGTTTCTCTTATATTCGGGTTACACTGTATATGGAAGAACAATTGTTGATTAAATTAGGCTGCGTGGTGAAATTAACAATTTCCTCTCACATTAAATTTTAGTATCCAACAAACATAGAATACGGACAACATGGGACACAACAGTTTTTGCACAACAATGAATAAAATATTTATATAAACAAGAGATACAAAAACAACCGGAGTCAAAAGGTAGTTTTAAAAAGTTCAAACGTCTCTTATATCCAGGTTTCTCTTATATCCGGGTCTCTTATATCCCGGTTACACTATATATATATATATATATATATATATACTAAAGGCTAAGAGAAGTTGAAAAACAAATCCACCTCTGAGAGGATGGACGGAGTAAGCTTAACTTAAGGAACCGGTAAGCCATTGCATTATTCTGCTTTGAATTCACCATATATCATGGCAGCATTTCGTCTGTGGGAAAAGAGGCTGTAGGGTGGGAAATAATTTCCTACCAGGACGCGCAGCCATTTTTGAATTCTATCAATAAAGGGTAGTGGTGACAGGGCAGCTCCAGCACAGATAGGGGCGCAATACTCCAGATTTGGTCTGATCTGGATTTTGTAAAGAAAAAGTATAGCGAATGGAGTTAGATATTTACTAAAGTGGACAATGAACAGCTTACTTCTCCAGTATTTTTATCAATATCTGTTATGGCAATTTACCCACGCACGCATGGACTCTCCCAGCTATAAATAGGAGCAGGTACTGCCTTTTGAAGAGGGAAGTTTCCAGCAGTCAGCTCTGACAGTCGGACCGAACATTCCTGCAGTAACACTTTCGTTTGTATATGTTTGTAATACTGTTTCTGTTAATATAATTGTTTAAATCAATTTCTCTCTTTGAGTCTTTATTTCTGGCACTAAAAAGGCCGCAACATAGATAGATAGATAGATAGATAGATAGATAGATAGATAGATAGATAGATATGACCAAATTTCGAGATAAATAGATAGATACGAACAGAGTCGGAAATATATATATATATATATATATATATATATATATATATATATATATATATATATATATAGATAGATAGATAGATAGATAGATAATGATAATTTACCCATGCACGCATGGAATCTCCCAGCTATGAATTGAAGAACGCACTACCTTTTAGACAGGGAAGTTTCCAGCAGTCAGCTTTGAAAGTCGAACCGAACATTCGTGCTGTAACACTCTCGTTTGTATTACTGTTTCTGTTAATATATTTGTTTAACTCAATTCCCCACTTTGTCTCTTTATTTCTGGCTCTAATAAGGCCACAACATAGATAGATAGATAGATAGATAGATAGATAGATAGATAGATATGACCAAATTTCGAGATAAATAGATAGATACGAACAGAGTCGGAAATATATATATATATATATATATATATATATATATATATATATATAGATAGATAGATAGATAGATAGATAATGATAATTTACCCATGCACGCATGGAATCTCCCAGCTATGAATTGAAGAACGCACTACCTTTTAGACAGGGAAGTTTCCAGCAGTCAGCTTTGAAAGTCGAACCGAACATTCGTGCTGTAACACTCTCGTTTGTATTACGGTTTCTGTTAATATATTTGTTTAACTCAATTCCCCACTTTGTCTCTTTATTTCTGGCTCTAATAAGGCCACAACATAGATAGATAGATAGATAGATAGATAGATAGATAGATAGATAGATAGATAGATAGATATGACCAAATTTCGAGATAAATAGATAGATACGAACAGAGTCGGAAATAAATATATAGAATGAGATAGATAGATAGTTAGATAGATAGATAGATAGATAGATAGATAGATACGGTAATTCATCCATGCACGCATGGACTCTCCCAGCTATAAATAGGAGCATGTACTGCCTTTTGGAGGGGGGGGAGTTTCCAGCATATTCTTGCTGTAACACTCGTTTGTATATGTTTGTATTACTGTTTCTATTAATATATTTGTTTAACTTAATTCCTCTCTTTGTGTCTTTATTTCTGGTCCTAACAAGGCCACGACAATTACTTGTAGAAATGATTTCCACTTGAGGTCTGTATTGTGTCCCATAGCTGTTTAAGCCGAGGAGCCGACCTAAAAGACCACTCATCCATCATGATAGGTGAAAGTTCGGGGTTTGATGGGTTCGCAATTTTTGGTTAAAAAACATCTTGTTTTTCTTGGGACAGTGGGGGCAGTAAAGATTAGTATTAAGAAATTTAGCGCTTTTTTTTTCACTAAAAAGCACATTGATTTTGAAAAATCTTGCAAAAATCAAATAATTGGCGGATTTTAAAGAAACTTTCAGGACCTATTTATATATGAATGGAATTATTTAATTTATTTTATTTTTATTTTTTTTTGGTGAGAATCTTGGTATAAATAATTTTTTTTTTTTACATCT
>OZ010600.1:58954377-58959377 GCA_963932145.1 Acanthosepion lycidas | reverse complement strand
TAATCTGCATTGAGCCCTCTTTAAAATAAAATGTTACGAATGTTGTAATTGTATTCTATTAGTTCTCATCATATATATATATATATATATATATATATATATATATATATATATATATATATATATATATATATATATATATATATATATATATATATATATATATATATATATGGCACTTCTAGGCGGTGTAATGGTTAGCAAGCGTGCCATATATATATATATATATATATATATGGCACTTATATATATATATATATATATATATATATATATATATATATATATATATATATATATATATATATATATATATATGGCACTTATATATATATATATATATATATATATATATATATATATGGCACTTGCGGTGTAATGGTTAGCAAGGTTGTCTAGCTAGAACAATTAAAACTGAGCAGTGAGTTCGGTCCTCACTGGGTGCCCCCTATTTCGGCCTTGTGCTACATCTAAGCTGCGCTTGGAAAATCAATACACTTTTAAGGTGTGCTATATTTATGGGAAAAAGTGCTCAATATCATGGATAAAGCATGTGTAAATATAAAAGTGAACATTGAAGTCAACACCTAGAGGCGACAGGCTGTTTCATGCTAGACGCAATCGTCAGACCATATATATATATATATATATTTAAAGAATTATATATATATATATATATATATATATACTGTGTGTTTATCTAAAAATATAATATATATATATATATATATATATATATATATATATATATATATATATATATATATATATATATATATATAATTCTTTAAATAAAATACTCTGTAAAGAGAACAGATATGCAGTATTTAACTCTAAGAGCAGCAGGAGGCCCCATAAGATTTCGTGGTACGGGTTATTGTTGTTAAGTTGATAGGGACATTAGTAAAAAGTACAAGTGACTCACTGTTATCCTCTCACTGTAAAAGATGTTGAAGGAATAGAAACGTCTCGAAGATAGCAGCAGTAGTAACTCTACGGAGATTATCAGGAAGAATATATGCAACACACACAAAACTCACAGATCAGGTTTTTTTTTTTTTTACTTCAAAAAGTATCACTGTTATCCAATACTGCATTCGCTTGCCAGACATTTCATATATCTGGTGGGAAGGACAGACTTCGATTTTCTTCTCTTATTCCAAATTACATAAAATATGGCGTACGGAAAAATAATCACATTTTTTACTAGAAAGGATACAAAAAGAAAACCAAGTTAAATTTACTGAAATATTATTTATCAAAAATAGATGGTATTCCAATAACTTGGACCGATTTTAAATCGAGGCTATGATGGAGGGGCGTGAAAATTCACAAAGAAGTTGAAAACATTCGTACAGTTTTTTTCTTTTATGGGGAAACACCAAAAATTTCTTTGAACGTGTAATTGAAAATTTGTCTTCTCGCTGAGCGACAGTCTTTAAAAACGAAGATTATATAGGGTGTTCCAATAACTTGGACCGATTTTAAATTTGAATTAAGTTTAAGTCTCTGATGAGTTTTTCTTTTTCTTTCAGACTTAACAACTTAAGTCTTTGAACATTTCAACCATGGAAGATTAACAATCAAACAGCGTGTTAAAGTTATCGAAGACTATTACGAAAATGGACGTTCAAACAGAAATGCATTTTGAACATTTCGCGATTTTTTGGTCAACATAATCGACCAACCGATAGCGCAAATGAAAAAATTGTTTGTAAATTCAAACTGCGTCGGTGGCAGATGTGAAAACACCATTGCGTGTTCGTTTACGCTGTTCAGTTGAAAACCTTGCTGCAGTGCACGAGAATGTGACCGAAAAATCCAGACCCCTCTATTCGACATCGCGCGCAGGAATTGAACCTTTCCACAACGACGTTACATCGAATTTTGACAAAAGATTCGTCTCTACACGCTTGCAAAATTCAATTGACACAAGAACTGAAACTTGCTGACCATTTTCTGCGCCGTGCATTCATCAATTGGGTGCACGAGCATAGACAAGCCGATGAAGATTTTTCTCAAAGAATCCTCTTTAATGATGAAGCCGATTTTCATCTTGGTGGATTCGTTAATAAGCAGAATTATCGAATTTCGGGTGATGAAAATCCAAGGAAGTTTCTGAAAAAGCCACTGCATCCACAAAATGTCACCGAAAATACAAAGGATCTGCGGTCCATATAACATCAGGACAACCTTCAAGAGCTTGACAACACTATGCAGATATCTCTCTCGAGTGAGACCCCCCATACAGGAGAACATGACTAAAGACTGTGTGTACGCTATCCCGTGCAGCTGCGGAAAGGAATATAAAGGAGAGACAGGCCGCCCCCTCAAGGTAAGGCTTCAAGAGCACCAGAAAGCTGTAACGCGAGGAGAAGTAGAAAAATCAGGCGTGGCTGACCACATATGGAGAGAGAAGGGGGATCACCGCCCCCTGTGGGATCATGTTAAGATCATAGATAGGGAACACCATTGGAAAATTCGTAAACTTAAGGAATCAGCACATCGATAATTTTAACACATTATTTGATTGTTAATCTTTCCATGTTTTCAACTTCTTTGTTTTATCTCTCCCTCGGGAGCGGCTGCGTTTATTGACCGGTGACTGAGGCTTCCCCTATAAGGGGATTCCGAGGGGGCTTGGAACATTTTTTCCACCGTGCGCCCGATAAACCCATTAAAACAAACAAACAAAAAAAAACACGACATCTGGTTGCGTGCAGGCGCACAGATACGTACCTATAATCTTTTTCTAGAGCGCTTCTCTCCTTCGAGCATTTTTTTACGGTACGGTTCACCCTTTACAAGGCCCGGGGCCACTCGAGGTAGAGGCTTACGTTGGGGGACAATTTATGCGGATAACAAGGGAAGATAACGGTTAACCCTAGCTTTGAACAGGTTAAGATTGTAGCGGGGAAATATCCTCTTGGGAGTGTTTTCCACAGGTCAGTGGTTCGAGCGAAGAAGCTGTTCGAGTGGAACTTACTTCTCACCGATGGAATACGGAGGAAATATGGGTGGCTTGATACTATGTAAGTGGCATGGCGTGTCCTTGCCGTGAAGATATGAACTGGTGGGAAGAAGGAATGTAGTTTGCCTGAGCACTTTCCGTGGAAATTGTGATAGTGCAGCGAGAGGCTTGTCACATCCCACCTGCGGGAGAGAGGTTGGAGAGTGGAAAATAATTTGTCGTCCCTAACGGCTCGGGGATTCTTTGGATTCTGGAGTGTGAGGTCTGGGCAGTTCGCACCGAAATATGACAAGAGTACTCCATTTTTGTTCTGATCTGGCTCTTGTAAAGGTAGAGGATAACAGGAGGAGTCAGGTACTTACTGGAGCAGTACAGGGGACCAACCATTTTTACCTGAATCTTTAGCAATGGATCGTATGTACGAGTTCCATTTGAAGTCAGTGGCGAGTCTGAAACCCAATACTCTTTCAAGGAAGCATGTTAGTGGTTCGGATTGAGGAATCGGAGAGCCAAGTTCGAATTTCAGTCGGATTTATTACATTCACTTACTTGGTAATATCACAGTGAAAGTTATGACATCCCTTCTTCCTCCACCCCCAAGTCATGAGTAAATAGCAGGACAGACGGGGTTCTATAGACTTGGGTGACAACCGGTCTAGAAGAAGGAAAAATCTGAATTCAAAAAGGTCTGGAGAAGGTTGGGCTCCGTCAGGCTATCTTGTCCATAAAACACCACTTCTACTGCGGCTGCAATACATGTGGTGCCTCTATGAGCTTGATGGGTCAATATGCATACATACATACATACATATATATATATATATATATATATATATATATATATATTAACATACAACGTGTTTTAGCAAGTGCGATACCCTGTCTTCATCAGCCGCCGACCAGGGGTGATCTCACAGTTTCGGTGGCTATAACAGCAGTATATATATATATATATATATATATATATATATACTGCTGTTATGTTATATTGGTCACACTATATGCCAGTGAATGCAGGAATCTATTCACAAATGAAGAGACTTGGGGCAACAGAAATATGGATCTACAGAACCATGTTGAGAATGCTGTAGATAATAGTAAATTTTATATAGTGTTTTTTTCAAGATTTAGAATGAGCAAATCAAATTCAAAGATTTTTTCTGAACCCAGAATGGCATCAAAATCCACAAAAATAGAAAATAAATACAATGTATCACAAATGAGGGAGACATGTCATAATAGATCATTCCATCATAAAAGATGATTCCTCTTCAATAAATCAACAGTTTCCTTGCAATTTTTAACGTAAACTTTCTCGTTAAAAATTTGTATAATTTTAACACATACGACATTATGGATAAAGAATAATGAATTACATGCTAATTCCCTTGGGAAAGGTATAACTCCTCTCCCCCCCCCTTAGCTATGGGTAAATAGTAAAAGAGACGGGGTTCTTTAGCCTTGGGTGAGAACCGGTCTAGGAGATGGAAAAACTCTGAATTCAAAACCGGCCTGGAGAAGCTTGGGTTCCGTAAGGCTATCTTGCCCAAGAACCACCACTTCTACTGCAGTACATGTGGTGCATCTACGACCCTGATTGCGCATGATCGAGTCTTTCAAGGCACAATGCCTTCCCGATGGAACATCCGTTCAAACACATTGGTGATAGTTCTGGATCCGATCGATGTTGATGTAATTTAAGTAGTTTGTTTACGTCTTAGTAGTGAGTTCAATTCTCACTGGAAGCGCCAAACGTTGCTCCTTGTTTCACTTCTAAGCTGTCTTTTGCGAACCATTATAATCCTTTAGTAATGCAGCCCATGTCCTGATAGTTTACGATACTTGGATAAATATTAGCTTACCTGATATCTGCTCTATGATACCCCTAATTACAATTAATATTACACACTTTCGGCGCTAGGATAGGTACATCTACTGGGAGTCAACGATGTCTGTACAAACATTAGCTTACCTCACATCTCAACTATAACATTCACAATTTACATTTAATATTACAACCTTTCGACTT
>OZ010600.1:58929377-58946877 GCA_963932145.1 Acanthosepion lycidas | reverse complement strand
TCTGTAGGAAGATAACTTCAGTCAGACACTTTCCAGGGACGAACACTCAAAATTGAAGCTTTTTAAATGTCAACCTGTATATATCTTCATTCTCTCCGCCGCCATTTCATCTATACCAGAGATCACTTATTCACTACCTTGAGTGGTTCTCGTGTCTTGTATTGGGTGAATTCTAGTATAAAAATTATGCCTTTCTGTGGATCAACGTTTATTAAGCTAGTCTGGGGGATAATGAACGTCGGAACGTTTGAGGATTTTTACCCATAGCAAACTGTTGCGAAATAATGAGTTGATTTTGATCCTCATTTCATAGTCAAGCCTCGTTTTCGAAACATCATATTGTTCATACAGCATTTGTTTTGAACAGGTTCCATTATGGGAAATAAACCCAGTATATTGCTGATATTTTTTTTTTTTTTTGGAAAAAATATATAGCCGGTAATTTTTTTTCCATTTTTTACAGAAATGTACAGCCAGTAATATTTTTTTTCATTCTTTACAAAAAAGTCTTCTGGCAATGTTTTTTTTTTTTTTTTTCCATTTTTTAGAAACATTTATAGCTGGTAATTTTTTTTTTATCTCATTTTTTACAAGCATTTATAGCTGGTTATTTTTTTATTTTTTTTTTTTTCTACAAAAATGGATAGCTGTTAATTTTTTTTTCATTTTTTACACAAATGTATCGCCGTTATGTTTACCATATATATATATATATATATATATATATATATATATATATATATATATATATATATATGTGTGTGTGTCTGTGTGTGTGTGCCTGCGTGTTTGTGTGTATATATATATATATATATATATATATATATATATATATATATATATATATATATATATATATGTACTTCCATAGTGTTTTGACCCCAATTTAAGGGATAACTATTTGCACATAGCTGGGGCTCTAACAGGTGATACCACCCCAGGTCAGGGTGAACTTGGAAACAACAGCAATTAAAAGGTTGTTCCCCGCTCTTCAAAACTTCCCGCTCAGATGCTTTGCTGCCGGATGTAGATTATCGTCTTACTCAGGACAGTTAGATGTCGTTAAATCAACGGTATCATTCATTCAGAAAGAAATCAAAATGGCGAAGATGTGAAAAGTCATGCGCGAGTTATTCGCCTTCGTAAAGTTCCACCAAAGACTGATGATAGTGACCCTAGTAAAGGTCAGCGGGTGACACAGGAAGACGTGAAAAATAATTTGAAATCATACAGCATGAATATTAGTTACAATAAGCTAAAGAATACATAAAACGATTTTGAATGGGAAAGTTTTTGGCCAAAAAGAAGACCTATTTCGTTTTCATAATAACCAAGAATAACAAAGTAATGATAATAGCCATTTTCTAATCTGGCAAATTTCGGCATTCATGAAACATTCATTGACATAATTGTCATAATGGTGAACGTATCCCATCCTACCCATTTCAATACTAACCACTCTGTATAAAATGGCCGTGTATTCAGTAGAATAAAACTTCTAAAGCTGATATTCGACGTTGTCTCTTCTTTAAACAACGGGGAATGAATAGTTCTCGTTTCTCTGTCCATGTCTCGTGATATCTCGTCTAGTTTTTATACTAGTGCAACTCACTCGTATCTTGCACCGTTTCCACTGAGTCTAAATCTATACTGCGCGGTTTAAGGATTGAACACATAATTACTATCCCATCAAATTCACGGACAAGGGTTTTAATTCAGTAGGTTCCTCATGTCCTGTAGCTGTTATCGCTCTTTCCAGTATTGATGGCGGATTCCTTCCTAACAATAATAGTTATAACTATAACGAATAAAAAACGACAAGAGGAAAAACTATTCGTAGCCGACGTGTTTCACCCTCTGACGGGGGATCTATTTCGCTGCATGTGTTTATATAAAAATTGTGGATGTTATTGGTTTATCAAGGCTTTTAAATTTGAGAACACTCTTGAATCTTCACCAAGCGGTTGAAAGGTCAGTCAAAACATTACCTCAGTGAACGAAACGAATAGTTCTCTTGTCTATTTTTATTCATTTTGTTCTTTACAGATACACTCTATAATAAAAAAAATAATTTAGCAATAATAATAATACAACTAATAATAAATACTTTGTGGAGGTTGTGTTAATAGATTAAATTACAGTGTAACCCGGATATAAGAGAGTTGCCGGGACCGAAGAAGAAGTCTCTTATATCCGGGTTTCTTATATCCGGGTTTCTTATATCCGGGTTTGGTCTATTTTGTTTAGGTAAGTATTGCTCTAATTTGGGACCAGATAAAATATCTCTTATATCCGGGTTTCTCTTATATCCGGGTTACACTGTATATGGAAGAACAATTGTTGATTAAATTAGGCAGCGTGATGAAATTAACAATTTCCTCTTACATTAAATTTTAGTATCCAACAGACATAGAATACAGACAACATGGGAAACAACAGTTTTTGCACAACAATGAATAAAATATTTATATAAACAAGAGATACAAAAACAACTGGAGTCAAAAGGTAGTTTTAAAAAGTTCAAACGTCCTTTTATGTTTAGATGAAAGGTTATCAAAGTTCTGGTTTGATAGATTATAAGTTGTTGAATGGTCTGTACAATAATGAGAAAGTGTGTTTTGGTATTATAGTAATTTAAGAAAAAAAATAAACAGATCAAGTTTGTACTTAAAGTAGAGAAATGTTGTTTACGACTTTAAAGTTTACGGAATTGTCGCTCTGATTTGTTTTCACTTGTTTGAAGAGAATATTCTAGTTGGGTAAGTAGTTCTTAACAAGCTTGTTTATGTTAATTGCAATAATTAACGTTGAGCTTGGAAGCGTATGAAAAAGATTCGTGTATTAAGTTGAATGTGGAAAACTTGAGTTGATTGTTCATCATAAAATATTGCTGTGTGAATGAGTGTTCTCTCAAGCTGGAATCATGTTAAGGAACTTTAACGTAAAGCCTGGAACTGTGTGACGATCGGCTCACTGTCGAAGATGAAAGACGTTTCATATTTCATTGCTAAATTTGGTCACGTGTTAGGCTCACAGAAGCTTGACAGATTTGTGAGGAATTATTTTTGTGGTCAGGTCAAGAACTAGGTCGATGTTATTAAATATTAAGTGACCAATAAGAAGTTGAGGTTTTCTGAAAATATTTATTGAGCTGAATAAGCTCCGTGATCCACTTTTTATACAAAAATTGATGTTGATACAATAGGTGGTAGGTAATTAATTCCGTTTGATTTTTATTAATACAATATTATTTCCACAGACTATTGTCCTCGTTTTTGTTGTCGTTATTATAATGCTTCGGCCGTTGTGCCAGAGAGCCTTCATCAGGACATTTCGTATTGAACCTTTAACTAATCTACGGGGAGTAGATCCTCCTCGTTCTGCTGTCCATATCTCGTGATATCTTTTTAGTACTGCTCAGATGTAGCTTGCACCGTTTCCAATGAGTCGAAATCTATACTGCCCGACCCAAGGATTGAACACAGATACTATGCCACCAAATTCACGAACAGATGCCTTAATTAAGTCAGTTATTGTCCCGTAGAAACGGTAGGAGCAATAACTGAGCAGGACGAGAAATAGCAACTAGACGAGATATCCCGAGACATGATCAGCGTAATGAGAACAATCTATCACAGTAGATTAAATAAAGGGTTCAAATTGGAAATTCCCTGAATGGCAATGCTAATGGCATTAATAGCAGTTTCCTTATAAATAATCCTTATTTATATTTTCTCCAAAACCTCGTCGTTGCTCACATGTTTGGTCCATGGTATCCTCAGTATTCTTCTGTAGAACCACAGTTTTGTTACTTCAAGTACTCTTCTTCATCTTTGAGGAGATCATCCAGCATTCACGTATATCACGTAAGAGTCCAGTACTATTTTCTTTGTTTCTAACGAAATTTACACAGCAAAGTATTCGTGACTCCGCGTGTCTATCATTCCAATTGGCCCACCGATAAACCTTATGTAGCCGTTTGCCCGCGCGAAATAGGTTAGTAAATTCGTTTGCAAACATTTACCCACAAATGCTGACATAAATATTTTTGTTGTAATCTTCATTCAAATCTCTTGTGAACGCCAGTAGCCGGTCGCGACTAACCAACTTCTATTAAAATCTATAAAACAGAAAAGGAAACAAAAGAAAAAATTAAGAAAAACAAGAGGCAGACGATGGAAGTGTTTATATTGGCTGGAATGGGAAAGCAGTGGAAAGATCAATAGAATTTCATCGATTTGGATCGGTTCAAGTCTGTTCTCCGTTGAGTCAAATCAAACCTGTGAATTTATCACACGAAAATATCCACAGACAGGCCAAGGAATTTTCCACCTCAGAAAAAAAGAGAAAAAAAAAAAAAGAAAGCAAACAAGAAAGAAAGTAAGAAAGAAAGTAGTGGAGGTAAAAAGAAATAAATAATAAATATTGGAAAAAAGAAAGGAAAAAAAAAGATAAAAAGAAAAGAACGAAGGTACAAAGAAAGAAAGAAAGAAAGAAAGAAAGAAGAGAAGGAAGGAGTAAAAAATGGAAAAGTTACGAACGAATAAAGAAAGGAAAAAGAAAGAAATTAAAGAATAAAAAGAAAGAAAGAAAGAAAGAAAGAAAGAAAGAAATTCTCGTAGAAACGGAGAATAGGAAAGGAAAGAAATAATTGATGACTGATAAAAGAAAGAAAGGGAAGAAAATAAATGCTACTAGAAAGAAAGAAAGAAAGAAAGAAAGAAAGAACCAAAGAAAAAGAAAGAAAGAAAGAAAGAAAAAGAAAGAAAGAATGCCTGAAAGGACCAGCCTGGAAGGAAGAGTGTGAAAGAAAGAAAGAAACAAAGAAAGAAACAAAGAAGGAAGGAAGAAAGAAAGGAAGGAAGGAAGGAAGGAAAAAGAATAAGAAATAAATGAAATAATGGATGGAAGATAAAAGAAAGAAAGGGAAGGAAATAAATGCTACTAGAAAGAAAGAAAGAAAGAAAGAAAGAAAGAAAGAAAGAAAGAAAGAAAGAAAGAAAGAGAAAGAAAGAAAGAAACAGTGCCTGAAAGGAAGAGCCTGGAAGGAAGAGTGTGAAAGAAAGAAACAAAGAAGGAAGGGAGGAAGGAAGGAAGGAAGGAAGGAAGGAAAAAGAATAAGAAATCAATGAAATAATGGATGGCAGATAAAAGAAAGAAAGGGAAGGAAATAAATGCTACTAGAAAGAAAGAAAGAAAGAAAGAAAGAAAGAAAGAAAGAAAGAAAGAAAGAAAGAAAGAAAGAGAAAGAAAGAAAGAAACAGTGCCTGAAAGGAAGAGCCTGGAAGGGAGAGTGTGAAAGAAAGAAACAAAGAAGGAAGGAAGGAAGGAAGGAAGGAAGGAAGGAAGGAAGGAAAAAGAATAAGAAATCAATGAAATAATGGATGGCAGATAAAAGAAGGAAATAAATGCTACTAGAAAGAAAGAAAGAAAGAGAAAGAAAGAAAGAAAGAAAGAAAAAAGAAAGAAAGAAAGAAAGAAAGAAAGTGGGGAAAGAAATGCTTGTAGAAAGAAAGAACAAAAGAAAGAAAGATATCTTTGATAATGGTTAAACATATAACCGAAAGCGCTCGGACATAGAAGAACATTCGGACAAGATCTAAACATTTATGGCCAGAAAACAAGGAAATTATGAGAACATAAGGAAAAATAAAACTTAAATAAAAAACATAAAAAAAAATACTTAACTGCATTAAATTGTCAGTGGTTTTTAATGAAGCTTGTATAAAAGAGGATTTTTCATCATTTCACTCGGGGCAATATAAAACCCGACATGACAGAGTGGGCCAATATCTGCACTGGAAAATCTGCAACTTCTACGGGAAGAAAACTGAAAGAAACTGGTACCAACACCACCCAGACCCGGTTACGGAGATAGGACCTGTTACAATTCTATGGGACTACACAATACACACTGACAGAACAATCAAGGCCAACCGCCCAGATATTGTTATTAAAGACCACAAACAAAAACGGTGCCTCCTTATTGATATGGCAGTCCCTGCTGACTGCAATGTATCTTTGAAGATATTCAAAAAGCTGTCAAAATACAAGGACCTTGAAATAGAGGTCTCGAAAATGTGGCATATGGGAACATCAACAATCCCTGTTGTAGTTGGAGCCCTAGAACTGGTTGGAAAAGATTGCAGTAGACTAATTGCAGGGATTCCTGGTAGCCCATGCCTCAGTGAGATACAAAAAATTGTTCTGACAAGTACAGCCCACACTTTACGAAGGGCTCTATCTATGTAATTTTTTTTTTTTTTTGTCAGTGAAAAGTGTCATGATGCCATTTCTAACCTTAGGTCCCTGGGTGGGACCCGGAAAGAAATGTGTAAACGCCAGAAAGCAAAGAAAATAAAAATAATAATAATAATAATAATAATAATAATAATAATAATAATAATAATAATAATAATAATAAAGATAGAAACACTAAAAATAATATGCATGAAAAAACACTTTCATCTAATTAAAAAAAAAGAAGTTCAGATTACAGGAGGCTGGAATCAGAGTTTTGTAAAGGCAATGGCAACACTATTAAATTCATATAGAGTTAAAGTGTTTTATATCGGGTTTTAATAATACAACGAAAGAATTACAAGTGTTAAACACAAAAAGTGAGAGAATAATTAATAATGCAAAGAAGTTGGTGATTTGCCTCCAACTTAAAAAAAAAAAAAAATGATCAGATTTCATAGGACGCTATTCCAAAATTAATAATCACATATTGGAATTCATTTGTACGTGTTCTGTAGTAAATAATTAATCTGATTCTGTCACGTCGTACACGGATTATTATCATCCAGTTAAATGCACAAATGGCTACGTCAGTACTTCCGCTTCATTTTTTTTTATTCTTTTGCTTAAAACCGGCAACCAATCAAATCACATCACCCCCCACCCCCACAACTAGCACTTGAGTTTTATGATTCGCAAACACATCTTAGGAACTTTTAAATTTTTCTCATAACACGTGTCTGACGATTAGTGTCCACTTTTTAAATCAGATTTTCCCATGTTTTCTATAAGTCATTTTTCCGGAGTGTTTTTATTATTATTATTTTTTTTTTTTTACCGATCAGTATCTACCATCTCGAAGCTATGTCATCAAATCGTTATTTGTTGTATCAAAGCCTTCATCACTTTCAGTTTCACTTTTCATTATTTGTAGCAGGATGATAACATGCCAGGATCGAGGATTAAATGTCTGACAATTTTGAAACTTTGACTAAGGTCCGCCAGCATAGCTACAGTATGAACCACAGTTGGGCTGTATGGGTGTTGAACATCTAAAATGTGCCTGAGCAGGGACTTGCTACGCAATCTAGCAGACAGTTGTGCTCAGAAAAAAAAAGAAAAAAGCAGACGACCGCTAAATCTTTGGATGTAAAAAAAAAAAAAAAAAAAAAATCAATAGTACTTTTCCGTGAGCGGCACATAATCTCGAACGGATAAAGAAAAGAAAAATTTCATCAGAGTAAAAATATTGTTTTCCAAGGGTAAGTGCCTTTGTTCATTAGCATTTGGAATATTTGAGTACGGCTTCTATTTGCTACTCTATTTTACCAAACAAAAGCGATAATTGGTATTATTCACTTATGTTTCAAATAAAGGCGTCTGTAAAAATAAAAGTTCCTCTGGGAAATTTATATATTATTTTTGGTGTTAGTATAATGTTATATCTACGTTAATTTTCTACTACGCTATGATATTTACCAACTGTTTGAAGAATGAAACGTATTAGAGTTAGGGGATTAGGTTTAGTAGTTGGTATTAAGATTTAGGGTTAAGGTTTAAGGTTAAGAGTAAGGATTAGGGGTTAGGATTAGGGTTAGGAATTAGGGTCAAGGGTTAGTGTTAGAAGTTAGGGTTAAAGGCAGTGAACAGTCAACTGGTTATGTATTAAAAAAATCATTAACAATTCTTTAACAGGGAGTGTTAGTGGAATAAAAACCCCAACGTCAAAGTGCCGGGCTATTTTTGCAATATTACAGTAACGTCCCCACAATCAAAATACAACGGGAAGCAACAGGCTGCAAGAACATATCGTTTTAGCGGGGCGGATACTCGAAAGTAGGGATGTTATCGAAGTCTGGTGATACTATGATGCTTTTTCTACACATACATAAGTACGAGAACAGTCACAATAAGAGATTAAATTCAATGACTAATAAAGCCGAACATTTATGACAATACTAAAAATACACTTGAAAATATCACGGTTTTCCTATTTTTATTCTTTTGATGAATGTTAATTCTTCAGTTAATGACTGAATAAGCTCATAGCGAGTTCTATAACAATGAAATATCCGTAGACACACCTCTATCGCGTCGTTAAATATTTGAGTTTAGCAACTTTAACAAAATAATGCAATAACAATCATAAATATGAAATGCTGATCATTATTTTAAGAAGAGGAAACAAATGAAAAGATTTATTTTTCCTATTTTAGCGAAACAAACGTTAAACACTTCTATTTTCTCATTCTTTCTTTCTTTCTTTTTCTCACTGAAACCAAGTAGCGTCCCTACTATGTCTTTTCCGTCTTTCTATGCGATTAAAACTGAATAGTCCATTGTTTATGAGGTTTGACTGGAGACGTTAAACACTTCTTTTTTTTCTTCTTTTTCTTATTGAAAATAAGCAGTGTCTCGAGTATGTCTTTTCCGTTTTTCCATGCGATCAAAACGGAATAGTCCATTATTTACGACGTATTGACAGAAGACGTTAAACTCTTATATATTCCCTTCTTTCTTTCTTTCTTTCTTTATCTCACTGAAACCAGGTAGCGTCTCTGCTATGTCTTTTCCGTCTTTCCACGTGGTGATGGTGTCGAATGGGAGCCAATGTACGAATGACACTAACCTAGATTCTAGCATGCATGCATGTTCTTCGGCGCAGATGAAAGAAAGACACTGAGCTTCGACGGCCAACGGATTCAAACCCTTAATTACATCTATCCAATTAGATTTTAACTTATTTCGATGAGACTGCTGCTCTTTTTTAATTGTTCGAAGTAGATTTTCCGATAACAACCCCCCTTTTTTAACCTCTTACTCTTGAGTTTGCTGTCATATATGGTCTGCTGCTCCCACTGTACGTCTCGAGGTCCTTGACAATATCCAGACACGAATTTGCAAACTGATAGGTCCTAGATGTTCAATAAGTCTCATCAAAATAAGTTAAAAGCTACTTGGCTAGATGTAACTTTTGATTCTGTTGCTCATTGAGCTCAGTGCTTTTTTTTCGTCTGCACTGAAGAATACAAAATACATGAACACTAACTAAAATTTAGCTCAGTGTCAAACACACACTGACCCTATTTGACCCATTGACTATCATCAACCCCCCTGGAATACCTTACCAGCCACTACTTGCTCAGACCCCATTTGAAGATCTGTCATCTAGTCTACAGTTACTTTCTCACGGTTAGAAGATATCTTAGATCTACCCTGGACATAATATATGAGTTAGAATATATGCAGTTGAATGTTTAGATATTTATGCACGGAGTATTTGCAAATTTTATACGAGCAGAATTCATAGTGGGAACATTTAATATCCAGAAAGTCTTCGACAATGTTATCTAGGCCCCTATCTTAGATAATAGTCTTTTTTTCTACGCTCTCATTTGATAAGCCACAAACACCGTTCCTTTAATGCTAATCATAATATTAACTGTTTCCTTATAAAGAAACATTTGGCATTCATTGACCGAGCAGCCAGTGCTGCTTTCGGTTAAAATTTATAAAACCTTTCTCTTAAAATAATTTTTCAGTAAAAAAAAAAAAAAAAAAAATAGTGGGGGGTCCTTCCTGTCCTTTTATTTAAAGTGGTGTGGAATGTCAACATCTTGAGTATGTCATTATTTTCTCTTTGAATTACGCCTGATAACCATTTTAGTTGTTGCTGCTGTTGGTAGTCCTCAAGTGAGGCGGGTTCTGGTATTTGGTACTGTTCTTTGTGATTATGTAGCGCCAGTCCACAATGTTCAAAGAAGCATAATCTTTGCCAAGACCCCCAGGTTTCACGTGATTATATGCAGTTGAACGTTTAGATATTTATGCACGTAATATTTGCAAATTTTATACCGAGCAGAATTCATAGTGGGAACATTTGATATTCAGAAAGTCTTCGACAATGTTATCTAGGCCCCTATCTTAGATAATAGTCTTTTTTTTCTACGTTCTCATTTGATAAGCCACAAACATCGTTCCTTTAATGCTAATCATAATATCAACTGTTTCCTTATAAGGAAATATTTGGCATTCATTGACCGAGCAGCCAGTGCTGCATTCGGTTGAAATTTATAAAACCTTACTCTTAAAACAATTTTTCAGCAAAAAAAAAAAAAAAATTCTTAAGTCTAGTAACTGTTATCGCTCTTTCCTCTATTGATGAAGAGTTTCCTTCCTAACCTTTTGTTTGAAGTGTTGTAGAACGTTAAAGGAGTCGACTGTAGTCGGCATCATCGTGTCATTGCCAACGATCCTTTTCCTTAGCTGCATAATATGTGCTTCGCCAGGGCTACATACAGTTTTCCTTCTCCTAGACAGGTTGCCACCCAAGGCTAAAGAACCCAGTCTTTACCACTATTTACTCATAGCTGGGGAGCCAGAAGAGTGGATTCATACCTTTTCCAAGGGTATTAGCTCGTAAGTGAATTGTAGCGTCTTTGGGCGAATGCGAACGATCGTCAGGACTAGATAGAGATTTGAATTTAGAGTTTTCCTTCTCCCAGACCGGTTGCCTGCCAAGGCTATAGATCCCAGTCTTTACCACTATTTACCCATAGCTGGGGGGGAGAGAAGAGTTGGATTCAAATCTTTCCCAAGGGTATTAGCTCGTAAGTGAATAGTAGCGATCATTGAGTCAATGTGAACGATAGTTTCCTTAGTTGCATATTATGTGCTTCGCCAGGGCTACATACAGTTTTCCTACTCCTAGACAGGTTGCCACCCAAGGCTATAGAACCCAATCTGTCCGACTATTTACCCATAGCTGAGAGGGGGGGGGAAGCGTTGGACTCAAACCTTTCCCAAGGGTATTAGCTCGTAAGTGAATAGTAGCGATCATTGTGTCAATGCGAGCGATCGTTTCCTGAGCTGCATATTATGTGATTCGCACGGATTACGTATAGATTTGAATTCGGAGGTTTTCTTTTCCTAGACTGGATGCCACCCAAGGCTATAGAAGCTAGTCTGTTCTACTATTTACCCATAACTGAGAGGGGAAGAAACGTTGGATTCATACCTTTCCCAAGGATATTAGCTCGTAAGTGAATGTAATGAACTCGACTGGAATACGAAATTACATCCACTTACGTGCTAATACCCTTGGTAGGGGTATGAATGCAATTCTTCTACTCCCCACGGTGGAACGTCAGCATCATGATTATGACTTGATTTTCTCTTCGAGATACATATGCTATTCATTTTAGTTATTGCCGCTGTTGAAAGTCCCCCAAGTGATGTGGTTTCTGTTATTTGCTACAGTTTTGTTTTGTTGTTGTTGTTGTCGATTGTGTAGCGCTAGTCGATGCGGTTCGAAGAAGGTGGGTCCTTGCTAAGTATGACGGGCTGCGTTTGCTGGACGACATTTTTAATCATTGATCTTGGTCAAAGGTTGCATACAGTTGACGGTTGAGACGTTTCCGAACAGGCTTGGTGACATGACTGAAATCCAAATGAATGTCTTGATCTGGCGAGACTATTGTAGAAGAAGAATTCAAGAGAATTCCACTCCCAATTTAAAGACCATCATTACCATGCCTCTTTCGGGCGTGGGTGATAATGGCTCTCCAGAACTTCTCGCTCCTTCCCGTTTGAAACGATATTTGACTCTTCACTATTCCTCTCGTCATACCATCTGCCGTCTATTCTTCTAAAATCATTAGGCAAATCAGTCGTTGTTTTCTTTTACATCTTTTGTCTTCAGTATTCCTTGTGAGTATCAAATTGACCAAACCCTATTTCCTCATAACTTGACACACTCTATATTGAGTTGCTCATAGGCCATATTTGGGCGAGCATTTAGCAAACATATATGTTTGGGCGAGCATTTAGCAAATATATATATATATATATATATATATATATATATATATATATGAAGAAGGATATACGGAAAAAAAACAAACAAAAATCCTTATATGCAATTATGCTGTTTGAATGTTAATATAATGTCAACGCCAGACGTTTCGGTCTAATAAAGCATCTTCAGGACATATTCATAAAATATAATTAACATTATCAATTCAACATGACAAATGTTAATTATATTTTATGAATATGTCCTGAAGATGGTTTATTAGACCGAAACGTCTGACGTTGACATTATATTAACATTAAAACAGCATAATTGCATATAAGGATTTTTGTTTGTTTTTTTCCGTATATTTTTCTTCATACTGTCGAATCTTATCCATATATTTGCTTACATATATATATATATATATATATATATATATATATATATATATATATATATATATATATGTATACGGTGCACTTCTGGGATATTTCTCTTCAGCAATAATCGACATATTCTTCTTGTGTTTGTCGAGTGTTTTTTATAAGTTCCGAAAAATTCAGACTTGCGAAAGCTGTTTTGTCCCAAGAGTGAAAATATAAAATAATTATTCTTCAGATGGAAAATAAGTAATTTTAAGTGATTTGGAAATAGTCATACAGTGAATGATTTTTTTCGCAGTAACGCTATTCTTGTACAAAGCCTGGGGGCCACTCAATGTAGAGGATTACTTTAAGGGATAGTTTGTATGGATAGAAGGGGAAGATGACTTGAACAGGTTAAGATTTTAGTGATCGGGTAAACATCCTTTCGGAAGTCTGTTCCACAGAGCAGTTGTCTGCGGGAAGAAGCTGTTTGAGTGAAACTTATTTCTCACCGATGGAATATGGAGGGAATGTCGGTGGTTTGCTAATATGTATGTGGCATGGCGGGTCCTAGCCATTAACGTTAGACCTGACGTAAGCAAGGAATCTAGTCCGTCTGAGCACTTTACATGGAACTATTAATAGAACAGGAAGGTAAGAAAGAACAGTGCCCGAAAGGTATCGATCAAAACAATAAAGATGTAGATACTAGTATGAATAGTTTGAAAAAATTTGAAAATATTTAATTTCAGAATTTCACAGAGTATTAGAAAAGTAAGGAAAAGAGTGTCCGAAAGGTATTAACCAAAACAATAATGATGTAGATACTCGTTCGGATAATTCAAAAAAATTTGAAAATATTTAATTTCAGAATTTTACAGAGTATTAGAAAAGTAAGGAAAAGAGTGTCCGAAAGGTATTAACCAAAACAATAATGATGTAGATACTCGTTCGGATAATTCGAAAAAGTTTGAGAATATTTAATTTCAGAATTTCTCTCAATATTAGGAAAGTAAGGAAGAACAGTGTCCAAAAGGTATTGATAAAAAATGATGCTATTGTAATGAAAAAAAGTTAGCAGGTGTCGGTTTTAAGAAAGCTTTATTCATCTGAGAATACAAGGTTCGCGTATAGTGTCCTTTTATAGCCGCAGTAAACAGACATAGCTCTGTCAAACAGGATAGTAACAAAACAAGGGGAGACTACTCTTGAGTATTTATGACACTATGTTAGATCGAACAATTGAAAAAAACATTTAATTTCAAAATTTCGCACAGTAAGAAGAAATTAAGTGAAGACTATGACAGAAATGTAGTGATCAAAACAAGAAAGAGGAAGATACTCATTCGAATAATTTCTTTAATAATAATCAAAATGTATGTGCATCAAAACAAAATAGAGCTATTTTGATCCTTTTTTATAGTAGAAAATAGAAACTATTCATTACTTCATTTAATAGGAGTAGATAGATTCCCCTATCGCCCGGCTCGCACTCCTTCCCGATCGTTTGAACGGAGGTAGAGATTTATCCTTTGTTATCCGTTTAGGATTGTGTTTTCAGCTTTTACTAAATTCTACGGCAAATCTATAATACTAACATCTCCGTAAACTCTTTAATTTTAAACTATTATTGTGTTTCCGGTTCTTTTTAACGTCTTATCCTTCTTTTTTACTTCCGGTAGCACCTTCCCCCCTTGCGTCTTAGTGGAATTATCGCCTTGCTTAAAAGTGAATTGATTTGTTTTAAATTCATGCCATCACTTTAAAATTATTTTATGTTTTTAATTATCAGCAAAATTAAATTTCAGATATTCTTGTAATTATATCATTGGTAATTGTCCGTTACATTAATTACTGATATCCTCTGAAACGCGGCATTTCTAAAGGGGAAACGGTAAAAAAAGATTTGAACACTGTTACTCAGAGTACTATTAGAATTACCACGGTAATATTAGTCAAGGTGACTAATATTACTGTTATCCCGACAATACTAACCGCGAGAACAGAAACAGGTTTCCATTTTAGTTCGGAAAATGTATTGATTTCTCCTTCAAGAAAATGCATTTTTTCCACAGTGTAAAGGGAGATAACTATTCACTGTCCACTTAGCGTAACACTTCTCAGCAATGAATCCACAAACGGCGAACAGGGTTCAAACTCCGACTTAATCTATTACATTCACTTTCCCAAAGACACCCGCCAGTCTCGTCTACCCTTCGGCTATATAGTAAGATAGATTGTGTTCTGTAGCATTGGCTGGCAGCCAGTGTTGAAAAAAGGAAACTGTGAATATAACACTGTGCTGAAGAAGAGACTTGAAGCAACAGAAATCTTGTGATACAGAAGGATGCTGAGAATACCATGGACAGAATATGTCATCAAAAACGAAGTTCTAGAGACAATGGTAACAAAAATTACAAATATACATAACGCTAAGAAGAGATGGTTGCAATTTCTAGGACATATAATGAGGAAAGCTGGCTTGGAAAATTTGATACTCACAGGGCAGATTGAAGGTAAGAGGGTCAGAGGAAAGCAACGCATAACTTACTTGGCGAGCTTCGACGAATGTATGGCGGGTCAGGTGTTTAGGAGCAAGATAAAGGAGAGATGGCAAAAGAAGAGCTACAAGAGTCAGGGAGTTGTGGAGAGTCATGAAGGGACACGGAACATAGAAGAAGAAGAAGAAGAAGAAGAAGAAGAAGAAGAAGAAGAAGAAGAAGAAGAAGAATGTGACGTCAACGGGAAACAACTCCAATATTTTCCTCAATAATGCATGGCTTATTCACAGATACTAAATAAAAGGAATGTGTGGAGAGCCATCATCAATAACTAAAGAAAGAACATAGGATATGTCAAGTGAAAAAAGAAAATAATTTCCTTCAGAAATATTCTTGATATCTATTTTGTTTCTTGAAGCTATTTTTATTTACCTATTTCTGAGTTACCCAAAAAATCTATTTTTATTTTATCAAAAAAAGTTCTTTTTAGTTAATACTAACGTTTAAAGCCACCCTATTGAGCGCCATTTAAGCTGGCTCCTGCTGTGGACTCTTGATTGGGCCTTCATCATAATAGATGCAATAGGCAGCAAGAAACTAAAAAAAGAACTCAAAATTGATCACTGAATTTAAGTATTGCATTAATATTTTAGGTTATCTTCTAAATCTTCAACGATAATTCTTCTGCTGCCATTTTGTTTAAAAACAATATGATGTACGTAGGTCCCTACTTTCTATACAAACATTTATTTTTATTTAATGGGTGACTTTTTTTAGGATTTCGCAAATAATTGTGATTATTACTAAATTTATTTCCTAGTTATAAAATTTGTTATCGTACAAAACTTAATCGCAAAAAAAAACATAATAAAAATCACCGAAAACTATCATAGTAATGAAAACTTGGGAATTCAAAATTTCAAGATTGCGGGTCTGGATCCGACCCGGAATATTTTTAATTTGCTCACGGAGTGGGCCTGATTCCAAAATGGTATGATATGTTGTTTTACCGCCTCTAAGAGCAAAGTTGAAAAAGAGTGACCCACTGACATTTGCATTTTATATAGATTAATAATTTTTCTTTTTTTACTTAAAAATTATTAATCATTTTATTTAAAAATGTCGGGCCAATGACGGTTACTCGGCGGTGCCCATTTCCTCTCTAAGTTGCTGCAACAGGTCGTTCTGGTCACCATATTATCAGTAGCAGGGAGTACCGTACTAGACGACATAAAAGACGTAAGGGCCCCTTACTTCTGCACTCATTTCGACAGGTCATATTCAGGAGAAAAAAAAAACATCCGTGGCAAGCTGAATCGGAGAAAATCCTCGACTTCGCTTCGTTCTTGAGAAGGCCATGAATGGAACTCTTTTTTTTTTTTAACACTGCTAGGCGTTGAATAAAACGTTAGAGTGGGCTTTCTTGCCTTGAGCAACGGTCAGTCTAGGAGAAAGATAACTCAAAAAACCGTGAGAAAAAAACATTTTTGTTTCCCTGGTAATCATGGCAATTCACAGATAATAAAGAAAAGGAATCTGTGGAGAACCATACCCGATGATGTACTGAAATATTATGGCATAAAATATTAAATAATTTATATTTTCCCGCCATGTTTTTTTGGATGAACAAGATTGAAAAAACTTTTTAATACAATACACTTTATTTAAAAGCAAATATGTCAAAAAAGATAAGATTATTATTTAAACATATTAAACACATATTTTTAAAAGATATTATTAAGGATTGTAATGTAAATTAAATTTTTATAATACGATAAATTATTTTTTTAATATTATTAATACTTATATTATTTTTACATTTTCTCTTCACTACAGTCTTCTCATTCTGTAACAGTATCTTAGTTAACGCCTTTATTGGCGGTAAGTTTTTATATATATATATATATATATATATATATATATATATATATATATATATATATACGGAGAGATTTTGCACTCCACGAATCCTACCGAACGTTAAAATGTAAGAATGTTGGAAAAACTAATCTGTCATATTCAACAAAGCATGTTTATAAGAAAGGATGCTGCCCACCAGATATACATTATATATATATATATATATATATATATATATATATATATATATATATATATATATATATATATGTTTGTGTATTTGGGCAGCAATCCTTCTTTCATGCACATTTCATTGAAGACGATAGACATTTATAATTTTCGTTTATCTGATTTTCTTAATTTTCTCACGAGACCGCACGAGACCGCACGAGAACTAGCACGCTTTTCTTTAAAGAATTAAACATTGTAAAAAAAAACAACCCAAAAACGATGATTAATAACGGATTTCCTAATCAATTGTTGGATTTCCACATTAGGCGTTTTCTACCTAAGGTAGCTGATAGCAACGCCGAGAATAAAAACATAAACAATAACATCAATATTTTTCATAAAAATCAGATGAACAAAAATTATCAACAGGATGAATGCAGAATTAAGAATATTATAAAAAAAGATGCATAACACCAGTTGACAGTAGCAAAAAAATTAGATTAATTATTACAAAAAATTTAGAACCTCTAACCTTATAGTTAAAAATAATAATTCACCTCCTAGAACAA
>OZ010600.1:58906877-58921877 GCA_963932145.1 Acanthosepion lycidas | reverse complement strand
AGATAGATAGATAGATAGATAAAGAAGATTAAGATAGATAGATAGATATATAGATAGATAGATTGGGCGACATGAAAGAGATGCATATATAAACCGGGGTACATAAAAAATCGAGTTTGTATGTACAATGCGTGATCTCCACTTGTAAGATTCGAACACGTTTTTAAAAATTGCGCCGAGAACATTTGCACACACATAATCGATATGAAATTACCAAAATCAAAATATATATAAAAAAAAAAAAACAAAGCCATAGAATGTCGAAGATGAGGGCGGCAAAAAAAAAAAATGAGAACAAAGAAACAGATAGCACTTGTGTGTGTGTGTCTGTATATGGGAGAGAGTGAGAGAGAGAGAGTGAGAGAGAGAGTGAGAGAGAGTAAGAGAGAGTGTGTAAAAGAAATATAGAGAGAGGTGGGAAACGTGTCGGGAAAAGAAAAGATAGGCACAGAAATAAATGATGCGACTCCGAAGCTATGACAAGAGAACTTGTATCAGTTCAGTAGTAATAGCCAAATGAACAAGCGAGAAAGCGATTGGTAAGAGTTAACTAAAAGGACTATTAATTCGAAGGAGAAAGAATTTCGGCGTGAAACAGAAGAGCCATGATAGTCCGACAGAAAAATTGAAAACTTGAGAGAAATATGAATATTAGCAATTTACTATATTCTTGGAGAAATTTGGAAATTGTTGAGAGTTTAAGAGACAATATGTCTCCATTAAAAAAGACCGTACCCGCTACTGTAGCTCTGGTGACGGCCTAGTATGATGTTGCGGTGAGGCGTAGTAATTTTCTATGTGCAGCGGCGAACCAACACAGACGTGCATTAAAAGAGGACTAGCCGTACTAAGCCGTAGAACGCATTCATATTAATGTCATAACCTTTTTACTGTCTGATCTTCCTTTATGTGTTGTGTCTCTTGAAGACGTTGGCTATCATGGCTCTCCCCAATTCCGTGTCATTTGTAGATCTTTTAGTGATGTAGGAATTACGATGTCTATCAATTAAAAAAATAGGTCAAGTATTCTTCTATTTTTAATTGTATGAAATTTCTTGATTAATAATTTTTAGTCTTAACACTGGCGATTTTTTTTCTATCCCTGGACGAGTGTTATTTTTATTATAAACTAGCAGTAGAGCCCGGCGTTGCCCGGGGATGTAACAGTAAGAGATAGATCAAGTATCGCCATCATAAAGACTGAAAAATAAAATTGAAAAAGATTATTGTTTAAGGTTGACGGACACGCATGTCTTAATTAGGTTTTTTTTTATTTTATTTTTTTTTTTTTTACGAATTGGTCAAACCCAAACTCAAACAAAAACATTGTTTTCAATCGTTATGAGTCTACCGATTGAATAGAATTTTATTATAAACAATTGTCGTGTAAATGGAGTTTTTAAAGCATTCTGAATGTAAAAATAAAGAAAAAAGTGTGCAAGACAATAAGAAACACTACCTGCCAAAAAAAAAGTGACGTTTGTTTGAAGTCGGTTGAAAAATGTAGGAAATCCGATCCCATATATAAACGAACGCACACACGCACACACTCACAAACAACCTTGGTTTTATAAGTATAACTCGATATGAGTTGTCCCCCTTTCATTCTCGTGATGCCTCTTAATCGTGTTTTCAAGTTGATTTTGTGCAAAAACAATTGTGTTTTTCCAATTTTTGGCGCTGTCAGAACCACCGCAGTACTGTAAAGTTCTGTTGAAATCGGTTGAAAAATGTAGGAAATCCGATCCAATATATAAATGAAACAGACACGCACACACACACACACAAACTGGGTTTTATAAGTAAGATACCAGTTAAAATTTTACAGTTTTCCTATTTTAAATTTTCTAATGAAACTTCATTCGCAAATTAACGATTGAATAATCTCACGACTATAATATATCTGCAAGAATTCCCCTATCACATTTAAGCTTAACAACTTTAACAAAATACCGCAATAAAATTAACAAATGCAGGTCATTATTTCAAGAAGTAAGAGGGTACAAATGAAAGATTCAAATCTGATAATGTTTCTGAAGCAGACGTTAAACAGATGAGAATGTTGTCGTCTCCTTTATCTTCCCTTTCTTTCTTGTTAGCTTTCTTTCTTTATTCTCGCTGAAATCGAAGAGCGTCTCTGATATGTCTTTTCCTTTTTACCTCGCGATCAAAACGAAATCGTCCATTTTTTATGAAGAATTGGCAGAGCGTAACGGTCTGCTGTACGTGGGTGATCATAGCCCTTCACATCTACCTCTCCTTTGTAGCCCTTAGTAATGTTTTTCTTCTTTTTGCTATCTCTCCCGCTCTCTCCTAAGTCATTCATTTATGGTTTGGTTTAATTTGTTTTGTTTTACAGCATATCAATCTCGATGATTTACTTAATGTCGACGAGATTTTTATGGCTGATATTTTTTTTTAATTTATAGCTGGTAATTTCTTTTTAGAAACTCGTCGTGAGCATAGCGTTAATTTACGAATGAAGCGTTAGTTTACGAATGAAGTTTCATTAGAAATTATTTTGCAAAAAAGCATTGCTGGTAATAATTTTTTACAAATTATTTCTGGTATTAAAGCCTATTTTTTACACTTACATAGTGTTTTGACCCCAGTTTGGTGGTTAACTATTTACCCATAGCTGGGGCCCTAACAGGTGCTACCACCCCGGGTCAGGGTGAAGCTGGGAACACCAGCAATTAAGAGGTGGTTCTACACTCCTCAAGAGCTCCTGATCAGAGACCATGCTGTTGGACATATTTTATATTATTACACAGGACGCGGATGTAGTTTATCGCCATACCCAGGACGGCATACATTTATAAAAGCTTATTTGGTAAGTAACTTAGTGTTTCTTCTGCCTATTTGCTATCAATGTGTCCTGTAAAATGTAAATTCTCCGAGTCGTCTTTCCTCATTATGATGTCATCTTAGTTGGGACGAAGGGAGCAAGTGTAGGGCACACAGTGAGGATTGAACTCACTACATAGTGAGTGTCGAATTTTCCGAGCCTTCTTTCCTTGCGGGTTGCAGAAACTCATTTTTTGACTATAAGGACAAGCGCCCATTTTGTTCCCATTTTCCTTAGAAATTCCTCGTTGCTCATGTATATTTAGTCCATAATATTCTCATCATCCTTCTGTTGCGCCACATCCCTGTTGACTCAGATATCCGCTTCAGCTGCGAAGAAATTGTCGAGCATTAACTGTCATATAGGATGACTGATGTTACATACAAGTTTAGCACCGTCCTTTGTATTAGGTTGGTGCAAAAATAATGTCGTTTTCTCACATACTAACATATGTGAGAAAACGACATTATTTTGGCACCAAGCTAATATCTAAAGATTTAGTTCTGGATAGTGATTTTTCCAAGCGTAGCTCAGATGTGGCCCAAAGCCGAAAGTAGAGGGCACCCAGTGAGGATCAAAATCACTATTCAGTCTCAATTGATCTAGCGAGACAAGCTTGTTAACCATTATACCGCCTCGAGGTGCCAAAGATTTAGTTCTGGATATGACCATAGAATACATCCGACAGCAAGGTTTCAGATCAGGAGATTGGAGATTTTGATGAGCGTGGAATCATCTTTTAATTGCTGTTGTTCCAAAGTACAACGTGACCCCGGGTGGTAGCACTTGCTAGGGTCTAATATATGGGCAAATAGAAAACCCCCAAACAAGAAAAAAAAAAAAAAAACTATGAAAGTAGACAAATATATATTTATAGTAAATATAGCAAAAATACATTTTTATATGAAAAGAGAACAACGATAGATATTTATAATAAATTGACCAACGATATATTTTTATATAAAAAGAGACCAACAATACATGTTTATATAAAAATACCAACAAAACATTTTTACCTAAAAAAGACCAACAATATATATTTATAGTAAAATTACCGACAATATAATTTTATATAAACAGAAAGCAACAATAGATATTTATAGTAAAAATACCAACAATACATTATATATAAAAAGTGAGCGACATTATCTGATTATAGCAAAAATACCAACCACACATTTTTATATAAAAAGAGACCAACAATAGATACTTATAGTAAAATTGACAATACATTTTTATATAAATAGTTAGCAACTATACCTATTTATAGTAAAAATTCCAACAATACATTTTATATAAAAAGAAACCTACAATAGTTAGTTATAGTAAAAATTACCAACAATAAATTTTTATATAAAAAAAGAACAACAATAGATTATTTATAGTAAAAATGCCAACAATACATTTTATATACAAAGAGACATACAATGCATATTTATAGTAAAATTACCAACATTACATTTTATATAAAGATATTTAGAGTAAAAATGCAAACAATACACTTTTATATAGAAAAAGGCCAAGAATACATATCTATAGTAAAAATGACTACAATATTTTTCTATAAAAAGAGACCAATAATACATATTTATAGTATATTTTCGGCATTAAATGACATAGAAATGTGTTGATATGCCGTTAAAATAACAACAATACATTTTTATATAAAAAGATACGAACAATGTATATTTATAGTAAAAATCCCAACATACATTTTTATAAAGAAAGAGAGCAACAGTATAATTTTATATTATATTTTCAGCATTAAATGACACATAAATTTGTTAATATGCCGTTAAAAATACCAACAATACATTTTTATATAAAAAGAGACCAACAATGCATATTTATAGTAAAAATACTAACAATACATTTTATATAAAAAATGACTAACAATATATATTGATACCAAAAATACAAAACAATACATTTTTATAGAAAAAGATACCAACAATATACATTTATTGTATATTTTCGACATTAAATGACCCATACATCTATTGAACGAGACCTACAATAGATATTTATAAAATTACCAACAATATATTTTATATGAAAAAGAGACCAATAATGCCTATGTAGTAACAATAGCAACAATATATTTTATATAGAAAGTGAACGATACCATTTTATAATAATAATAATAACAATAGATTTTTATATGCTAAAAGACCAACAACAGATATTTATAGTAAAAATACCAACAATACATGTTTATATAGATATAGACCAACAATACATATTTATAGTAAAAATGCCAACTATAAATTTTTATTTAAAAAGTAATCGGGAATAACTGTTTATAGCAAAAATACCAACAACAGTTTTTATAGAAAGACACGAGTAATACATATTTTGTAAAAATATCAACAATACTTTTGTATATAAATATTGAGCAAAAATACCTTTTTAAAGTAATAATAACAACAATATATTTTTATATGAAAAAAGAGCAATAATACATATTTATAGTAAAAATACCAACAATTTATTTTTATATAAAAAGAAACCAACAATAGATATTTATATTAAAAATGACAACAATACATTTTATATAAAATGAGAGCAACAATATATTTTCATAGTAAAAGTGCCAACAATACATTTTATGTAAAAGAGACCAACAATACATATTTATAGTAAAAATACCAACAATACATTTTTATAGAAAAAATTGAGCAACAATAGATATTTATAGTAAAAATGATAACAATACATTTTTATATACGAAGGAGAGCAACAATACATTATACATAATTGTATATTTTCGGCATAAATTACCCATGAATGTGTTGATATGCCATTAAAAATATCAACAATACATTTGTATATAAAAAGAGACCAACAATAGATATTTATAGTAAAAATACCAACAATATATTTTTATGTAAAAGGAGACCAACAATACAGACTGATAGGTAAAATACCAATAATACATTTTTATATAGAAAGAGACCAACAATAATTATTCATAGCAAAAATGCCAACAATACATTTTTATAAAGAAAGAGAGCAACAATACATATTGATATTAAAAATACCAACGATATATTTTATATAAAAAGTGAACAAGAATAGCTGTTCATAGTAAAAATACCAACAACACATTTTTATATTAAAAGAGACCAACAACACATATCAAGTAAATGTGGCTACAATACATGTATATATAAATAGTGACCAACAATACAATTTTACAGTAATAATACCAACAATACATTTTTATATGAAAAAATACCAACAATACATATTTATAGAAAAAATAACTACAATACATTTTTATAGAAAAAGAGACCAACAGTACATATTTATAGTATATTTTCGGAGTTAAATGACCAATAATTGTGTTGAAATGCTGTTAAAAATACCAACAATACATATTTTATATAAAAAGAGACCAACAATGTATATTTATAGTAAAAATGCCAACAATATATTTTATATACAACGTGACCAACAATGCATAATTATAATAAAAATACCAACAGTACATTTTATGCAAAAAGCGTCCAATAACAGATATTTATAGTAAAATGCCAACAATACATTTTTATAGAAAAAGAGACCAACTTTAGATATTTATAGCTAAAATACCAACAATACATTTTATATAAAGTGACCAACAATACATATTTATAGTAAAAATACCAACAATACATCTTGTATAAAAAGAGACCAACAATGCAGATTTATAGTAAAAATACCAACAATATATTTTATATAAAAAGAGACCAATAGCAGATATTTATATTAAAAATACCAACAATACATTTTTATATAATTGGAGTCCAACTATACATAATTATAGTTAAAATACCAACAATACATTTTTATATAGAAAGAGACCAGCAAATAACGTTTAAACAAAATAACCAGCAATCTGTAGTTGAAAGGATACAATTGTGTTCAAAATATATTTATTTGAAGCTATAAAATTATGTTCAGATTACTTCGATGTCGGCATTAAATAACCCATAGATGTGTTGATATGCCACTTAACAAAACCAACTAGCTAAACAAACAACCAATATGAAGGAACTCGTTCATTACATTAATCCATATAATGTCCTACAATTTCTTATAGAAACCAAATTGTATTCCAAAATATAACTTCAACAAAACTACAACATAAAACACATATCACTCCCTCTAGTAATTATATCTACACAAACATGTATATACACAAAAGCTGAGTATCAGCTACCATGTATTCAAATGTCAAAGCAGAATAATATATATATTTTATTACTCCAAAGCTCCCAAGAAAAATTAAATTTCTGCATTAAATAACCCATTAATGTATTGTTATGCTGTTAAACGAACGACTCAAACGATCAATATAGCGATTTTTTTTCTGTTTCTTAATAGTTTGCTTAGCTTTTGGGTGGCATATTTTTCCATTTCTATGCGCATTCAAATTTCGGTGCCGCATTTACTTCTGTTAAGACACGTCCCAGATTATTAACCTTCTGTACTTGCTTGAGTTTGACGTCTCGAGTTCGTAGCGCGCATTTTGGGCTCTTGGTATCGCTAACGACTACACAGTCTGTCATTTTCACAATTGTTTCTCCGGGCTATTAGACCGTCATTCACCAGGCAAGTTCTGATAAATAATGGAACTGAATTTAAGATGCAAAAATCATGGTCGAAAAGTAATTCTAATTAATTCCCCAGGGCCTTTTTCAGACAAGCAATATGGCTTCGTTTTTCTAGGTCCACCGCTGATGTACTGTTGATAATTGTGGAAAGAGTCTATCATGCTCTAGATGAAAACGGCGATAGCCAGGCTGTAGCATTGAGCATCTCGAAAGCTATGGATAGGGGTTAGCGTACAGGTCGCCTCCACAAGCTGAAAAGTTACGGTGCCTCCGGACACATTTTTGAACTGATCCAGTTTTTTTTCTATAAAATCGTGAAATTGTTATGGGGTCCACCCCTTTTTCATACAAGTGGACTCGACCAGTATCTACTTGGACTGCTGCCGTTAAATACCCAGGGTCAGAGTAGTGAGAGTAGACAGTGATTGTGATTGAGTTGGAGGTAGAGTAATAGTGTGAGGTAACCGCTTGTAGAAGTCACAGTTACAAGCACGTAGACTCTAAGTCCTACTTCGAGACTGAATTTACCAGACTGTATATATATATATATATATATATATATATATATATATATATATATATATATATATATATATATATATATATACAGTCCAAAGCTAAACTTCTCTCCACTAAGCATCTGAGAGACCCATCTCTACCTTCCATCGGTATGTCCGATGCTAACCTCCCGTAAAGTGACTAGTTGCTCCTTCTCGGGATAACGTTATAAGCTGACATGATGGAGAAAGACTATATTGAATCCATTGCTAGATCAGCTGTTAAGAAATTTGGTTCACTGTGCCGAGCGAGACAATTTTCTTTCTGATATCTATCTTGCATATGTATAAAACTATCATTCATCCATGCTTAGAATACTGCTACCATATATGGTCCGGTAACCGTGCTATTAATCTTGGGCTCTTTCATAAAATCCAAGGAAGAATCAGCGATAGTATTGGTCCTGATCGAGCGATTAAGCTGCAGTCAATTTCACACCGCCGTAAGGTTGCCTCTCTGTGTCTTGTGTATAAATAATTTCATCGTAATGAATTGGTTGAGCTCTTTACCATGGTATCTAAACCTTTAAAAAAAAATTTAAGCTCTGTACTATACTGGCGTCAATAGCTCATTAAATTACAGTTAGGTTGACTAAATGTAGCCATAAATTCTAAGCTAACTGTTTCTTTTTTGGCGTTCTTCTGGCTTGTAGAACTCCCTTCCGACGACACTTTTAATTCCAGCCATTTTTAATCTGCAAAGATTTATACTTATCTAGTGTCCTCCTTGTTAATCTTTCCTGTTTCCTCTTATTATTAATGTTTCTGTTCCTAATTCTTCCTTATCGAATAACCCCTTGTGTCTAAATGACTTTACTGCCTTTCATGATATCGATTAAAAATGAAACAAAAAAAATACAAACAAACTTGCTAACCATTAAACCAGGAAAAAGCGCCTCTGAATAATTAAGTTACTTATGGGTCAATTTAAGTGTTAATAATCATTTTAAAATAGCGACTACATGTTATTTACATTTGAGCTGCCTAGATGTAACTAAGTTCTATGCTAACAGTTTATTTTCTTGCACTTCTTACTTGTGGAACTCCCTTCCTATTCCATGATTTCCAGCCAACTTTAATCTCCAAAGAATTAAATGCAATGTCAATCGCTTTCTACTGTCCTCCTGATTATTCTTTTTCAATGATTATTAATGTTTCTATTCCTAATACTTACGTACCAGAGAAAAATTGTCTCGCATGACACAGTGAACTGATTTTCTTAGTAGCTGGCCTAGCAATGGATTCAATATAGTCTTTCCCCTTCATATAAACTGATAACGTTAGCCCTAGAAAGTGCAACGTCTCATTTTTCTGGAGGTTAGCATCTGTCCTGCTGATGGAAGGCAGAGTGGAGTCTCTCAGATGATTATTAGCAAGAAGTCTAGTTTTGGAGGCGTTTAAATTGACAAGCCATCTTTTGCCCCAGTTAAGGACGGACTTGAAGTCGTTTTGGACATCAGCTGCCATTTTGATCTTGTCGGACAGATCGGCCTTACTACTGAATCAGAAGTAAATGGTTGTGTCATTTGAGTACTTTTTATTTAATGAAACATTACGAGTATTTCTTTTCCTCTTTATTTTGGCTGATTTTTATCGCCATTTTTTCTCATCCCATCAATCAACACCAATGAGCATGACGACAACAAATAGCAACTAAAAATTTAGATTAAATACTAGGTAAGGATCCGGATGAGGCATGACGCGTGGAACTAGAAATAACGGGAATAAAGGATTCGATCAAAATTCCAAACACCTGAAGAAGACCGGAGCGCACAATAGCCGAAACGTTGTGAATGAAGATGAGGATAACAGTCTAAATAAAAATTTAAATACAATGTCAATCGCTATCTACTGTCCTCATTACTCTTTTTCTCTTCCCGCTCAATATTAATGTTTCTGTTCCTAATTGTTCCAGACCATGTAACATCTTGTGTCTTAGTGGCTTTATTGCCTTGCATTGGGTGATACCGATTAAAAAAATGCTAACCATTACACCAGGACGAAGTGACTCTGAATAATTAAGTTTCGTATAAGTCAATTTAAGTATTTATAACGATTTTAAAATAGTGACTAAATGTTATTTACATTTGAGCTGCTTAGATGTAACCGTAAGTTTTATGCTAAGAGTTTATTTTCTTGCACTTCTCGCTTGTGGAACTCCCTTCCGGCTCCAGGCTTTCTAGCCAACTTTAATCTATGTTATGGTCCAGGTTAGGACCAAGGAAGAACAACACGAACACAAGAGTAGAAATAACGAAGGTATATTACACGAAATGATAATACAAGATGTGGAAGGTGTTAGTATGACTGTCAGTCTGGTTTGGAGTGAACTACTATCGGCCCGACTAGATTCGGTATCTAGCCACTCCCCACAAGGGTTGCATCTGGCACAAGGCCGAGTTTAATGTGGGTTTCCCGAGCCCGTAGGCTCGGCCAAAAAATTCCCGTAGAACCCGTATAAACGGGATAGGGTTGGTCAACCTCCCCGAACGAGACTCTGCCCTTCGGCGGAGCCACGTCCGGGTTCCTCTCTTCTCAGTGGCAGAGAGTTCGACCTTGATTCGGTATCTAGCCACCCCCCCACGAGGGTTGCATGTGGCACAAGGCCGAGTTTAACGTGGGTTTCCCGAGCCCGTAGGCTCGGCCAAAAAATGCCCGTAGAACCCGTATAAACGGGATCGGGTTGGTCAACCTCCCCGAACGAAACTCTGCCCTTCGGCGGAGCTCCGTTCGGGTTCCTCTCTTCTCAGTGGCAGAGAGTTCGACCTTGATTCGACCCTCTCTCTTGAGAGGCGTAGTATACATAGTGTTAGGAAGAGTTCATTCTGTAGTTATAGGTAAGGACCCATGACAATCTACAAAAATTTTAATGCAATGTCAATCACTTTCTACTCTCCCCCTGATTACTTTTTCCTTTTCCCGCTCATTATTAATGTTTCTGTTCCTAATTGTTCCAGACAATATAACCTCTTGTGTCTTAGTGACTTTATTGCCTTGCATAAGATGATACCGATTAAAAAACATCCTGCAAGAAATTGAAATCAAGCTTTTTTTTTTCTGTTATCTCATTGTTCATTTTTGTCGCAACATTCATGGTTGATATTTCGATCATATACTAAAATATTTAGACGCTACCGTATCAGTACACTACGTCAATGTGACCAAATGACTTTATGAGGGTAGGCGACATAAGGAGAAAATTGTGGCGCACACAGTGAGAATCGAACTCACTATTCATTTGTAACTGATCTAAAGAGACAAGCTTGTTAACCTATGTCCCATGTCGATGTGCCCCCTCTTGGAATTAATATGTTCTGTGAGTGTCAAATTTTCCAAGTCGTCTTTCCTCATTATGTGCCCTAGATGGTAACAACTATCTCTTTTTGATGTTAACTCTAAGTGTCCTTCATGATTCCGTTTTCTCTAAAACTTCGTCGTTGTTCACTTGTACGGTCCATAGTATTTTCTTCTGTAGAAGTACAATTCTGTGAGGAGATTGTCCAGCATCATTTAAAAAGAAGAGAAAAGAAAACAACCCCCCCCACCAATTTAAAACAAGATTCAAATCTATATTCTGTACATTACAGATTTTTTTCCACTTTATTTATGAATTTTATTTATTTGGATTCATTTTGAAGGTAAAGAAATATTTCTGGTTTTTTATTTTAATTTTTATAATTTATGTTGGATGTGTTGGTGCGTATTAACAGATAAAATGCCTTGTCCCAAAATAAACATATAACATTAACTAAACACCTGAACATTACCTAAACACAACTAAACATATATAAACATTACCTAAACATTGCCTATACATACCTAAATATTACCTAAACATACCTAAACATTACCTAAACATTGCCTAAACATACATAAACTTTACCTTAACATACATAAACATTACCTAAACTTACCTAAACACTACCTTAACATACATAAACATTGCCTAAACATTCATAAACATTACCTAAAAATACCTAAACATTTCCTAAACATACCTAAACATTACTTAAACATACCTAAACATTACCTAAACATACATAAACATTAACTAAAATTATCTAAACATTGACTAAGCATAATTAAACATTATATGAAGATTGCCTAAACATACCTAAACATTGCCTAACCATACCTAAATATTACCTAAACATACCTAAACATTGCCTAAACATACCTAAACATTGCCTAAACATTACCTAAACATAGATAAACATTGCCTAAACATACATAATCATTAGCTAAACATAGCTAAACATTACCTAAACATACCTAAACATTACGTAAACATTGCCTAAACATACTTAAACATTGCCTAAACATACCTAAACATTACCTAAACATACCTAAACATTGCCTAAGCATACATAAAAATTACCTAAACATACATAAACATTGCCTAAACATACATAAACATTAGCTCAACATATCTAAACATCTAAAAATTGCTTAAACATATTTAAACATTGCCTAAACATACCTAAACATTATGTAAACATACATAAACATTGCCTAAACGTAATTAAACATAGCCTAAACATACCTAAATATTACCTAAACATACCTAAACATTACCTAAACATTGCCTCAACATACCTAAATATTACCTAAACATACATAAACATTGCCTAAACATACATAAACATTAGCTAAACATATCTAAACATTGCCTAAACATACCTAAACATTACCTAAACATTGCCTAAACATACTTAAACATTGCCTAAACATACCTAAACTTTACCTAAACATACATAAACATTGTCTAAACATATTAGCTAAACACATCTAAACATATCTAAACATTGCCTATACATATTTAAACATTGCTAAACATACCTAAACATTACGTAAACATACCTAAACATTGCCTAAACATAACTAAACATTACCTAAAAATACCTAAACATAGCCTAAAAATATCAAAACATTACTTAAACATACCTAAACATACATAAACATTAACTAAACATATCTAAATATTGACTAAGCATAACTGAACATTATCTAAACATTGCTTAAACATCCCTAAACATTACCGAAACATGTAAACATTGCTTAAACAGACCTAAACATTACCTAAACATACGTAAACATTATTTAGAAGTCCACTTTTTTTCTAAAGAAGTAATGGATTTTTTTATTTATTAATCCGCCAGATTTTATGAACTTTACACATTTTTTCGTGGATACATATATTTAAGTAGACGCCCCGTTTGTTTATAAAACGGAAAGTACATTAACGGTGGAGAGCCGAGTTCGAATTCCACTCGAATCCATTACATTTACTTACGCGCTAATGCCCTTGGGGAAGGCATGAATCCTCTTCTTCTTACTCAACTATGACAGACTTGGTTCTATATCTTTTGATGGCAACTACTACAGAAAGAAATGGCAATCTACTGTCTCGTCTAAGCGTGTATAACTGACTGACGTATATTCGATCAGTGTCAATAGGATAGACCGTGTTCTATAGCCTTGGATTTGCGCCTGATCTACCGCAGAAAGAAATGGCAATCTACTGCGGGAAAAATCTGCCTCTTCAGTCATGTATTGAAAGATACATGATCGCCTAAGCGTGTATCACGCATAGCACATAACTGACTGACGTATATTCGATAAGAACCAATCGGCCGATAAATAGGACGTTTGGTGTTAATGGGTTAAAAAACGAAAATAATTCTGATATATGTTAAAAGTAAGTAACAGGAGACATAAGGGCGCCTTTTTATATGAAAAATAGCTTATTACTAATGTTTACGAATACTTCCAAAATTTTAATACGTCATACGTAAGTCGCCGAAAAAAATACTTTGAACGTAATTTTCTGAAAACAATCGGCTTGCAAGTATGCCGTGCTTCCTTTGTTAAAGATATTATTTTCTTTTCGACTAAAAATCTGCTTACGGAATTTTATCAATATTTGTTTCGTTTTATTTCTCAGTCTTCTATGGACCGTCCCATTTTATCCGGTGAGAAATCTTGATTCCGTTCTTTCGAAAGCTTTTTCTTAACACAGGTGTGATGCCGTAAATAGCTTTGCCGTCAAATCCTCTGATGCTTGCTACATTGAGAAAACTGTGAGATTAACAGGCCGTCTTCGATTTTTTTTAAAACTAAAGTTCAACTAATACAAGTCCCAAGAATCACTCACGGTAGAGAGATACGTGGAAAATTATTATGATGGATGAAGAATGTATTACGAATGCATGTGGGGTAGTAAAAAGTAAATATTATTAGGGTAAGGACGACAGGTAATGGTGAGGATAAGGTAAAAACATTGTTAATGATTTTTATGCAAATCTACTGAAAATCAGCAAGAGATTGTTAACGGTCAGAAATTAATACAAGCCTTACTGGCAGAATAGGGCTATTAGATGTATAATGTAAATGCATTGCTAATAGTCTTACTATAGAAATACGTTGAAAATCAGGAAGAAAGTGATTATTAATTTTCAGGGTTATTATATTTTTATATTAAATTTCACTAAGTACAGGGTTCGAAAGCCACTCAAGTTAGAGAATTCCTATTAAAATGGGTATGATGAATGAAGTGGGTGATATGATTGATTGAGAGTTTTTTGTTATTACGGCTTATCAAACTTTTGCAGGTTATTTAAAGCGAGAGAATAATTTAGACTGCAAGAATTGTTGGAAGATAATAATGATTTACTGATACAAATCCTACTAATTAACCCATTCTAATTTAGCTATACTAATTAAGCAGCCCATCTAAACTTACAGCATCTGGTATTCTCGACTGGTCATCCATCTAGGTACAGACTATGCTCGACATTACTTAACTTCAGTGATCAGATGAGAACCAATTTTTCAACGTGATATGGCCGCAAGCCCGCGTTTTTATGAACTCCAATTCATATAGTTTATAGTTTATAGCTAAGTTGGTTCACTGTGATGCGCCAGAGGTTTTTTCTCGCCAGAATCCATTTTGCATATTTATAAATTTGCCGTCTTCTTTGCCGTATTTATAAATATA
>OZ010600.1:58859377-58901877 GCA_963932145.1 Acanthosepion lycidas | reverse complement strand
CTTCAAGGGTAAATTACAAAGACAAACTTACTGTAACTGCGATAAAATCTGCATTTCCTTGTGGTGGTGATTTTTAAAATCACGCAATTACAATATGTCTGTATTATTCAATGAAACTTGTTTGAATATATACAGGTTGCGATGGATAAATTGTGTGTGTGGAGGGTCACTATTTGCCTATAATTGGCGTCCTAACAGCGTCAATGGAAGGTGAGATGAATATCACACGAGGGGCAGACAAGACCCACAGAGCGCAACATTATTTCCGTTAATCCACCGTGTATGCTGCCACTATATTTTAAAAATGAATATATGTTAGCATGATACATTTGTCATTATACCTGGTTCTCAAAAATGGAAATTACCCGTCACATTTATTTTTTATGGCTTACCAACCTAGAAAATATTTTTACATTGTTACAGTTGTTTTGAGGTAATAATGGTTTGAGGATGCAAGTCCTACTAATTAATCTATAACGAGGAGAGAAGAGCTTGATTCATACCTTTCCTCAGTATACCCTATTATATACGATGTATAATCTCATTGTATTTTGGTCTTACGTTCATATTACACGCCATATTTTGTAACCCTCTATCTTGAGTGACTCTTGAGCCGTGTATTGCATTGTTGTACTAAACACAACGAAGACTTGTTCCAACCGTATTGACACGTACGAAACATGTTGAAATACTAGCATTTCTATCAAATATGCAGCCGCCAATCACGCATAACTGATGATTATGTAAACAATTGTTCAATATCTGATTTCTTAATTACAAATTCAGCCCACAGAGGCCTATCAAAATGCATTTCGTTAAATATTAATAGCACAATGCGCTTTTGCTGCCTGTGTTGATTGTCTCCGGTAATGTTGTTGGCCAATGTCCAAATAAAAGCAAATGGATCAGTAAACAGGGATCCTGTTTCATATAAGACATACATAAGTTTGTAGACAAAAAAAAAAAAAAACGACCAAACAAACAAGAAAAACGCGTGATATATAGGAGGACTAGTCAAAAAATATCGGGACTGGTGCAATAAAAAGAAACCACATATCAATTCGGCATCGTAGTAGTCCCCTTACGGAGCCACACACCCTATCCAGCGGCGTATCATATATAGGAGGACTGATCAAAAAATATCGGGACTGGTGCAATAAAAAGAAACCACATATCAATTCGGCATCGTAGTAGTCCCCTTACGGAGCCACACACCCTATCCAGCGGCGTATCATATATAGGAGGTCTGATCAAAAATTATCGGGATTTGTGCTATAAAAAGAAAACACATATCAATTCGGCAATGAAGTAGTCCCCTTACGGAGCCACACACCCTATCCAGCGGCGTATCATATATAGGAGGACTGATAAAAAAATATCGGGACTGGTGCAATAAAAAGAAACCACATATCAATTCGGCATCGTAGTAGTCCCCTTACGGAGCCACACACCCTATCCAGCGGCGTATCATATATAGGAGGTCTGATCAAAAATTATCGGGATTTGTGCTATAAAAAGAAAACACATATCAATTCGGCAATGAAGTAGTCCCCTTACGGAGCCACACACCCTATCCAGCGGCGTAGCATATATAGGAGGACTGATCAAAAAATATCGGGACTGGTGCAATAAAAAGAAACCACATATCAATTCGGCATCGTAGTAGTCCCCTTACGGAGCCACACACCCTATCCAGCGGCGTATCATATATAGGAGGTCTGATCAAAAATTATCGGGATTTGTGCTATAAAAAGAAAACACATATCAATTCGGCAATGAAGTAGTCCCCTTACGGAGCCACACACCCTATCCAGCGGCGTATCATATATAGGAGGACTGATCAAAAAATATCGGGACTGGTACAATAAAAAGAAACCACATATCAATTCGGCATCGTAGTAGTCCCCTTACGGAGCCACACACCCTATCCAGCGGCGTATCATATATAGGAGGTCTGATCAAAAATTATCGGGATTTGTGCTATAAAAAGAAAACACATATCAATTCGGCAATGAAGTAGTCCCCTTACGGAGCCACACACCCTATCCAGCGGCGTATCATATATAGGAGGTCTGATCAAAAATTATCGGGATTTGTGCTATAAAAAGAAAACACATATCAATTCGGCAATGAAGTAGTCCCCTTACGGAGCCACACACCCTATCCAGCGGCGTATCATATATAGGAGGACTGATCAAAAAATATCGGGACTGGTGCAATAAAAAGAAAACACATATCAATTCGGCAATGAAGTAGTCCCCTTACGGAGCCACACACCCTATCCAGCGGCGTATCATATATAGGAGGACTGATCAAAAATTATCGGGATTTGTGCTATAAAAAGAAAACACATATCAATTCGGCAATGAAGTAGTCCCCTTACGGAGCCACACACCCTATCCAGCGGCGTATCATATATAGGAGGTCTGATCAAAAATTATCGGGATTTGTGCTATAAAAAGAAAACACATATCAATTCGGCAATGAAGTAGTCCCCTTCCGGAGCAACACACCCTATCCAGCGGCATATCATAATTAGGAGGTCTCATCAAAAATTATCGGGATTTGTGCTATAAAAAGAAAACACATATCAATTCGGCATTTAATCTCCTTCGAAGTTGTCCCCTTCCGAACCTACCCACCTTATCCAGCGTTGTTTCCATTGATGGAATCATTCCTGGAACTCCTTTTTTGGATAGTTGCATTCTCTTGGATAGTCTCGACTTCTTGAAATCTGTGCAATAAATCTTGAACATCACTAGCTGGCTTTAAGGCCCATTGCCAATCTCATGATAGTTAAGGCATGTTAGTGATGGCCATAATCGTTTAATGAGTCGACAGCCACCATCTTGTATATATGCATGTGCAGATTTCAGACATATTGGCAGATTTATTGGCGGGCCTTAGATTATGCTGACTACCCTCGCTGCAGAGGGATAAGACCCTCCCCCAAAGCGACCACGTTCCAAGTATATGCAAACACGAATAAGAACCATTTTCTACCTTTTAGAATCAAATAAAAACTAGATGATAGCTGCATTTTGAGCCATGTAAAAAGAAACTGGAAAAGATTTCCAACGACGGGAAGTACGATGAAATATTAGGTTGGTGCAAAAATAATGACGTAATAATGTCGTTTTTTGACGTCAAAAAACGACATTATTACGTCATTATTTTTGCACCAACCTAATAATTACATGTGAACTTTTTACTTCTTTTTTTTTTTTTTAAATTCTAATTCAAGGCAGACCTATGTCTACCTCCTGACACTCGTGGAAAACCGACCTACGAGTTCTGATCAGAAAGTATCGGGACTGGCGCTATAAAAAAAGAAAACTACAACACATACCAATTGAGCATTTAATCTCCTTCGAAGTAGTCCCCTTCTAAAGCCACACACTTTATGCACTGTTGTTTCCGTTAAGGAAAGAATTCTCCTTTGTTTGGGGATAGCGAGCGGCGGCTTCGTCACATTCTCTTGAATTTCCTCACGGTCTTGAAATCTTGTTTCTCCTTTCAAGTAGGATTTGATTTTTGAAGAGGAAAAAGTTGCAAGGGAGCGAGATCTGGGAAATATGGTGTTTGTCAATCTTGGGGAATGATTTCTTTGCACAAAAACTCCTTCGCAAGCCATGGTATCTGATACTACCTCTCTGGTGGGGCGAGAAGACCACACGCTACACACTTTCCTTCCAAGAAACTGCGAAAACAACGGAAATGAACATCCTGTTTTGGTTTTCAATAATCTGGTTGGAGTGGCGTGGGGATAGTACTTACATTGAATCCGTTAACTTCTCCAAATCTCAACGCTTCCTGGAAATATAAAAGGGAAAAAGGAACTGCTTGAATTGGAATTCATAAAAAGATATTGCAATGTGTCCCATACAAGACAACTGCTTTTTTTTTTTTTTTTTTTTTTAGCAAGGCTCAAAAATGTTGAGCTTGAAGACAAAGATAAAGTAAAAGCATTCATTACATATGTGGGCTGGTACTGAAACGAGTGCTATAAAAAAAAACTATAATGCCTATCAATTCAGCATTTAATCTCCTTCGAAGTAGACCCCCTTTCTGAAGCCACATTCTTTCTCCAATGTTGTTTGCATTGATGGAAGCATTACTGTAACTTCCTTTTTGGGGATAATGAGCAGCTGCCACATTCTCTTCGATTTCCTCACTATCTTGAAATCTTGGTCCTTTGGGATTTGATTTTTGAAGAGGAACAAGTTGCAAGCGGCGAGATCAGTGAAATATGTAGTTGTCAGACCTGGAAAATGATGTATTTGAACAAAACCCCCTTCGCAAGTCATGATATCTGATAGTATCTCTCGTTTCTTTGGTGGTGGTACCTATTATAATATAGCATAATATAAATTTTTATATAATATATGATTTAATAATAATCATCATCATCATAATAATAATAATAATAGTAATGAAATAAGATTTCATATAAGTTTTAATAATAATACAATGATTTATAATATCATGACATTTAACAATAATATAACATTTATTATAATATAACTTTTAATAATAATATAATATAAAATTGCTTATAATTGAAGATTTCATAATAAAAAAGTTTAATAATAATATAGTATAAGATTGCCTATAATATAAGATTTAATTATAATATTATATTTAATAATAATATAATATAAAATTGCGTATAATATAAGATTTCATAATAAAAAGCTTTAATGATAACATAGTATAAGATTGCATATAATATAGGATTTAATAATAATATTATAAGGTTTCATAATAAAAAAAAAGGTTTAATAATAAGATCGTATAAGATTGCATATAATATAGGATTTAATAATAATATTATAAGGTTTAATGATAATATAATATAAAATTGCGTATAATATAAGATTTCATAATAAAAAAGTTTAATAATAATATAGTCTAAGATTGCATATAATAAAAGTTTTAATAATAATAATAATGTTATAAGTTTTAATAATAATATAATATAAAATTGCATATAATATAAAATTTAATAATAACAACATAAGCTTTAATAATAATATAATATAAAATTTAATATACCAAGTTGGATCAAAAAATATCTTAATGGTGCTCTAGAAAGAAATCTACGAATCATATCTATTCAACTTTTAATCTCCTTCGAATCAGCCCCATTCTGAATCCACAAACTTTATCCAGCGTCGTTCTCATTAATAAACCCATTCTTGGAAAATCCCTTTTTGGAGGATAGAGAACAACTACCTCGTCGCATTCTTTTGGATTTCCTTGATGTCTTGAAATCATGTCCCTTTCAAGTGGCATTTGATTTTTGAAGAGGAAAAAAGTCGCAAAAGAGGTGATCTGAGAAATAGGGTAGTTCTTGGGGTCTGGGAACGTTGTGCTTGGTCAAACACTGATGCACAAGCTAATGTCGCTGATGGAAACTCTGGAGCCTAGTGAGACGACCACATTCTACACACTTTCATTCCAAGCACTGCTATAAACAACAGAAGCTCGTTTCTTTGGTGGTGGTACCTATTATAATATAATATAAAATTGCATATAATATAAAATTTAATGACAATATAAGCTTTAATAATAATATAATATAAAATTTAATATACCAAGTTGGATCAAAAAATATCTTAATGGTGCTCTAAAAAGAAATCTACGAATCATATCTATTCAACTTTTAATTTCCTTCGAATCATCCCCATTCTGAATCCACAAACTAATAATACAATGATTTATAATAGTATGACATTTAATAATAATATAACATTTATTACAATATAACTTTTAATAATAATATAATATAAAATAATAATCTCTCTCTCCGCATATATATATATCTGAAAATATATAGAAAATAGGAAAGAACTGGTTAGGTAAATAATCCAAAGTTCTTTAGTATTTTTGTTATTATTTTTAAAAAATAGTGCTCGATTCAAAAGTAGAGCATAAATATAATTATTTATTTAATCATATTTTTAAATAAATAATTATATATATATATATATATATATATATATATATATATATATATATATATATGGGGAGAGAGAGAGAAGCTTATATATTAGTGCGTATACGCTACAGAGTTGAAGGTTAATCAGCTTCGTTAGGATAGCAACAGTCGCGATACTTTGACCAGACCTCGAATTTTATAGAATGTCCCTACATTATTGCTTACTAATTGTTCAGCCAATGCAAGGCCCTAGATCCCGTTAAGGTAGGTTACTAAATGTTATGGTAATTTACTTAAGCACGCATGGACTCTCCCAGATATAAATAGGAGCAGTTACTGTTTTCTGGAGAGGGAGGTTTCCATTAGTCAGCTCTGACAGTCGGACCAAACATAGTTGCTGTAACAATCTCATTTGTATGTTTGTATTACTGGTCCTGTTAATATATTTGTTTAACTCAATTCCACTGTTTGTGTCTTTATTTCTGGCCCCTAACAAGTCCACAACACTAAATGTGGTTGTTGGATGAACGTAAGAAGTATGATTATGCAGATTATGAGGATACATAGAAAAGATAAGAGTTGACCATAGACTTGAAAAAGTTAACATTGTAGAGATCATGAAAGAATTCACACGGGAATTTGTTGGACGAGGTAGCGGCTCTCGGGAAGAAGATGTCCGAATAGAACTCCCTACTCACTAATGGAATACGAAGGGAATGAACATAATACGACCATCAGGATGAGGCATAGCGGGTCTTAGTTATATTTGAAGTCGGAAATTAACGATGCATCCGATATACTTGTTAAAAAAAAAATATAATTAAGCTTTACTGTATATAGAGCACTTTTTCAACATATGTTTGGACATTGGGCTTACACACCTTAATTTTGTATATATATATATATATATATATATATATGGAGAGAGAGAGAGAGAGAGAATTAATGCAAATATAACATTAATCACATAGGTGATTGATATTACCTTCAGCATACCGACTCCAAATGTTCGTAGACGAGGACTCCAGAAGCTCTACCGTCGATTCCTCAGGTAATATATATATATATATATATATATATATATATATATATTAAGAAATGGACAAAGTCCGACAATTTATTTATTAAAGACATTTTTTACGTTTAACGTTCTTTTTATAGATACAAGTTTTTAAGTAAATGCTCTGTTTATAATAAACAGTATTAAATAACATTTACCGGCCTGAATGTCCGAGAAATTTTCATAGAAAATATTCGTCCTTTGACAGGATTCGAACCTGCATCCTATACGGAACCGTCATTTAGCCTGACGTGCCTAACCGCTCGGCCGCAAAGGATCGTTCGGTTGGCAAGGTTGAAGTTTATAAGCAGTAAATTCGACCTTATACATGAAAATGCAATGGATAAATTTTCGTCCAAATTACGCAAAAATGAAAATAATATTGACAATTCAATTTAACATATATGTTTGCCAACATTACACAAAAATATCTTGAAATAGTAAAGAGTAAATTTATTCAATAAAATCGCCATTGGCTTCAACCACAGCCTCCATATGACTTCGGAACCTCCTGCACTTCTTCTGCAGGGTCTCCTTCTTGAAGTTGGTGAATTTAAGTTGATGAATAATCCTTGCCTTCATCTTTGGTGTTACAAAGAGTTTTGTTGGTGTCTCGCTCAACTGTGCCACACATAGTAATCAAGGGGATTGTAGTCTGGGGAGTTCAGATAGAAGGGGTGATGCCGTCGCAAAAATTGTCTGACAAACATGAACGTGTTCTTCTGCTTGTGTAGCATGGTGCAGAGTCCTGTTGCCAGACACAGGGTCTTTCAGCAGCCACCCTCTTGACCCAGAACAGCACTCCGTCCTCACAGTACTTGATGTCGGCCTCCGTGTTGAGTCTGAGGCCCTCACCAACAAATTCGAGAGTTCTTTTCTTATCAGAACTTTCAGAGTGAGTTTTCCGAGTTGCTGTATCTTCGTAGACTCATGTTTACGTTAAGGTACGTTTCGTGAGCAGCTATGCTGATTCGGGAAAGATCGTCGAAGATTTGTTGTTTATAAACATTAATTTGACACTTCTCTGTAGCTGAGTGGTATAGAAACGCTAGATCAATTGACGGTTCTGTATAGAACACAGGTTCGGTTCCTCTCGGAGAACGCATATTTTCTACGAAATTTCTCGAACATTCAGGCCGGTAAATATAATTAATACTGTTTATTTAAAAAAAAAGAGAAAAAAAAAAGAAAAACAACCAAAAAAAACAAACAAAGCAGAGCCTTTACTTAAATAAATTGTATCTATTAAAATAATGTATAAACAGAAAAGATATTAATAACTGTCGGACTTTGATCATTTCATAATATGTTGTCAATGTTGACGTTAAGTTACGTTTCGTGAGCAGAAAAGGAGAGCATTTACTTAAAATAAATCGTATCTATTAAAATCTATTAATATATATATCAATGTAGTAATCTTTATACATGTAGGGTCGTTTGCACTTAATGTTAGCTCATTCTATCAAGGTTAACAATGGGCGCAGCAGTTTTCTATTGCAATTGCCACAATGAATAAAGTAGTTTATACCAGGATCCAATTCACGCATTGGCTACACTATCAATTGTGGCATGCCAGTGATAAGACTTTTTATGATTATATACGCCACAGATAACAGAGAGAAGTGAATTTGTGCATTTCTGCGTGGAACACGCATCACCCAATCTGAAATTCGAACTTAATGCTCCGATTTCGCTTTTGCTCCCCCCCCCACCCGTGCCGGTAAACGTTATATCATCCGACAACCCATGATTGTACGTGTAAGCCAATGTGTAAACACACTTCGCGGGTCGATCGCCTGGCAGAGACGCCATACATGGAAGTGAAGACGTATCCCATGACGACGGAAAAAGAGATTCCTCGCGAACTCCATATATGGAAGTGTTTTCCCGGCGACTTTCCCCGTATCGAGCGGGGTGCCGCTGCAACCGCCACCTTCGTTCTTCTGTCGGCACGGGTTTTGCGTTCGATACAGTCGATAAATGTTCGGCACGGTTAGTGGGGGAAACCCAGAGGAGACATCGACAGGCACGTGATGCCACCATACTGAAAACACACACACACACACACTCTCTCTCTCGCTCTCTCTCACACACACACACACACACATGCATAACAAATATTTGCAAACGCGTTGACACTCATACAATAGAAACCACGTTATTCTGTACATTCAGTCAATCTGATGGGTGCTGAAAAGTTCTCGTCTCGACAAAGAAGTACTTTCAAAATAACATATGATATCCGGTCATGGGATCAGATGTTTTGGACTTTATCTAGAGAAATTTTAAACCAATTCACGTATATATATATATATATATATATATATATATATATATATATATATATATATATATATACATACACACACACACACACATATATATATATATAAGTGTGTGTGTGTGTTCACTGTAAACTGGCCGCATTTATAAATTACGATTATTTCTACCTTTAGCAACATTTATACCATCTACAATAGCACTTAAAGATACTTTTTTAGAGTAGAATGATAAAAAATAATCCTTGAATGACAAAACATTTTAAGCAAAAGCGTTCGGAACTAATAAACATTTGAACATTTTTGACATTCAATAATCTAGAGAACAACACACTTATATATATATATATATATATATATATATATATATATATATATATATATATATATATTGTCATATAGGAGAAAAATGAGTAACTACCGACTCCGAGGTTCAAGCGTGACACTCTGGACTTAGGAATAAAATAGCGGTGTGAGCCTACTGACTACAGTGATTATTGAGTGACGATTGAGTGGAACTATCCAGTCGAATTAGTGTGAATTATTATGCGTCGATGATTTGAGGTTTGATTTAGGATTTATTGTACGTTAACCTGAGGCGCGCTACTAACAAAATATTCACTGATAGGATTAAATATCTTTAGTCGACTTTTACTTATTTGTTCTTGATAAGTATTTATTTGCGATTCTAATTAAATACTGTTTTATCTTGACATTAAAGCCTTGAGCTATACTTAATTATTAACGACCGCCGTTTCTCACAATACATACATACATACATATATATATATATATATATATATATATATATATATATATATATATATATATATATATATATATATATGCAGCATATCTTCATTTAAAGATATTTAATTGAATAATGCAGACATATTATATTCACTTATTTTATACTGATCCTGTCCAGTTGTCTAATCAGGTTCTTGATGTTAAGATGAATGCCGTAGTTTTTTTTAACCTAAGTTCTTTCGACCTTTTCTAAGATAATCTTCAGGTGCAAATTTGAAGGAATTAAATCTTTGTTCGCCTAAGTGTTAGGAAGTGTTATGCATGTAAAGATTACGTAGCGCCAAACATCTGAGTTGACAAGGGAGTGCTTATCCTGAAAATTCGCACTGAGACTCTTTTACTAGAACCTAAATGTCACTGATTACCGATTATATGTATATATAAAGATGCAATGACCCTATATGCAGTTTTTTTTTACGTTTATGCATGTGATCCTTTGCAGCATTTGATAATTTTAAAATCGCACTTTATACTTTGCGGCAGCTTTTATTTCAATAAAGTAAGTTAGCAATGTTATTCATTAAGGCAAAAGCTAATTATTACTTAATAATCACTGTAGCTCGTTGACCCACGTGTGTATAGGGTTTATCATAACTACTTTTGCGAATTTTTACATGACTTAGGGCCATATCACGTTCAAACATCTGTTCTTGTACAATCGCCGAAGTTAAGCAAACGTAGAGCCTGGTCAATAACTAAATGGGTAACCGATTGGGAATACCAGGTTTTGGATGCGCGGGTGGTGTGGTGGATAACGAACGGCAATTGGAAGCCGGAGAGCTGAGTTCGAATTCCAGTTGGGTTCGTTATATTCACTTAGACGCAAATATCCTTGATGAAAGGTATGAATCCACTTTTTATCTCCCCAGTTGTGGGTTTAATAGTGGGACTTGTATCAGTAAAGTCATTATTATCCCATTCGTCCTTTCCAGGAAAAAATTCTCTTACAATCCCAAATATATATTCTGGCTTTAAACAACCTACAAAAGATGATAACCCATAATAAAAACAAAACAATCGATCAACAGTGGAATGTTTGTAAAATTCGTCTTCATAAATATTACAATACATATTTACGAATACTAACGAAAGTTGAAATGTAAAAATAATAAAACATTGCACAAAATCTTCCGTTTCAGGGCCTATCGTTATAAGGAGCCGACTATGTCTTGTCATATGCGTCTTCAATAGATGACACCCTATTCTGTCCTTGTGCCAGACTAAGCAATTCTTAGTAAATGACTATACTGCATATATTTACGAGACTATTACTCGATTCTATTCGTTTCTGACTATTTCTACTACTATATACACGGCTGTCTTCAAATATTCTCGCAATTTTGCGTTGTTTGTTTTTTGAAGATTCGAACCCAGAGAAACTAGTTTCTTTCTCCGAACGAGAAAGACAAAACAAATAGACCAATAAACACTAAAAAAACAAAAAAACAAAAACAGAATAAATAGAAAAGAAAAGCAACAAAAAAAACAAAAACATTTTTTTTTTTTTTCAAATAAAAATTGCCGCATCATCTTTCATGTTGTATGCGTCTAGCTGCCTAGGACGCATGCGCGTAGAGAACCGCTGCGGAGAAGTGGTAAGTTTAACGGGAAGTGGTGGTAGGAGGAGGGGAAAATTGTGAAAGAGTAGGAGGAGATGGCAGAATAGCGTAAGGTAATGTGATTCCCGCTACAACGTCATTACCTATTCAGAAAGTCACGTGTTTCGTAATGGGCGGTTTTAGCTGAGGATATCCCTGGGATTTCGCTCTCCGCTGGACGGTTCCGAATCGATATTTCCTAAGGAGGAAAAGTCCAAGGAAGCTGTCAAGAGGAAATGAGAGTGGGAGTGACAACAGTACGCAAGCATCACGACTAAAATTATTATTATTATTAATAATAATAATAATCAGAAAGTTATTAATATTAAAAAAATAAATCCAATAATTTATATTATTTGTCGCGGTATACAAATCAGTCGCTGTTTGAACCGAGATAAAAATATAATATAAAAAATATCGAACGCTTATTTTAAAACATATTTTTCCATACGTTGCATATATAGGGCTTCTTGCGCCTTGCTGTTGATACACATGTGCGTCCTACTGTATTGTTTCCTTCAAGGCAATATATTTTAAAAGATGGCAGAATGTTTGATTTTAGTGTTTTTCCAGTTTAAAGATGATTCTTATGTAATATGATGAGTAGGATCACGTGGTGTCAATTAGAATTAACTTGGAGCAATATTAGTATTAATATTCGAGGCCTAAAGATGGCAGAACATATATATTTCGTGCACTTCCATTTTATTGCTGATTCTTGTGTAATTTCATGAGTAGAATCACATAGTGTCAGTTAAAATAGTATGGATTCTTACCATTTTGATTTAATAAACTGTTTCAGTAAAGCAAAAAAAAAAAAAAAAATGATGCCGAGATACGTCGCTTGATACAAAACCGAAAAACCAAAAAAGTTTCGACGACAAACAATAGCGTCATTTGTAATAGCTTAATAAAAAATAAAAAAATGTACCAAATAGAAAGTGTATGTCGTCATATACAACTCTATTTTAATGAGAACCGAAAAAAAACAAAAAAAAAACAAATGGCATTTTGTAAGGTTTCACATAGAAAGTAGCAATGATTTCGAGAATGAATTTAAATCTGGATCTACTGCTAGGAAAGTTGATTCACCGTGTCGTTCTAGACAATTTCCTTTACAAGAATATACATTCATAAGTCTACCATTCATCGGTACACTGAATATTGCTACTACATTGCTGTAATCTAGAAAGTGTTACTGAATGAGGAATAAACCAAAACGCAGGTTTGAAATGAAATGGTAATCTTTATAACATCAATAAAATACAATACTCGCCAGAGGCGTGAAGTAGGTAAACTACTGCTAGTAGTGGACTACTTAAACAGGATATTACTGTCCCCAACACGTACAATAGTGGCAAATTTATTTATGAGGATTGGGACATACCCATTAGTGATCATAGGTACCATATATAACACTATCTATCTATCTATCTATCTATCTATCTATCTATCTATCTATCTATCTATCTATCTGGTGTAACCTAGAATGGGTTACTGAATGAGTCATAACTAAAACGGAGGTTGGAAATGAGACGGTAATCTTTATAACATCAACAAAATACAATACTCGCCAGCGGCGTGAAGAAGGTAAACCACTGTTAGTGGTGGATTACTTAGACATCATATTACTCCCACTTACAATAGTGTCCAACGTATTTATGAGGATTGGGACATACCCATTAGTGTTCATAGGTACGGTATATAACATACATCTAGTTTGGTGCCTCTGCTATGGATCTACAGATCTTTGACAAATCCCATAGAATCTGCAATGTTATATGATCTGACCTGGCATTTGGGTTTCCATCACTTTCCCACTACCGTGCCTATTCCATAAATATTTCATGACAATTGTTCTGGTGAGCTTTCCTCTTTGGTATCCAGACTTTCCGAATTTAAGCGCAGTACTAGATTGGCCGATAGGTCTCATTATTTTATTGCTGAAATTGATAGACGTAAGTGTAAGTTCTATTCGAATAGTTTCTTCTCACGCATTTTCGCTTGTGGAACTCTTTCTTCTTCTGCTTCTATGTGCCGTGTCTCTTCGGGATGTGGGATATCATGGCTCTCCACAATTTCCTGACTTTGTTGTCTTTAATAAAGTTTGTCTTTTGGCTATATCTCTTAATCACATTTTTGTAATCATTTACACAAACTTGTTGTTCAGGACGCAGCTATTATTGCCCTCCACAACTTCCTGTCTTTTGTAAATATTGTCATTTTGCTATATCTCCGTATTCCAGTCCTGCTGACCATTTATACAAGATAGTTGTTGTTCTTCTATTTGCCGTGTCCCTTCAGGACGTTGGCGATCATGGCTCTTCACAACTTCCTGACCTTTGTAGTTATTACGCACGCTCGTTAGGTAGGTTATGCATCTATTTCCTCTGTCAACTACGAGCTTCAATAATTTAAATGCAGTGTCATCGTCATCTGTTTTTGACTTCTGTTCTTTTTATGACCATTTCTTTTCGGTAACACGTTTTCCGTTTCTTTCAGTCTCACTTACTCCTTGCATCTTAGTGGTTTTATGCCCTTTGCTTGGAGTGAAATGATTAAAACGAAAATAATACCTCAATCATATATCAGTCAGTTATGTGCCATGCGTGATACACACTTAGGCGATCATGTATCTTTCAATACATGACTGACGAGGCACATTTTTTCCGATGTAGGTTGCCATTTCTTTCTGCAGTAGACAAGTTGCCATCCAAGGCTATAGAACCCCTGTCCTGCTATTTACCCATAGCTGGTGGAGAAGAAGCGCATTCATACTTTTCCCAAGGGTATTATCACGTAATGGATTCGACTGGAATTCGAACTCGGTTCTCCGATTTCTCAATCCGAGCCGCTATCCATTGCTCCATCGTTAGTAATTTCTAATGGAAACATAAGATGGCGTTATGTAAGGGTTCAGTTAGCAAATTCACTGATGCATTAATAAATTTAATTTTAGCAAAATAAATCATTTGTAGCAGATTTATATTGCAAAAATTAATGGTGGTTCTATACAGCCAGTAGATTCCTGGAGATGACGATAAACTATTAGGTTGGTGCAAAAATAATTTCGTATTCTCACATAGTAACATATGTTAGAAAACGAAATTATTTTTGCACCAACCTAATACAATGCATCTGATTGAGAGACTGGTGGTTTTGAGGAGCGTGAAACTACCTCTTGATTGCTGTTGTTTCCAGTTACCACCCGAACCCAGAGAGATAGCACCTGTTAGGGTCCCAGCTATGGAAAAGTAGTGAACTACGAAAGAAAAACAAAACACTATAAAAAATATAACAATACATTGTTATAGTAAAAATACCAACAATGCGTTTTTATGTAAGAAAAATTGCCAAAAATACATATTTATAGAGAAATTACCAACAATATATATTTATAGTAAAATTACGAACAATACTTATTTAGGGTAAAATGTAAGGTTTCACATACAAAGGAGCAATGCGTAAGGCTTTAAATACAGAGTAGCAGTAGTTTTAATATTTTTAAATTTATTTCCTGCCAAAATAAATTTTCAAATAGACTAGAGAAGAAATTATTTTATTTGAGGTGTAAAAAAAAACAAAAAAAAAACACCCACCCTGGACATCCTTATACAAACCAACACATTTACTCAATATTTCGAAAGATTTCTGCTAATACCTGATTAGGTCGGGAGATTGATTGATTGATGGAATTATTTTTTTTTTTACGGGTTATCAACACTAAGTGGCTTATTTAAGCCGAAACATTTTTTGGGGATTGTAATAATATTTTTTTTTTTTTTTGGCAAATGAATATTGTCTTAACATTATTTATTTTTTTACAATAACGATGAATTTTATGGATACATTACCTACTATTTAACCCATAGGGGAAGATACAGATTCATAACATTCTCAAGGATATTTGTGTGTAAGTAAATGCGCCGAGCCCGACTGGTATTCGAACTCTGCTCTTCGATTTCTTATTCCGAACCGCTATCCATTATAAACCCCGCCCCGCACATCCTCGGCTGGGAGGATTCGAGGACAAAGCGTTTCATTTGAATGTTAAATGAAAGGAGTCGTTCTAATAAGGGAGTACCTGATGTGTTATTCTCCCTCCCCACCAACCCCGTCAAAATCTGTTATGTTATCTTCACATACTGACAGTAACAACAACAACAACAATAATAATAATAATAATAATAATAATAATAATAATAATAATAAACTGCGGAAAATATGATGACACTGCCGACCATATTATCTCAGGATGTCCGGAACAGGCAAAAATGAATATACGCAGAGACATAACAAGGTAGCAACATATGTGCACTGGAAGATATGCAAGGAGAATAAAATAGAAACCACTAAGAGATGGTATGACCACCAACAAGACACAGTTACCCAAAATAATGATGTAACTATCCTCTGGGACATGCCAGTTCAAACTGATAGAGAAATAAAAGCCAACAGACCTGATATTATAAAAGCCAAGAATTTCAGGAAATATATGCTTATTTGCATAGCAATACCTCCATTAAAATTATCGAGAAATTGTCCAAATACAATGATCTAGAGATCAAAATTAACAGGATGTGGGAAACGAAGACTGAGGCAGTACCAATAGTAATCGGAGCTCTGGGACTCGTGAGAAAAGAAATGGATAATTTTACTAACAATGTTCCAGATAACATCAATATACGAGTCGCCCAGATGATCGCTCTACTATTAGGAAGATCCTATGTACTAAGAAAAGTGCTATCGATTAAATGACAATTCTTCTATAAGGACTAAGGACTATAGTTTGGACCTGTCTGTACATGTACACAGCAGGAAATATAGCATACACAAACAGTAATAATAATATTAATAATAATAATAATAATAATAATAATAATGGAGAGAGGAAGAAGGTGATGGTGAACAGAATGGAGAAGTAGAAAATGTAGAAGTTGAGGATAAAGAAGGAAAAGGCAGACGTGGATAATAATAATAATAATAATAATAATAATAATAATAATAATAATAATAATAATAATGGAAAGATGATGGCGAATAGGATGGAAAAAAACTATGGAGGAACTGCCCAAATACAAGGTTATGAAGATCGAGATAAACAGGATGTGGGGAATGAAGATTGAGACTGTACCAATAGTATACGGAACTCTGGGACTCGTGAGAAATATAATGGACAATTTTACGAAAAGTTTTGCAAGGTAACATCAAAATACAAGTTACCCAGAATATCGCCCTACTAGAAAGATCCCATATACTAAGAAAAGTGCTCTCAATTAAATGATAATTCTCCTATAGGGCCTAAAGACCATAGTTTGGACCCGACTCTACAGGATACAAAGCAGGAAACATAACATATACAATAATAATAATAGTAAAATAATAATAATAATGGCAAAGTTTTGCACTGTTCTTATAAAAATTGTTATTATATCGCAAACATTTGGCTGTGGTGCATGTTGCTGGTATACTCTTATCAAATTGGGTGTCATTATGAATATACTCAGTTTCGTCTATTTGTACCTAAGCATCACTTTCTTGGCGGATTTTTCTCTCACACAGTCTTCCTAGGTATGACGATGTACTATATCTGACAACAATGTGTCTGATCGGCAGATTGGAGGTTTTGAGGAGCGTGGAACCAGCTCTTAATTGCTGTTGTTCCCAGGTCCACCCTGACCGGGGGAGGTAGCACCTGTTAGGGTCCTAGCTATGGGCAAATAGTGAACTCCCAAACAAAAAAAAAAAAAACTCAAAAGTACATCTGTGCAATAAAATGAGCCACAGTGCATTTTTCCTAGCAAAACGACAATTAATGCAACACCAGAAAAATACATTTCTATATATATGAAATTACAAATTTATGATCTACAAACTATATATCTAAAAATATATATATTTTTACTCTGAAAGTATAAAATTATGTTTTTATTTTTGTTTTATTTTTTTAAGCATTCAACCCCAAGCAAGGCGGAGAGCCACTAGGACGCAAGGGGTTACAGAGAATGGGGAGCAAGAGTAAAGAGGCGTGACAGAGGAAAGGATGAAGAGAAGTTTAGTGGGTAGATCAGGGCATCAGGGGACATTACATTTGAATATTGGAGATTATAGCTATCAGGAAAACAAGAACTGGGGAGGGAGTTCCACAGGCGAGTAGTGCGAGACATGAAGCTATTGGAGAGACGGCTACATTTAACAGTTTCGGCGGGGTGAAAGAATAAAATTACATTATATTTACAGTAAAATTACCAAAAATACATTTTAACATCTACAAAATAAATATATGAAAAAAAAAAAAATACCTTTATCCTGAAAGCATAAAATTTTGTACAAGATTTCGACAGCAAATAACCCATAGAGATGTTGATATGCCGCTAAACAAAACCAACCAACCAACTCACAAAAAATATGAATAAAGAGCAAACCTATCTTTCATGACTTCTAATCTTAGTTGATTAAAGATGTTAACATGTAAAGGCTTTCTCTCGGGGAATTAAGATTAAGATACTGTAAATACAATTACACAGATTTGCTTGTCATTCACCTGACCTTAACTAGGCAAGCGTGTCCACTAGCAGCTGGTTCACCGTATATATCTGCTCATGAGCGGGAGTGGTAGGAATAGCATCGTGGCTGGGTGTCGTGAGGCTTAGTTTTTTAGATACTAGATAGCTAGCAAAGGCCGGAATTAGAGATCGTCTAATGGCACAGATTCACCCAACTCAAAGGGAATTTATCACTAGGGCCAATGTACAAGGTTATACTCTTATTTTTATCAAAGTCCGTCATGTGCGCCTCATATAACTTTATCAGAGTTGGGTGGGTCATGATGAGTATATCAGGCTTCGTATATTTGTACCTCGGCCTCACTTTATTGGTGTTGCTCTCTCACTCACTTTTTTATAAGCATTTCACCCCAAGCAAGGCGGGAGTGCCACTAGCATGCAAGGGGTTACATAGAATGGGGAGCAAGAGTAAAGAGGCGTGACAGAGGAAAGGATGAAGAGAAGGACGGGGAATTAGATCAAAGCATCTGGAGATGTTGATAGACATTGCTTTTGAATATTTGGAGATTATAGCTATCAAGGAAGCAAGTAAGAGGAAGAGAGTTCCGCAGGCGGGAAGTGCTGGATATGAACCTATTGGAGTAGAAGAGACGGCTAAATTCAACCGTTTCGACAGGACAGAGATGCCAACCTAGTAGCATATTTAAATTTATGCTGTTTGCGAACCAACGTATGTAGCTCGTCGGAGCAATTACCGTGAAAGTATTTGTAGAAAAGTCAGAGGGAAGCGACGGCACGTCTGTGAGAGTCAGATCAGGTCCAAACACATAGCATATCCGTCTCTGGATTTTGTCGTGGGCCTTAATAATAATAATAATAATAATAATAATAATAATGGGAAGAAGAAGATGATGGTGAATAGGATTGAGGAGGAGAAAATGAAGTTTTGTCGTGGGCCTTAATAATAATAATAATTAATAATAATAATAATAATAATAATAATAATAATAATGGGAAGAAGAAGAAGATGATGGTGAATCGGATTGAGGAGGAGAAAATAAAAGAAGATGAGGATAAAGAAGAAGGAAAAGGCAGAGGGGAATAATAATAATAATAATAATAATAATAATAATAATAATAATAATAATAATAATAATAATGGGAAGAAGAAGATGATGGTGAATTGGATTGAGGAGGAGAAAATGAAGAAGATGAGGATAAAGAAGAAGGAAAAGGCAGAGGGGAATAATAATAATAATAATAGTAATAATAATAATAATAATAATAATAATAATAATACCTCTTCCGAATGTCTCAGTTATTTCCTTTTAACTCATCTCTCCAAGGTTTTTTGTTCACCACCCCGTAGCCATGTATTGTACTCACACATATTTGGGTCAAGTCACTGGATCCAACCAAACGCAGTTATCCACTGGGCCATGTGTCTTCGAGGACACATGGCCCAGTTGATAAAAGAGGGGGTTGAGTTAAAGGGAGATAAATGGGACACCCGGAAGAAACATGACACGTGGAACTAAAATTATCTAACCCCATGGATGGAATAAAGGGTTCTGTTCGAAATTCCAGCCAGCTGAAGAAGGCCGGAGCGTACAACGGCTGAAACTTTGTGAATGTGACAACAAAGAAGAGGACAACTGTCCGAACAATGTAAATAATGTAAATGCTTTTGATCTATATGTCACAGTTTAAATTGTGCAGTAACATATTTAAAATATCTACCAATTAAAATAAAATTGAAATAAAAAAAAAGTTCATTATAACATTCTTTGGTATATACTGCTAGCAATATGTATAGCATGTGTACACTGTAATCAGTTATCATGGATTACTAACCATGGATTCATTCAGTTGTGTGCCATATACAGGCTTAAACGATCATGTATCTTTCGATACATGACTGACGAGGCAGATTGTTATTTCTTTATGTGGTAGTTGCCATCCAGCGCTATAGAATCCGGTATGTTCTGCTATTTACCCATAGGTTGAGGGAGAAGAAGGGGATTCATACCTTTCTCAAGAGTATTAGCACGTAAGTGAATATAATGGATTTGATCGGAATTCGATCTCGGCTCTCCGATTCCTCAATCCGAGCCGCTTTCCATTACTCTCCCAATCATGGATTACTAATCAGTAAGAGATACACATTTTTTTTTCCATAAAATATTAAATTGTACTTTTTATTTTTTGCTATATATATTTTTGTAAAATTTTATTTATTCGTTATGAAAATTAAATGCTTGCATTGTAATCTTAGGTGGGCCCACTTTGTCTCCTGGCAACCGAGTCCGCCACTATTTACAATTCTTTCAGACAATAGCAAATTCATTCTCATCAGCTTGAGAGGATAGGATGCCCCATTCAAATAGTTCATCGTGCTGAAAATAAGTGTCGTCTTTTGCCAAAAATCTGGGATACCCATGAGTCATAAACAGTGAAAAAGATTTTAAAATTCCATCTGTATAACTCGTAACGGCGATCCTTGCGTGTACAACAACAAACGCTACTACTGCGTCTCTTCTTCCCAGTTTAAAACTGCCTCACACTTGGTAATAGCGAGTGACGGGTCATCTGCTCCTAAAAGTGTGTAAGCTCTTTCTCCGGCAGATACAAGTCACAAACTATGGATCTCGTCTCAAGACCAAAGAAAAGACATAACGGATTTTAAAACTTAATACTCGTGGCCCGCTACGGTCAGTAATTTCTTACACTTGCAAGGTCTGCTTTTGAGGTACTCTCGTGTTTATACGCCGATAGAAAACGAGCTTTTACGAGACTTGAAAGAAGATGTAGTCGTGTTAACGATAATGGCATAAAAGAGTAACGAAATTACTTCGCTATTCCAATCCCGGCTATCATTTATCCGCTTGTACTATTGTTTAGGAATCTTGCTTACACATTTGTACACGCGTAATAATATTACTTTATTCGGGCTTTTTGGAAGATCGTCTGTTCCCGTTTCTACCTTACTTTTGTTTTGTTTTTTTGCTTTTCGTGCAGTCTCAGTCTATTTTATATGATATGCTCTACTTTGACTAAGCATTATAAAATGCTATATTTCCATATGCAATACCCTTTCTTTTTCCAATGCATGAGTGTAAGTTTGTAAACATTTAATGTTTAAATATCCTAAAATACAAAATAAACAAATAAAAATAAAATAAAATAAACATCCTGCTTTCGCTATATGTAATGAATCGCTTGTCATTTATGCATACGACAGCGCATGCGTGTTTCGACATTTTAGAAATATAGTGGACATCGACCAGGGACTAGGGTAAACGTTTAAGACCATCAGATGTTTTCGGTTTTTAAGTGGTGACTTGACCCGCATGTAAATATTTGCTATTGAAACTTATATTTTTCATTACACAATGTTAAAAGACCTACCTAATTAGCATACAGATGCAACTATATTTAATATTAAACTAAATTATTGAAGTTTAATTTCTTTATAGCTTTTTTTTATATCTGGCTCGTTCTGTGATTTTATTTGAATTATTTATTTGATAATTTAAGGTCACTGATAGGCAGATATATCAAACAGTTTTCGTAATTACATAATAAACGAAAGTTGTAAATATTGAACAAAAAGAACGTCATATTTTACTATAGGAATGCGTTGCTAAAACATACAGTAATCGTTGTTGATGTAACTCCTTCTATCAACGTAGGTTTTTTTAAACAGACGCATCAAAACTTCCATTCACGCGAACGAACGTTATAAAGTATTTCTCAATCTAAATTAAATTATTCTGTGTATTTTGGCAGCAAATATATATTTTTTGTAATAATATTTACCTTAAATGCGTTATAATGGATGCGTGAATAGTCAGCGTAGAGTGAAATCGGCGAACCGAGTTCAAATTACGGCCGATGGCTGTTTGGTTCATTTTACGCTAATGCCTCTGGATAAAGGCGCGAATCCACTTTGCTCGGGCTATTTGTTAAATAGAAAAGCATTCTGGCCTCTCTTTCCTTGAGGGCGGCAACAAGTCTTGGAGAGGGAAATTCAAAATGAATTCAAAACCTGCCCGAAGAAGGCTTGGTTCCGTCAAGCTGTATATTGCCCTAGACGCATCAATTTTGGTCATAGCCGCACTAGACATAGAACCCCTACGAATCGAATAGGCCCCGGGATTCATGATGCGAAATTCAATTATAAAGCATTTTACTCCTTTACTGATACCCGGATACGAGTTGCTATGCTATCACAGACAGGATGCACTTAGTAACAGGTACCATATTTGTGAAACATATTAATTATCGGCGGGGAACTTGGAACAGATATAACGAGGTTCAAATTCCAGTAGAATCCAGTGTTTACTTTCTCACTGATGCAGTTAAGAATGCTATGAATTCATTTTTTTCTGAGCTAGGGGTTAACAGCAGAGTAGGAATTTCTTAGTTACCGGGCAGTTTAGAATTCAGAACCAGGCGATATTGGACTAGCAGCACTACACTTTAAGAAAAAAAAACTGCTTGTTACAAAAACGAGAGTAACAACGCCTAGCGTGACGTGGCGTGGCGTGGCTTGGCTTCTATATTCCACAGCGAAGACGAATCCGAAATTATTGTCTCAACATACAATTCTAGTTATCTATTTTTAACTATTTGTTTATCCATATTTATTTTGAAAATATTATATAATACAATTATATTACGTACTATTTGACAATATATACATTGCAAGTAATAATAATATAAACATTAGTTGAAAATCAAGAAGGGTTGTCAATGCTCGGGAATTAAAACCTACAGTAACGACAGAATAGGACTATCATGTGCATACTCATATAATAATTTTGCTTGCCCCTCTCTCCGTTAGTTCATCAGTTCGCACGACCATTACGCCCTGCCAGTATCTCATAAATAATGAACTATTCCGTTCTGATCGCGTGTAAAAACAAAAGACATATCGGATGCACTACTTGGTTTCACTGAAAAAGAAAAGAAAGAAAGATTTAACGTTTCCTGCTAATATTTCATAAATAACTTACTACTCCATTTTGATCGACAAAAGACACATCAAACATGCTGCTTGGTTTCAGTGAGAAAATGAAAGAAAGAAAGGGAAGACAGAAGTGTTTTACGTCTGTTTCAGTGAAATGGAAGAAGTTGCCAATTTCAAATCTTTTCATTTGTACGTACATTTTAAAATAACGACCAAAATTCATGTTTATAGTTGTCATTGCAATATTTTTTGTTAAAGTTGTTCAGCTCAAATATTTAACGATCCGATAGACGAATTTCTACGGATATTGTCGTAGAACTCGCTGTAAGCTTATTCAATCATTAACTGAAGAATTAATATTCAACCAAAAATTCAAATAGGAAAACCGTGAAATTTTCACGGCTTAAAACTACTATAAATAAATGGTAAATCATCTTGCTACAGAAATGCATCGAAAATTATTTTAATAGGTAATCGTTGCAGATTTTTTTTTTATTATAGAAAAGAAATACTCTTACTGATTTACCATGAAAATACATTGAAAATCCTGAAGAAAGAGATTGGAACGGGTCAGATATGATTTTCAATGCTTATAAAGTGGGCGGTCATGTTTGTCCACAACTTCCTCTTCTTTGTAGCTCTTAGCAATATTTGCCTTTTTTTTTTGACATCTCTTTACACAAGCTCATTAGGTATGTAAATCGACGTTTTACCTCCGTCCCTCTCGTCTTCAAGTTCTGTAAGTGTCAAATTCACCGAGTGCTCTTTCCTCATTATGTGCTCCTAAATTATCAACTCTTTCTTTCTGATTCAAATACAAGTATCCTTTTTGCTACCATTTTTCTTAAAATGTCCCAGTTGATCACATTCTCCGTCCATTGTATTCTCAGTATCCTTCTGTAACATCATATCTGTGTTGCCTCAAGTCTCTTCTTCATCTGTAAGAAGGCTTACGGCCACATCACGATAAAACACTGGTTGCCATACGATCACCGAAGCTAAGAAACGTCGGGCCTGGTCAATACCTAGATGGGCGACCACTTGGGAATACCAGATGCTATAAGCTTGGATGTGGAGCTGGTGTAAGGGATAATTACCCGGAATTGTGTATCGGAGCGTCGAGTTCCAATAACCGTTGGGTTCGCTATATTCACTTACTTGAAAATATCGGTGGGAAAGATATGACTACAACTTCCCCCCTGCTATGGATTAATTAGTAAAACTTGTATCGTTAAATCGTTATTACCTACAAAAAAAAAAAAAAAATTCTTACAATCTAAAAATATTTTCTGGCATTAAATAACATGATGTTTTCTCTGGTGCTCCGACCGCATGAATTTAAGCGTGCTACTAGGTTGGCATCTAGGTCCCACCCTTTTACTGTTGAAACAGTTAAATGTAACCGCCTATTCTACTCCAACAGCTTCTTTTCTCACACTTCCCGACAGTGGAACTCCCTTCCTGTTAATTGCTTCCATGATAAATACTATCTTCAAAATTTTAAATGAAATATCAATCGTCATTTTCTGATATATCGATCTCCGCTCTTCTTTATATACTTTCCACAAACCCCTCCCCCATACCCATTTTTTTCTTTTAATTTCACTCTGTGTAACCCCCTTTGTGCTAGTGGCAGTCCCGCCTTGCTTGGGGTGAAATGCTTAAAAAAAAAAAGAAAAAAAAAAGAAAAAAAATACATTCAAAGGGTTGATAAATCATAAAACAAATCAACCAAACAACAATAAAGAAATTGTCTGTTCTTTAAAATGTTTAAACATATTAAGACTAATATTTGTCCTCATTAAAACAAATTAACTTATCCGCAGGATTTGTCTCTGGAATGTTGGTAAAAATGATCAAAACTTGTATGTGTTTTCATTCGGTAAAAAGGACGATCAATTTAAAATAAAAATGAAACGAACTTGTCATTAGACGGTTCGATAAAATCATTGCATATGCCAGGTGTATGAAGAATAAAAAGAAAATAATTTGATTTTAATGTAGGTTGTATCTGCAAAGAAATTGGGATGTTCCCTGAGACTGTCATTATACGCTTGATATTGTACGACGGTCGATCGCTACACGGTCGACAGCAGAGAAGCGCTTCGCATAGTGTCATTCGTACTCTCTGTGATACTACTACTAGGTCTAGCAGCTAAAATAACGGAGCGATCGTCTTGAGATTAGACAAGACTTTTTAGGCTCTAAAATCCACATAATATGCACATAATAACTATATAAACCATTTATACCTATATCTTGTAATATATATATATGTGTGTGTGTGTGTATAGATAGATAGATATAGATATATGTATAGTGTCTATACAATTATCTAAGCTAAGATATACGTGTGTGTGTTTGTGTGAGTGTGTATATATATATATATATATATATGTATACGTATATATACATTATATATATATATATATATATATATATATATATATATATATATATATATATATATAATATAAAAGACTCAAAGACTAATATTCCATGGTTAGGATTTATTACATTGGAAAGATAATCACGATCCAATTCATTAGACTTACAAATTCAAAAGGCTTTTTGAATTTGTAAAGATACAAATATTAATAAGAACACCGGATAATATATCTTACTGTTCTTTCAGTTTATTATATACACTTATCTATCTATCTATCTCGCTAGCCATATATATATATATATATATATATATATATATATATATATATATATTCTGTTAAAAACTAATTAATAATATTAAATTAACTGTCGGATTAAGTCCATTTTCATAATATATATATCCTGTATAACATTGATTTTCATCTAATATATACACTATATATATATATATATATATATATATATATATATATATATATATATATATAAGATGAGATGGAGAAATTCTCGATTAAATTATGCAAATATGTAAAATAACACTGATATCTCATTTTGACAGGTATATTTACCAAAATTGCACAAAAATATCTTGAAATACTAACGAAAACATTACTCAATAAATTCACCATTTTCTTCAACCACGGCTTCCAGACGACTTCGGAATCTCTTGCAACACTACTGGGTTGTCTCCTTGTTTAAGTTGGTGAATGCTGCCATACTAATCAAGGGCTTGCAGTCTTAAAAGTTATGAGGTCAGATGTAATAAGCGATGTGGTCGTAGAAATTGCCTGACAGCCTCTTGTCACAGAGCAGCATTACCACCTCAAAGCATTTAATGTAGGACTCCGTGTTGAGTCTGAGGTCATGTGGGAAGATGGATGGAGATTGATTACTCGAAACAACTTCGTAATCACCATCAGACTCATCCAATTATTTCCGAATCATCTGCGCTGTCCTCACATTGACACGCAAACAGAGTGAAATGTACGTATTGATGCTTCCGAGACGAATTCTAAACAGTACAGCATATCGTTTCTAAATTTATGGCGGAGTGAATTGCATCATAGTGCTCTTTTTCTCACAGACGGTGCCCAGTTGACCATACTATACAGTACAGTCGACAAAATCGAAAACAAAAAGTGCGCATGCGCGAAAGTGGAAATATAAAATGGCGGCAATTTAACCATCTTAGCTGTAAATCATATATATATATATATATATATATATATATATGCAGTGTATATATTGGCTGGAAATCATTGTTTAGACTATATATATATATATATATATATATATATATATATATATAATATATTATAATATAATGTAAAAGCTCAAACACTAATATTCCTTGTTTATAATTTATTACATTGGAATCGTAATCACGATCCAATTCATTAGACCTACAAATTCACAAAGCAAACCACCTGGATTTTATCTTCTTGAAAATATATATAGATATATTGACCACTAATATTATCAATATATATATATATATATATATATATATATATATATATATATATATATATATATATATATATATATATATATATATATATATATATATATATATATATATATATATATATATATGTGTGTGTGTGTGTGATGCTTAAACAATGATTTGGAGCCAATATATATTAATTAATATATATTTTTTTTTATACTTACTTTTAGGGATACCATAATTTAAGTAAACGCTCTGTTCATTTAATAAGTTATATTAATTACATTTACCGTCCTGAATGTCAGAGAACTTTCGTTGAAAATATGTGTCCTCCGATAGGAATCGAACTTGTATCCAGTCAGGAATCTTCATTTCGCCTGTAGGATACAAGTTCGATTCCTGACGTAGGATACATATTTCCTACGAAATTTCTCGGACATTCAAGCCGGTTATTAATACGGTTTATTATAAAAAGAGCATTTACTTAAATAATTTGTATCTATAAAAATAACGTATAAACAGAATATATATGAAAAAAATTTTCGGACTTAGTCTATTTCGTAACATAGCGAAGGCTTATTGTATTAGCCTAATGGTTATTGTCTGGGCTGTAACGGCTGTGTTCCAAATTATTTTTAAAGGTTATTAAACGACTGCGGACCCGAATGTGGTTTTATAGCGGTTTCATAATGTTAATCTTTTACTCTTATACATTATTCTTCATTTATTATTATTATTATTATTATTATTATTATTATTATTATTATTATTATTATTACGTCTTCTTGGGTTTATATGTGCATTCGTAGTTTGTTAATTTGTGTATTATTTACCGCATATACACGTGTATCATGTGACATTTGAAGACCTAATTTTCAAGCTAATTTTAAGGTGGTCACATCATACTCTTGATACAAAATTGCCAACTCGGGACATAGCAAGAAGAATATTTACTCACGCTTTTCACCGTTGTCTTTCGTCTCTTAACTACAACTGATTTCAAAATTTCTGATATCACTCTGGCACAAATATTTCCAGTTATTTCTATCCAGGGCAAGTCTCTCGAAGTTAGTATGAGGCACATTCACATCTGAAAGGTTACTCTTTAGATTGTCTTTACAGCTGAGCCACGACCGTTCAAGAGTCCTTTGTCCACTGTCAAGCTGGCTATACATGAGGACCTTAGTTATTCTGTCGTCAGTGATTCTTGCAGCAAGGCCAGCCCAGCGAAGTTGTGACTGCATCAGGAAAGTCTCAATTCCACGAATGTTGCATTTTGCGAAAAGATCAGCATTGGACACCCCATCGCCAAAAGTATAGCCACTAACAGAGCGAAGACAACCTTTAAGATATCCAGCTGATTGATATCAGACCTATATAGGGTCCACGATTCTGAGCCGTACAACAGTGTGGGCACAACATAAAAATGTTCTTTTGGTACGCAATTTGATTCTTCTCTCATTCCATAGGCGGAATATATATATATATATATATATATATATATATATATATATATAGAATATATAAAGAGGATTTACTGCACAACGCACACACACACACATACATATATATATTTCTGAGATGAGGTATTGTAATTATTTACATTATTTAGATTGTTCGAGTTGTTATCCTCATCTTTATTGCTACGTTTCGGTCGTTGTGCGCTGCAGCCTTCTTCAGGTGATTGGCATTTCGAACGGAGCCCTTTATTTCGTGCACCGAGTTAGATTGTTCTAGTCCAACGTCTCATGCCGGTTCCAGACTTTTCAGTTATCTCCCTTTATCGCAATTCTCCAAGTCTTTCTTTTTTTTCACCACTGCAGCAGCCAGGTATTGAACTCGCATTGAAGTCACTGGATCTAAACACCGCTTTTATCCACTGGGCCATGTGTGAGGACATCCACTTTTATCCAATGGGCCAGCAATCTATACCGGTGGACGAAATAAAGGCTTCAGTTCGGAATTCGAACGATCTGAAGAAGGCCGGAACGTACAACGATCGAAGACTCGTGAATATGGCAATAAAGATGAGGACAACAGCTTGAACAATGTAAATAATATCTCCTCTCCCTCTCTCTTTCGCTATATATATATATATATATATATATATATATATATATATATATATATATATATATGTATATATATATATATATATATATATATATATATAACGCAATATTCAAATGACCTAAAGATTGCGTTTAAGCGTGAAACAGACTGTCGCTGCTTGGTGTTAACTCCAATGTCCACATTTGTTTTTATATACTCTCTATACCAGATATTGAGCACTTTAACCCATAAATATATCATACCTTAAAACGATATGTTGTCCTATACATATGTGTGTGTGTATGTGTGTGTGAGTATTAGGATTATTATTTTTGTAAAAAATAATTGATTTCCTGTATTTTAATTCGGTGAAATTTTTATTAAAAAAAAAATGGAAAAATGTTTAAATTCAGTTTATATATATTTTTTTAAATGTCACCCCCAACACGAAATTTGTAGAATTGTATATAAGTAGAGTAGTACTTTGACTTTCTGGAGTCTTCTAAGACTTTCTGGGCCCTTCTAGAACTACCTGGAGATTTCTAGAACTTTATGAAATGTGCATGTTATGCTATAGCTATGAACTGTTAAATATGTAAAGCTATACGTAAGTACTATCCGATTACATTATTAGCAAATTGGTGCATAATTGCGCAAGGAAGAGAACCTTCGAGGTTCCTATCGTTACATTCGTGAAGTTAAAACCCCTAGGGGCCGTTCTCTGAGATCGACTGACGACATGTGCGAGGCTTTTCGGCGGCATTTCGAGAGCCGGTTTACCAAGGAGTCTGGTCTCAATGACGATGAGTTTTGCAGTTATTTGGCTGACTTTCCTCGGCTTTCGCAGACTGAAGCGGCTAGCTGCGAGGGTGAGATCACAGAGGGCGAAGTCTCATTAACATTAAAGCGGGTCGGCAGTGACAAGTCTCCGGGATGAATTGTACTTGACGCTGTCGCACATCTTTGTGCCGATTTTGACTGTCGTGTTCAATAATAATTTCCGACAGGAGTCCAAATCCAATCGGATCACCAGGGGTGTGATCACGCTGTTAAGAAAGGGCAAAGATGTTGGGCGGGATTTAGATGATTATAGGCCCACAACTCTGCTAAACTCAGAGTTAAAGATTTTGGCCAATATCCTGACGGAGCGTTTGCAGTCAGTTGCCAAGAGTCTGTTGGGTCCCGATCAGACTTGTGAAGGGCCGAACAAATCAGAGTAACTGGGATCTGATCCGCACGATCCTAGAGGGTGTAAAAGACGACGAGCAAATCCAAGGCATTTTATAGGGTCGACCATCAGTATCTGGCTGCTATACTGCATGTCGCCGGTGTCAAACCCCATTTCTGCAATTGGATTAGCCTCCTGTAGAGCTCTCCCAGTGCTGTGGTACAGGGGAACGAAAAGCGGTCGAGCACTTTTGCGCTGTCTCGGTTGGTTCGTCAGGGTTGCCCACTGTCGCCTCTACTTTATGCTTTGGCGTTGGAACCTCTCCTTCGACGGCTGAGGGACAGAGTGAGCAGTCCGATCCTACGTGGAATCGCTGTTCCTGGTGGGGCTCAAACCAGGGTTTCCGCGTACGCCGATGACATACCAATTTTTGTGTCGTGCTGCAGTGATATTGAGATGCTACAGAAGGCGCTTGAGCGGTACGAAAAGGTCACAGGGACCATGAGTAACCGTAAGTCTTCCGGCTTGCGGTTGGGTGCCTGGATGGGGGTCCTCATTTGTTGGTCGGTCCTATCCGCATTCTTGGTTTGGGCTCGACCTCCAATTGAAGAAAAAATCGCCAAAAGTACAGGCAGAGCGTCGGTCTGGACTTGGCTCCGAAGGAGGTTCTCCTTGAAGGGAAGAGCTGAGGCGTGCGACACTTATGTCTTTCTCTCATCCTTTATCGCTTGGCTGTACTTCCAGTTTGCAAGGACCATAGGGAGGCGATCGAACGGTTGCTGGTTACCCTCTTACGGGTCGGCGTATATAGAAGGTCCATAACGAAGCCTGTGTCCAACGTCTGTGTCGGGGTGGTTAAAACGTCTTGAGGTTGGCTTTCCTACACCGAATTTTGACAGAAGATTCGATTTGCTGAGGAGTGTTAGGGACGCCTTCCCTAGCCTTAATATCTCCATTCCCATTTCCTGGATTAAGCGCCGTCGTATGTCCGGGAAATTGTCGACTTTCCTCAACGACTGTCGAGTGGTCTTGAGGAATTTTCTTCGGTTCAGTGACCTTTCACGGCGTCGTGAATTAGTGCAGGGTTCACGAAGGACCGTCTCTGTGAGTGGCTCGGCTTGTCGCTGGCCGATTTGCGCTCTTTCTGGGCTTGGGCGCCAGCAGCGGATTACCTCAGTAGCCCTGAGTTTTCGCTTACCTGGCGACTGATTCGAAACGTTCTCTCAATGACATGGTCTCCAAATGGGCTGGGTGGATTTGCCGGACTGTTATCAGTGTGAACTTGCTTTAGAAGAAACGGCTTTGCTCGCCTTCTAACATTGTCTCCAGGTACGGTCTTTCTAGGACAATGTCGGCGAGATGACGGCTCATATTGCTTCTGATCAACTTGTGCTCATCGATCATAGATATGCGTGCGACAATGTGTCGTCTCCGTATTCTGAGGTGAAACAAATGGTGTTTATAACGTTGCTAGTCGTGGCAAGATTGGTGATCTGGATGAAGGGAAAGGAGTGATCTTGCGACACGAACGGATTCTCATCAGGCGCTGATCGGATTCTTTCAGCATCAGCTGAAAGTGAAGATTAGAACTATGAGAAAGCGTTTGGTGTCGACAGATTTCAACGAAAGGTGGGTAAAAGTAGCGAGCTTGGTTCGTGTGAAAGGGGCTATACTTGAGTTGCTTTTTAAGCCCTCTTCGTCACAACGGGGTGGTTTCCTGTGAACCCTCCCCGGGTTAAGTTAGACTCTCTTTTGTATACCTAGTTTATGCGAGTGAATGTTGTTCCTGGCTTATTCCCGTCTCCTTCTTTTGGTTATGATCCAAGTTGAGATTTCCAACCTCCCCAGTTTGTTTTTGGCCCACTTTTTCATCTCGCCCACATTTACTTTGTCCTTCCCATTCCCTTAGAGAGTTAGCTTTTTGATTCTGTCTGATGACTGAATACAGCGGCAATTCTTATTTCTGTGGGGTAGACGGGCCCTAAATAATATCTGTTATTTCCTGTTTTACACTTATACTTTGTTTGTAATTGGGATTTATAGTCCTCCCCCTCATTTAATATCATTTTCAGATTTATATATATATATATATATATATATATATATATATATATATATATATATATATATATTGAAGATGAAACAGATCTAATGCTTTTAATTTAATTATATAATTAAATTTGAAGTTTCTAGCTTCAGTTTTTGAAACATGGTCATTACTGTGTAGCGAAGAAATCATATTTTTAAATCAGTTAATTTATAATATTTATGCTCTGTAAATTTACATTGAGCACTGTTTTGTAAAAATAAAAATAAAAAATATCAATAAGAACACCGGATTATATATCTTACTGTTCTTTCTTTCGTTATATATATATATATATATATATATATATATATATATATATATATATATATATTACGAACATTTGCAGATAGAAAATTTGTATATGAGAAATTTTTAAATCATGGGGTTTATTTGTAGATTCCCTTTGTATATGGGGTATTGTGGTATATGTTGGAGTAAAAAGCGAAGGAAGGCATCTTTTGGTATTATTATTATTATTATTATTATTATTATTATTATTATTAGCCGTGGTGAATAATGAAATTTGAACGAGCAATTTTTGATTGATTGATTCATTTTTTACGGCTTATCAACCTTTTGAAGGTTATTTAAAGCCAGAAAATATTTCAAGATTGTAAGAATTGTTTATTTTTATTTATTTCTTTGTATTTATTTACTTATGTTTTATTTTTAATTTTTGAGAAAATAATGATTTAGTGATACAAGTCTTACTAATTAACCCATAGCTGTGGGCAAGAAGAGTTGTATTCATACCTTTTCCAAGCGTATCTGGGCGTGAGTGAATATAATGAACTCAACTGGAGTTGGTACTCTGCTCCCCGATTAAAAATCCCGAGCCGTTATCCATTACACCATCCAAGATTACAACACCTACTTTTCCCAAGTGATCACTCATCTTGGTACTGACTAAGCTAGACTTTGCTTAACTTCGTCTCGAGACCGGAATCTTGAACGTCTAAGTTTTAGGTTATAAAATACAGATTAAGTTATATAACAATTTGATCGTCTGGTTTTGACGAACGACGTTAATCTCACTGTGTATTCGCAGATATTTCTGAGGTTCTACTCTGGACCTCATACTAGAGAATGTTATCTAAGAACTACTTGCGGATTTTATTTCGTCATGTCTTTGTCGATTTTGGGCTCAAAATATGCACCCCTATACACGTTCAAACACACGCGAGCGAGCGAGAGAGAGAGAGAGAGAAAAAAAAGGGGGGAGAGAGTTTAAAAAAAAGAAAAGAAAAAGTCTTACGAATTGTCGAATAAAACTGATATGTGGATTTCCCGCCTTTTTTTAATGTTATCGTAGATTGACCCCTTTCCAATTCGTTCTTGTTGCGTCTTGGATCCATTTGCGTCGACGTCGTTTGCTTTTCAACTGTGGGTGGACGGTGGAGTTTCTTTTGGAAAAGCTGTTAAAAAAACACAAAAAAACGACCATTGTGACTAGAGATGAAAAGATTTAAGACAAGTGTTCAGTACGCTCCATTATATATATGTATATATATATATTTTTCTGCGAAAGGAAGAATGGTTACGAGGCTTGTCATGTGGAAGCGTTGGTGGGGGGGGGGGGGCATCCACAACAATACCCCTCTGCACAGACATACACACAAACACAGCAAGCCCATAAAAAAACTAGTTAAATAAAAGAGCTGACATGTTTTAATACATCATTGGAAATAGAAAATAAAAAAATAAGAAAATCTTGTTTATACCAGACTGATCCAAAACTTCCATTTTTATTGATTTTACTGTCATTCGTTTTTGGTATTCTCGCCATTACGAAAGTCTCAACTGTGCTTTTTTCTTTGCATTGAAGCAGTGAGAAATATTTTCTTCTTCTTCTTCTTCTTCTTCTTCTTCTTCTTATTATTATTATTATTATTATTATTATTATTATTATTATTATTCACTCACTGAGTTATTAGGTTGGTGCAAAAATAATGACGTAATAATGTCGTTTTTTGACGTTAAAAATACGTAAAAAAACGACATTATTACGTCATTATTTTGCACCAACCTAATATTATCCAAATATCAACAGATAAAATATGTCTTATTAATAAATAAAAAATCCATTACTTCTTTAGAAATTACTTCACAGGCAAACACACACACACACACATACATATATATATATATATATATATATATATATATATATATATATATATATATATATATATATATATATATATATATACCCAAGTATAGGATTGGTGTATACGGAATAAATTCCAATAACCAACAATTACTATTCTTAAAAGTGCTCAATACAGAGTAGAGCAAATATGATTATTTATTTAAAAAATAAAATCACTACAAAAAATAGCCATTTTGAAATAAAATGGCGATTTTTGTAGTGATTTTATTACATATTTATGTTATAACTTTTAAATAAATAATTTCATTTATATATATATACACACACAACTCTCCCTCTCTCTCTCTCTCTCTTTATATATATATATATATATATATATATATATATATATATATATATATATATATATATATACGTACGAAGTGCAAATTAAAGTTTCGTGATTCTACCAATGATGAAAAATGTATTGTTGGTAATCTTTATCGGGCAGAGAATGTTGGATGGTCTCCTCAAAGATGAAGAAAAGACTCGAGTCGGCGGAGGTGCCGTTCTACAGAAGGATGATAAGGTTATCATAAACCGAGCGTGTGAGCAACGATGACGTTTTGGAGAGGATGAAAACAAAAAGAAAACTCATGCATAACATCAGGAAGAGGCAGCCGAAATTTCTGGGATACGTAATGAGAAAGCAAGGCGGATAGGATGGAAAGAGAAAAGGAAAGTAACACGTGACATAGCAGGCTTAAGCAAGTGGATGGCAGGACAGGGTCTGGTTTGGTTTGGTTTGGTTTGGTTTTACGGCATATCAACCCCAGTGGGTTATTTAATGCCAACAACTTTTTTCCTGGTAATATTTTTTGTCAAAAATCTATTTCTGGTAATATTTTTTTCCTCAAAAATATATCGCTGGTAATAGTTTTTTTTTTTTCCTTCAAAAATTTATTTCTGGTAATAATTTTTTACAACGTATTTCTAGTATTAAAATCTATTTTTTACACTTTTATATGCTTTTTACCTCAGTTTCGGGGTTAGCTGGAACCCTAACAGGTTTTACCACCCCGGGTCAGGGTGTACCTGGGAACACCAGCAATTAAGAGGTGGTTACACGCTTCTAAAAACCTCCTGATCAGAGACCTTGCTGTTGGGCGCAGTTTATCGTCTTACCCAGGGCGCGGATGTAGTTTATCACCCTTCCCAGCACGCGGATGTAGTTTATCGCCATACCCAGGACGCGGATGTAGTTTATCGCACATAGGCAGGACGCGGATGTAGTTTATCGCCATACCCAGGACGCGATTTTCTGATGAATCTTAATCCTTAAGTTAATACGTGAGTAAGCTCATGACGGCAAATAAATATCTTTAGAAATTCCCCTATCACATCGTTAAAGCTTAACAACTTTAGCAAAATATTACAGTAACATTAGCAAACATAAATATGAAGGCTGGGGGGAGGGCACATCAATGTGGGGCAATGATGAGCAAATTTATCGCGTCAAAACAGTTACGACTGTGTAGTGAGTTCGATCCTTACTAGATGCTTCATCTTTCGGCCTTCTACGATAAGCCTAGAAAATCGTCATGAATATGAAGGCTGGTCATTATTTTAAGAATGTAGAAATTAAAATTTTTCGAAATTGGCAATTTTTTCCATTTCATTGAAATAGATGTTGAACATTTCTATTTCCTGTTCTTTCTTTCTTTCTTTCTTTCTTTCTTTCTTTCTTTCTTTCTTTCATTTTCTCACTGAAATCAAGTAGCGTCTCTGATGTGCCAGAGGTCAAAACGGAATAGACCTTTATTTATGAGGTATTGGCAGGGCGTAACGGTCGTGCGAAATAATTAAAGAACTAACTAACTAAGAGCGTGAGAGACAAGCAGAATTTATAATAGAGATTTTTATAATTAGTACCGTATTTTTTATTTTTGTAACGAACACCGGATTTCCCGGCGATCATTAATACATTAAATAGTAATGGAATGTGCCGAGGGGTGGGATTTTGGTGGTCAGAGGCCCCTGTGCCTCCGCAGGGCAGATTTACAGATCCTGCTTCAAGTCAAAGGAGATTAATCAAGAACGACAGATGTTTATAACGCGATGCGCTATAAATGAGGTCATAAGAGTTGAGGAGAGAAATGGATTTGAATGCCAACAGGGTGAGTGAGAGAGAAGACAAAAATGAGTTAGAGAGGAATTGGTTTTGAGTGCAACTGGAGAGTAAGTGCGAAAGAGAGAGAGAGAGAGGGAGGAGAGAGAGATAGAAAGAAAAAAAGAGTGTGATAAAGAGAGTGTTTGGGAAAATAGAGAGGAAGGGAAAGAAAAGCGTGAGTGAGTGAACATAGTGAGAGAGAAAGAGACAGTAAGAAAAAGAAAATGGATGAGAAACGTTGGGCAGGAAGATTTAGAATAAGAAAGAAAGAAAGAAAGAAAGAGAGAGAGAGAGAGAGAGATACATAGAAGAGCGGGAGAGGTAGAAGAGAGATAGAGAGAGATATATAGAAGAGAGGGGGAGGTAGAAGCGAGACAGAGAGTGAGTGATAAAGAAACGCTAGTTTGTGAAAGATGAAGAGAAAAGCGTGAGTGAATGAAGATAGATTGAGTTGGGTCTAAAACCCGATTTAAATTTTCATTTTTTGCCTTGGCTACCTTTTTCTGTAACGATGGAGTAATGGATAGCGGATCGGATTGAAGGGCAGGAGAACGTGTTAATGCTCTTGGGGAATGTATAAATCCTCTTTTTCTGCTAAGCCCCCCACCCGCCCAGCTATGGGTGAATAGCAGGACATATTGGGTTCTATAACCTTGAATGGCAACTGGTCTAGAAGAAGGAAAACTTCGAATTCAAGACCTGTAGAAGATTCTTTAGGGACATTGTGCACCAAATAAATTTTTGAATGAAAAGATTTCTTTTTAAATTTATTCATAAGATGGTAAATAATAAATCTTTATAAAAGGTAAATAAGTATCGTATTGTACTTGTAAATAGCAGGACAGATCGGAAAAAAATTGCCTCGTCAGTCATGTATCGAAAGACACATGATCGTAATCAGGTAAGCATCCCCACAGAGGTTTATTCCACTAATATTTAGAAAGCTGAGATGTTTGAGTTTCCAACATTAAAAGAGTCTAGCATTAAAAGGTACATAACATCTGCCATTCCCAAAATGTATGTTTCATTTGATATCCGTGTATTTCAGGCATTACGGATAGTTGCTAAAAAAAAAACAAAAAAAACTGCACACTTTGCTAACGCCTGCCTAACTTCTTCTATCTGCTGCGTCACTACATAGGCGATCATGACTCTCCACAACTTCTTATCTCAGCTTTTTCTTTTGCTAACGCTCTCGTTCCTCGTTCCGGTATCAATGTCTATGGCTACCCTATCTTGTTCTCATTTAGCATTGCCCAATATTGCACACTTTGTTTTCACTCAATCTAAGTCGCTACTAACCCGCCTGATTTTTTATTTGTTTACTAGACGAATTACCCGCGCCTTGCTGCGTGTTACACAATTTTTATAAGAAAATGATGACTGATTTGAAATTATTATTATAATTTGTGATGAAAAATGATGCCTTTCATTATTACTCAATGATCTTGCCAATGTGACCTCCATCTTCTGACTTTCTTCCTCTATATTTTGGATAGAAGGCATTCTCTTGTTCAAATAGATAAATAGATAAAGAAGAGCCATTGTTCGTCAGGTTAGTCGCTCGCTGCAATTTTCTTGGTGTAAATTGATATGCTGTCTACCCTTGAATTTGTATTGGTTATTGCTCTCAAAATATAAACACGTTGCACTGAGAGTCATTCGCGCCAATTTAGACGGACATTCTCTCAATAAGTTATGATAAGATTAGTTAGGCGACAAGAATACGAAGGTGGCAAGACGAACGCCTAGAAAAGGTTTAATTGCAATGAAAGAGGGCAAAAGGCGTATGCCAGAAAATGGTTTTGTTGGTGGTGAAGTGGCACTGCAGTTAAATAAGAAAGAAAGAAAGAAAGAAAGAAAGAAAAGTAGTAAGAAATAAAATAGAAAGGAACGGAAAAAAGAGAAATGTATAAAAATGTTTGACGAAAGAATAAAGAAAGGAGAGAAAATAAAATAAAAAAGACTGAAAAATAAGGAAGAAAGGAAATGAAAAAAGAAACAGAAAATGAAAACGAAAGCAAAAAGAAAAAATGGACAATAGTAAGTAATAGATAGATAGATAGATAGATAGATAGATAGATAGATAGATATGAAGGAATATAGATAGATATATTTGAAGGAAGATAGATATATTTGAAGGAATATAGATAGATAGATAGATAGATAGATAGATAGATAAAGAAGAGCCATAGATAGATAGATAGATAGATTTGAAGGAAGATAGATAGATTTGAAGAAAGATAGATAGATTTGAAGGAATATAGATAGATAGATAGATAGATAGATAGATAGATAAAGAAGAGCCATAGATAGATAGATAGATAGATAGATAGATAGATAGATAGATAGATAGATAGATATGAAGGAATATAGATAGATAGATTTGAAGGAAGATAGATAGTTTTGAAGGAATATAGATAGATAGATAGATAGATAGATAGATAGATAAACTATTTATAAATAGATTGAAAGAAGACATAATAGAAAGGAAGAAAAAAAAAGGAGATAAGATGGAAGAAAAAAGCGAGTAAGTAAAGAAACGAAATTAAAAAAAAATGAAGAAAGGCAGAAAGAAAAACACAAGGGGTGAAGAAGGAAGGAAAAAAAGAAAAGAAATGCAGAAAAGAGAAAAGAAGAGATTAAACGAAAGCAAGCGACAATAAAGGAAAAAAAAGAAAGAAAGAAAGACGTAAATAAAGAAAGAAACCAATTGAAAGCGACAAGGAAGAAAGTAAAAAGCAGAGATAAGAAGAAAAAAAGAAAAAGAAAACGAAAGCAAGCGACAATAAAGAAATAAAGAATTAAAGAAAGAAAGAAAAAAAAATTAAACCAACAAGGAAGAACGTAAGAAGCTGAGAAAAAGAAATGAAAGGAAAAAAAAAATGGAAGAGCCATCATTTGTTTTTCGTATCGAACGAAAATTGTGTTGTAATGATATAAGAAAAATTAACATGGAAGCCTAACAACAAAGAAAACCAAAGAAAACCAAATAAAAGAAAGATGGCTGCAAGAAGTGATAACACGATGCATAGCTGAAATGTAAAGTATAAATTAATTAATATGTGAATTTCTGGGATGAGGAATTTTCATGGTTAACTTTCGGACTAATATCTTCATTTTTGCTATTTTCCCGCCCGGCCATTTTCCATTGTCTGTCAATACAAGTTAACTTCGAGAATTTCGATTTAAGCCGTAATTTAATTTCAGATTGTCCTTATCCCGCTATCAATGTCTATGGCTACCCTGTCTTATTTTCATTTAGCATTGCCCAGTTTTGCACACTTTGTTTTCACTCAATCTAAGTCGCTACTAACACGCCTGATTTTTTATTTGTTTACTAGACGAATTACTCGCGCCTTGCTGCGTGTTACACATTTTTTTGTAAGAAAATGATGACTGATTTTAAATTATTATTATAATTTGTGAAGAAAAATAATGCATTTCATTATTACTCAATGATCTTGCCAATGTGACCTTCATCTTCTGACTTTCTTCCTCTATATTTCGGATAGAAGGCATTATCTTGTTCAAATTTAAATTTAATTTAAATCAAAGGGAACAAAATTTCAGTGTGTGTGTGTGTGTGTGTGTGTGTGTGTGTGTGTGTGTGTGCGCGCAACAACAGCTTGATCTGACCCCTTTCATAAGTATTTGATGCAGTACTTGATTGAATGATTTGATGAGCAGATTTCAACATTGATATGACAGTTGAATTGTCACAACAAATATGTATTGTAAGGCACTACCTACTGATTGATGATTTCTTGCTGAGCTTGACGTCCATATTGACCCATTTTGACCTTGCCGACGTGACCTCCATCTTCTAAATTTCTCCTTCTCTATTTCGGATAGGAGCCATTCCCTTGTTGAAATTTAAATTTAATTTAAATCAAAGGGAGGAAAATAAGTTGAAGGTTTGGCACCCCGTGGGACCCACTTAGATTAAAATGAAATATACTTATCCAAGTACCCTGAGTAATGTAGTTCCAGAATATATATAGTTATGGGAGTCCATCTCCAAAACCGTAAAAAGAGTTTGATAACAATCAAATAGACAGATAGAGGCTACAAATTTATATATAGAGAGACTATCAGCATGGCCCGGCGTTGCCCGTGCTTGATTCAAAAATCGTACGACTCATACAGCAATCGCTATCACTTGTCTTAAAATATTTTTGCCCTTCCTTGCCTTTCAAGGAATGCCCTTGCCGTGCTGATGTTGCTACATGCCTTACTTCTTGCCTATCTCACACTGCGAATTTTTTCTAAGATCTATACTAAGCATTAAATCTGTTACGAAAAAAGAACTAAACAAAATGAATACAAAACGATCAGCTTTAAAAAAGGACTCGTAACTAGAAAAACCGAATGAAAAAGAATGTTAACAAAAATACTTTTTCACATCTAACCCAGTTCTGCGGAATCAGAATCAACGTTGAGTTTAAGCAAGCGAATGAGCCCATTGGAGTAAAGTGCCATGAAGATTTAAATTTTTCCCACTTGTGACGAATGTAGTTATCGATTTTTTTGCATGCTACCATGCTAGTTAACATTCGTGTCAGTCAGCTGTTGGCTCTCCCGCTGATCAATAGAATCTTCCTGCCTATTCGTGACAGCCAGCTATAGGCTCTCACTCTGGCCAGTAGAAAATGGCCGCAAACTACATGAAAAATGCCGTAGAAGCATGAAAAAATCGCTTATTTCCACAATCGATGGGAGTTAGGGTAATGCAAAGTCGGTTTTGGCCTTCCCGCTAACTTGGAGCATTTGCATGTAAATTTTGGTGCAAATCCGTCGAAAATTGCGGCCGTGCATTCGTTACACAGACGCGGACACACACACACACACACACACACACAGATTTATTTATTACGGTTTATCAACCCTTTGTGGGTTATTTAAAACCGAAGCATATTTTGGATTATAAAAATAATTATTTTTTTTTAATTTTTACGGGTGAATACTGCATTAACAATTTATATGAGCGATAGCAATGATTTTTCCATATACAATTTCTACTATTTAACTCTTAGCTGTGAGGAGAAGAGATGATGTAATGAACAGCGACTCAGAATGAGAAATTGGTGAGTTGAGTTCGAATTCTAGTCGGGCTCGTTACATCCATTTAGACGCAAATACCCTTCGGAATATATGAATCCAACTCTCCCACCATCTATGGGCAAAATCGGAGGGTAGTTTGGCTTAAGTAGCCGTGGTTGGCAATCAGTCTAGGAGAAGGAGATCTTTCAAAACCGCAAGAGCCACTGACGCTGCGATAGAGATACTTTAAGCAAGAGTCTTGTTAGGTTTCGACCAAAGTGCTTCATCAAATTCAACTCATTGTACAATAACTGTGCAAAGGTTCACGTCATCACTTATGCAACTATTGCATTTTATTATTGCATATTACATAACGCTTAATGCAGAAAAATGCCATCTTTAAATAAAATCCGTTTATAAGCGTAAATCCTAGCGTGTACTGGGATACCGGAAGATGCCTTACAAAAGCTAAGCAAAGTATTAAGAAACAGAAAAAAAAAATCATTAGAAACAAAGAAAAGAGTACTTAACTGTTACATAATAAAAGCCCCCTACTCGGTTCGACACTTTCCTCACAGATAAAGAAGAGACTTGAAGCAACAGAAATGTGATTCTACAGAAGGTCTCTGCGAATAACATGTGCCGGACATGCGAGCGACGACCAAGTCTTAGGGAAAATGGAAACAGAAAGACACACACAACATCGGGGAGAGACAGTTGAAATTTCTAGGTCACATAATGAGGAAAGAGGGCTTGGAAAATTGGATACTCACAGGACAGAGTGAAGGTAAGATGGACAGAGCATAACCTACTTAACTAGGTTGAGTAAATGGGTTGTGAAACAAGATTTAGGAGAGATAAAAGGATAAAAATTATTATGAGCTA
>OZ010600.1:58846877-58851877 GCA_963932145.1 Acanthosepion lycidas | reverse complement strand
CCCACGTGGTGGGATGTTAAATATAACAGTGATATAGACAGTTCTACGGAGGCTGTGACTGTTCGCAGCTCCTGTCGAATTCTCTGCCTTAGATAGATAGGAACCCGGACGAGGCTGTGCCGAAGGGCAAAGTTTCGTCCAGGGAGGTAGACAGACCCTGAATCTGTGTATACGAGTTCTAAGGGAATATTTTTGGCTGAGCCTACGGTCTTGGAGAACCTACGGTAAACTCGGCCTTATGCCGCATACATTCCTCGTGGAGGGAGCTGTTAAATATTAACAGGGAATAGATTGTGCACTAGTTCATTCAATACACTCTCACTAGTCGTGTAATACTCATATGGTGTACTTACTGTTTAATATACGATATATCTGGAAACCTGTTCTTATTACTTAGCCATTTACTTGATCACAACATTTCTTTCTTTCATTGAAATCCCGTAGCGTCTCTGATATGTTCTTTTACGCCTTTTCACGCGATGAAAACAGAATCGTCCACATCATTAGATAAGAACCCTCTTGTTTCAGTAATGCCTGCTTTATTGACTGGCATAAAGAATCCCTTTCAATTTACTTCAGTAGTAAAAACACTAGCGATGTATATAACACTATTCTCTTTACAGTGTTGCCGTAATAATTTGCCGCAAATAACTGCCTTGTTTTCAATGCACCCTTTTTAGTAACGTCTTAAGCAATGCTTTTGTATTGTACACGTACTTAATCTATTGTACCAGGATGTCTTTTTTTTTAATTCCTGCTTGGTAACAATCTTTTTGACGTTTGTAATAAAAAAAAAAAAATTAGCAGTGTTTTTATATTATGCAAATATTAGGTTGGTGCAAAAATATGGTCGTTTTCTCACATAGTAACATATGTTAGAAAACGACAATATTTTTGCACCAACCTGATACCAATTCTATCAGTAACACTTTTCTCAATGAAGTAGCCACCAAAAATAGCTTCTTTTTTTTTTTCAGATTTTCCATACATTTCCATAACAAAATAATTATGTATGCATGAAGAATCAATTCTCTGGAAGTCATATGAGTTCTGGTACCAGTTTTCCTTGTAACAAGAACATTAGTGACCGAAAAATAACGAAACTGCGACAAATACTCTTGCAAGATGAAACCCATCAATCACAGCGACGTGTGGCGAATTCATGTTTGATCCGCTGTCTTTTTTTTTTTTTCTGGATTACATTATTAGTAAAAAAACAATCGTCTTCTAGATATTAAACACGTACACAAATACGCAAATAGACAAACACCGGTATGAAAGAGCGTTCATATATAAAGGACGCACCCAAAAGAAAAGTCATCTTATTTATTTCCACCGAAACTGGAATAGATATAGGCAGAACTATAACACTGGCAGATAGAGTAAGTTTGTAAACGCAAAACACCATTTTTTTCCATACAATTATTGTTATGGTCCCGGTTAGGACCAAGGAAGAACAACACGAACAAAAGAGTAGGAATCACGAAGGTATATTACACAAAATAATAATACAAGAGGTGGAAGGTGTTAGTATGACTGTCAGTCTGGTTTGGAGTGAACTACTATCGGCTCGACTCGATTCCGTATCTAGCCCCCACCCCACGAGGGATGCATGTGGCACAAGGCCCAGTTTAACGTGGGTTTCTCGAGCCCGTAGGCTCGGCCAAAAAATGCCCGTAGAACCCGTATAAACAGGATAGGGTTCGTCACCCTCCCCGAACGAGACTCTACCCTTCGGTGGAGCTTCGTCCGGGTTCCTCTCTGCTCAGAGGCAGAGAGTTCGACCGTCAAGCTGAGAAGCTCGGCTTGATTCGGTATCTAGCCACCCTCCCACGAGAGTTGCATGTGGCACAAGGCCGAGTTTAACGTGGGTTTCCCGAGTCCGTAGGCTCGGCCAAAAAATGCCCGTAGAACCCGTATAAACGGGATAGGGTTCGTCACCCTCCCCGAACGAGACTCTACCCTTCGGTGGAGCTTCGTTCGGGTTCCTCTCTGCTCAGAGGCAGAGAGTTCGACCGTCAAGCCGAGAAGCTCGGCTTGATTCGACCCTATCTCTTGAGAGGCGTAGTATACATAGTGTTAGGAAGAGTTCATTCTGTAGTTATAGGTAAGGACCCATGACAGTTATCTTCATAGGTTATGCATTGTAGCCAGCGATGAACGAGAAAATTTTCTCAATTATTCACTCACATGCTCTCTCATATATAACCACCTACAAAAACAATGATTAAATAAAATATTTCTTGAATTGTTTTAACTTTTATTTGAAATTAACGCTTCCAATACTTTGAATCATTGGCGATTTTTAGTAAGGAAGCTCATGCGTGTAAATGTCATTTTAAATATCATTTAAAAACAGGACGTTCAAAACATTTTTTTCTCTGGACAAGAAACATATATTTTTATTTGAAAAATTATTTTTTGAATAAATCGGTAGTAGTTTCAGTATAGCTGGCCACTCGTATTCGAGGATATCTGTCTACTAGGGCGGCTAGCCAATCCCTATTGCAGACGATTGCTCAGGCGCATCTTTGTTTATTCAACACCCACAGAGCCCACCTGTGGTTTATAGACTTTAGTTACAGTTTCTGGGAAAAGAGCGTGTTATCTAGCGTGATCAAAAATTTGAACAACACCAGCACACTCAAGCCCTCGGCCTAGACTTCGTGCTAGCACAGCTATCGACGGCCCCTAAATGTTTCGTCCACCCAGTTTCACTCACAAGGCTTGGGTCAAACTGTGGTATGGTTTTCAGATCTTTTCCAAAGGTGCCGCACGTTGGGGTCGACCTCGATCCAGTACGATAACATCAAGAAGTCTACTTCCTGACAAAGCGACCATGGTGCGAGTGATATTCGAAGGCGTCTGACACCAGTATTGTTCAACGTCGTTACTATAGTTGTATCTGCGATTACAAAGTCTCTACTACAACGAGCATGTCGATAGTGACAACGAGCATTCGTTGACATCACAAAGTGCCAGCGAGTGTTCGTTGTTTTTTAAAAGATGTACGATTGGCGGTCACAGTTTTAACAACATATGATATGCAGATGACACGGAGTCGATAGCAGACATAGAAAGGAAACGGCAAGTAATTTTTGGGCTAACGTTTTCTTCTGACTTAAATCGGAAAGATTATAGAGAATCAATTAATAAATCCGCAGCTAATAAATCTGGTTAATTACGTCGTGATAGATAATTTGTTTCTTGCCAGAATCGATCTTACATATTTATAAGTCTACCGTTCAGGCGTACTTTGAATATTGCTGCCACATTTGGTCTGGTGATCCAGCTATATATTTAAAGATATTTGATAAAATCCAAAGAACTATCTGCAATGTTATTGGTCAGGACCTGGTATCACGGATTCAGTCACTTTCCCACCGCTGTAACCTATCTTCTCTGTGCTTTTTCTATAAATATTTTCATGGTAGTCTTTCTGATAAACTTTCCATTGACTTTATGAATTTGACCGCAGTACCACACCAGCAGAAAGGTCATGTCCATTTATAATTAAAATGGCTAGATATAACCGTAAGTTCTATGCTAACAGTTTCTTCACGCGCACTTCTCGCTTGTGGAACACTATTCCGGCTTCTTGCTTTCCTGTCAACTTTAAACTTCAAAAATTTAAATGTAATGCCCATCGTTATCTTCTGTCTTTTCAAATTCTTATTCTTTTAATTTTCTCGTTAATAATAGTTTATTTCTTAAATTCTCGAACACAGAGTAACCACTTGCGTCTTAGTGGTTTTATTGTTTTGCTTGGGGTGAGATGTTTAAAAAAAAAAAAGATCTCCTGCAAAAGGTAGTGAAGGAATGCTCGAAGAAAAAAAAACAAAAAAAACTAAACATCAACTGAATGCATGGTTGTTAGTAAAAGAGAAAGCCCGAAATGCAAATTACAAATTGGAGAGACCAAAATCAAATAGGTGCAACAATTTAGATATCTGAGAAGCGTATTAACGAAAGACGGCAAGTGCTACACGGAAATCCGAAGTGATAGCGAAAAATGCCTTTCAAAAGCTAAGCAAAGTATTAAGAAACTGAAAAATATCGTTAGAAACAAAGAAAAGAGTACTGAACTGTCACGTAATATCCGATAGGATATATATATATATATATATATATATATATATATATATATATATATATATATAGTCTTAAGGTGTGTTATATTTATGGGATAAAGTGCTCAATATCAGAGATAGAGCGTGTGTAAATATAGAAGTGAACATTGAAGATATCAAATTAGACTAATCTCTTTTCCTCTATCTCTTTATTCCATATTCTAATTAATAAGTTCAAAAAGTAAAAGAGAATGATAAAAGTATCGTTAGTAACGCTATACTCGTTGCGTAAACGTGTCTAGCCATAAACAAACGAACGAGAAACAGCTAAACATCTTATAAGAGGCGACAGGGCACGATTTTATATATATACATACACACACACGCACACAAACATAAGACACACCGTATATACTCATGTAACGGGCGATCTCGCGTATCGTGCGACCCCCAAGTTTTCTCTGATAAAAACTGATTTTATCATGTATCTCGTGTATCATGCGAGTTCGTTTTTTTAGAGACGAAATTACAAAAGATTAAACCTCTTTTCCTCTATCTCTTTCCTCCATCTTCTAGCTAAATAAGTTCAAAAAGTAAAAGACAATGATAAAATTATCGTTAGCAACGCTATGCTCGTTAAAATCAGTCGTATTGACAAAAGATATTTGACAATGCCTGCTTTGACCCAAGAAAAAACATCAGGGGTGCAATTATTTAATTTTATTTACATTCATTAGAATTTTAACATAAATAAAAAGTATAAAACAAATAAGTACATATATACATACACACACATATATAAATATACACACATTCGTGTAACGAGCGAACCCCAAACTTTCACTTCAAAAAAAACAATTTTATCATGCGAGTTCCTTTTTTGAGATATCAAATTAGACTAATCTCTTTTTCTCTATCTCTTTATTCCAT
>OZ010600.1:58824377-58826877 GCA_963932145.1 Acanthosepion lycidas | reverse complement strand
TATACATATATACATACACATAGATATATATTTGTATAAAAAATAATACAAAGCGGATAGAATACAGGTAGAACTCAATGTCAAGGACAGAGTAAGGATATAATAAAAAGGCTTAAACACTAATATTCCATATTAGTGTTTAAGCCTTTTATCATATATATATATATATATATATATATATATATATATATATATCATATCTTTATTCAAAGATGTTTCGTTTCATAATACAGACATATTTTGTGTAGTTATTTTCATACTGACCTTTTCCAGTTGTCTAATTTATTTTCTTGACGTTGAGATGAAATGTCCTGATGAAAGGAAGGCACCGTAGTTACTTAACTCATGTATAAGTAGATCAGTATAAAAATAAGTAGGCATATGTCTATATTATTCAATTAAACATGTTTGACTATTATATATATATATGTGTGTGTGTGTGTGTGTGTGCGTATAAGATGACCTTTAGATCTTATAAATTACCCCCCCCCCCAAATACGGAGACGTCTAATACAGCAATTACAAAAAGCTAACCTTAAATCCTGTAGTGTATCGGTAATTTTAATGTTTTTATGTATTTTAATACCTATATTCTATATTTAGTATAACATGCCAAATTTATTTTTCCATAACACAGATTATACGAACTGAGACAGATAGATTTGATAGATAGATAGATAGATAGATAGATAGATAGATAGATAGATAGATAGATTTGAAGGAAGTGATAGACAGATTTGAAGGAACTGATAGATAGATAGATAGATAGATAGATAGATAGATAGATAGATAGATAGATGTATTACAGACACTTGCATCACAGCCAAACGTGTGTGATAGAATGTAGCCTTGGAGGCGATGCCCAGTCAGAAATACCTTCAGGTCTGGTAACCATGTCCGCTCAGGCGTACGCCAGTTGAGGCTTTTCCTCAAGTATCTAGATGAGCTTCCCAGGCTGTCTCGGCCGCCTCATCCTTCAAACCGAAAAGAAAAGAACATTCCCCGGGCATGATGCTTTCACTGACTACGCCCGCTCAGGAACACGGATGCACAATGTGTCAGCCCCTGAGGGGAAAAAAACCTATCCGGTTATAGTCAGGGAATCGACAAGTAAATCCGGACGGGATATATATTGTAGCCCATCTTAATTCGCCAAGACTAAACATGTATATAATAGCATTTCTATTCAATTAAAATCAGATTATAATACAGTAAAATGTGTAATAAAAATTACATTTACTTGTTGCTTTCACATTACACTGCAATATTCAAAGTGACGGTTAAACAACAATTTGCAAAAGTGCCGCTGAGTAAGACGCACAAGTAACAAGTAATGTAAATAAACCTTTTGTTCTTGATTTGTAGAGATATGGACACGTACCCACCAATCATTATTTCTCATGCTAGTGTTAAATAACATTTAGGATAACATACAATCTATATTTCTAATTCAAATTCATTATCATTGGTGTGTTAAATGACAACAACATTTAGTATCCCTGATCTGGCATCTCGTCTACAGTCGCTCTCTCACAGACCCGTCGTCGCCTCTCTCTGTCTTTTCTACAAATACTTTCACGGTATCTGCTGCGACGAGCTACTTTCTCTGGTTCCCAAACTGCATGAATTTAAACGTGCCACTAGGTCGGCATCTCAGTCCTGTCGAAACGGTTAAATGTAGTCGTCTCTTCTACTCCAATAGCTTCCTACTTCGCACTTCCCGTCTGTGGAACTCACTTCCTCTTACTTGCTTCCCTGATAGCTATAATCTCCCACTATTCAAGTGCAATGTCAATCGACATCTCCAGATGTCTTGATCTATTCCCCGTCCTTCTCTTCATCCTTTCCTATATGATGCCTTTTTATTCTTGCTCCCCATTCTCTGTAACCCCTTGCGTGCTAGTGACACTCCCGCCTTGCTTGGGGTGAAATACTTTAAAAAAATGCAAACATTAATTTTCAGTAACATGCATATGATATTCTTTGCTGTGTTAAGCAAGAAAACATTTAAGATGCCATAAAATCTTTATTTCTTATTATATTATGTTATCCCTTTTGATTAGAGAAAGGTAAAAGTAAGAAAAACAACAATTTTAATAACATCAGCTATATTTTGTACTTACAGGTACCATTACAGTTGGCCTAACTCCTACTGGCGGCGTAGGCTAGCTTACCATACGGAAGCTCGTTTACGTTTTACGTTATATATATATATATATATATATATATATATATATATATATATATATATATATATATATAAAATTAGAAAATATATACATATATGTATATGAAAATTTCTCCGATTTAACCAGTAGAGAGACAATATTTATGAATAAAAATGACAATAGGAAAACTGATAATTGCTGACGCGTTTCGTCCAATGTGGACTTTATCAAAGCAAAATAGGAAAATGAAATTAATGGAACAAGGTAGCTAATAAAAACAAAAACAGAATGTACCTAGTAACTGGAATGTAGAGAAACACTATTTTCATATT
>OZ010600.1:58781877-58819377 GCA_963932145.1 Acanthosepion lycidas | reverse complement strand
GTATCTGCGATTACAAAGTCTCTACTACAACGAGCATTACGAAAGTGACAGCGAGTGTTCGTTGGCATTACAAAAGTAATTTACAGAAATACGTGACACTGCAATAATGTCACTACGCCTAGAAGTGAAAGAGAATGAGAAAACTTAAGAAGGAACAGGAAACCCAAATCTGGGTTCTGCAGCCCCGTAAATTAAATATCGGAGAGAAAAAATCAACCAAGCACAAAAATTTAAATATCTGAGAAGAATTCTAACAGAGGTCGGAAAGTGTGGCACTGAAATCCGAAGACGCACTTGGATAGCCAAAGATGCATTCCAAAAGCTATGCGGAATATTATGAGATAGAGCACTCAAACCCTCGGCCACGTTGACTTCTGACTTCTTGCTAGCACAGTTATCGACGGCACCCAAGAGTTCCGTCTAACCAGTTTCACTCACAAGTTTTGGGTCAACCAGTGGTATGCTTTTCCGGCGCTTTCTAAAGGTTCCGCACGCTGAGTTCGATCCCTCCTGTCCGATAACATCAGGGAGTCTTCTTCCTTACAAATTGATCATGGTGAGATTCGAACCCGGATCTCAGTCAGAACGCTCTAACCACTCGGCCACGTGACTATTTTTGAGTGAATAATTAAGAAGCGAATCACATGTAACAGTGTCTTTTAATCACGATCGTCTCTGATAATATCATCCCAAAACTTGTAATTATCAAAAACTCTTTTCCCAAAAAACAATCGACGCTTCTCTATTTCTAAGGGTTTCACGTATTGTCTTCTGTAGTGAAAATGGCTGAGGCAGCTTCAATGAAAACTTACCTTGTATCTTTATAATAGTGCGATCTGACTTTATGATGAATCCTATCTGATGCCGCCCACTGGTCGGAAAAAGTTACCCATTCCTGTTTTAAGTGAAAGCCTTTCGATCAAAATTTGGTCGAATTAAAACAAAGATCGAAGTATAGGAGGTGACTACGGTTGTCTAGATGCGAAAAAACAAAATTCGTCATGTTCAAACTACGACGGAAATTTATTTTGTTTTTATATATTAGATATTTCCAAGACTTTTAAACCGTCGAGTAATTTGACAGTTTGTTATATAGGAATAAAGTGTCGCTGCCGACACTCGAGCTTGAACACAGATCACCAGAGAGCAAACACAGGCGATCCCATTTGAAATATTTAGATCACATAACGATAAAGGAAATGTACATATTGGAATTAGCGTGGCGTCTAATTGATCACCATTTCTATTCTATCCTCTATTACTACACGGATCACCATTTCTAATTCTATCCTCTATTACTATACGATCAACATTTCTATTCTATCCACTATTACTATACGATCACCATTTCTATTCTATCCTCTATTACTACACGGATCACCATTTCTATTCTATCCTCTATTACTACACAGATCACCATTTCTATTCTATCCTTTATTACTATACGATCACCATTTCAATTCTATCCTCTATTACTATACGATCACCATTTCTATTCTATCCTTTATTACTATACGATCACCATTTCTATTCTATCCTCTATTACTATACGATCACCATTTCTATTCTATCCTCTATTAGTACACGGATCACCATTTCTATTCTATCCTCTATTACTATACGATCAACATTTCTATTCTATCCTCTATTACTATACGATCACCATTTCTATTCTATCCTTTATTACTATACGATCACCATTTCTATTCTATCCTCTATTACTATACGATCACCATTTCTATTCTATCCTTTATTACTATACGATCACCATTTCTATTCTATCCTCTATTACTATACGATCAACATTTCTATTCTATTCTCTATTACTATACGATCACCATTTCTATTCTATCCTTTATTACTATACGATCACCATTTCTATTCTATCCTCTATTACTATACGATCAACATTTCTATTCTATCCTCTATTACTATACGATCACTTTTCTTTTCTATCCTCTATTACTACACGGATCACCATTTATATTCTATCCCCTATTACTACACGGATCACCATTTCTATTCTATCCTTTATTACTATACGATCACCATTTCTATTCTATCCACTATTACTATACGATCACCATTTCTATTCTATCCTCTATTACTATACGGATCACTCTTTCTACACTATCCTTTATCTCTATCCGATTCACTATACTGTTTTCTATATCTGATTCGACGTATAAATTGCTACAGAGCAGAGATGGGGTTTTTTAACCCCAGAATTCGTTGGATAATCGTGCCCCAATTTCGTATTTATTCATATAGATTCCATATGTTTCTCTAACTCTTCAAATATTGAACCTATAACTAATTCTAATTTCTATTTTCCCATCTTTACACTATATTAATTTTATCTTATAAAATGTCCTTTGTCACCCATAAAATAAAAATAGCTGTTTGTACGGAAAATAAGTATCTACTCTACTTATCTTACACCAAATCATTTTTAAATTAAGTGGCAGCAGAAAAATTATCTTTGAACTTTTAAAAGTTAAGCTTAAACATTAATGCAATTCTTAAATGCAGCGATCAATTTTGTGTTCTGTAGTTTATTGATGCCTATTGCATCTGCTTCTCCCGATCTATTGTGATGATGGCCAAATCAAGAGTCCTCCACAGGAGCTAGATTAAATGCCGCCAGATAGAGCGGCTTTTAAGCTAGCTTATAATAAAACGTGCACTGCAATTTTTGATACAAAAGGAAAATAAGAGTTACTCCCCTTGAACCACGAAAGCACCGATAATAGTCAGCCTAATATATATATATATATATATATATATATATATATATATATATATATATAACCTCGCGTAATCTGGTACCTCTGAATCTGAGCTCAACGAAAATCGTTTTTAGGGCTTTTGAATGAGCTATGAATCATTGAAATCGGACCTGTGGAAGCGGAGGATTTGCTTGGATCCACACACGCACTGACACACACGTACACTCTACTTTATATATAAGATGACACTTTCGGCCATAATTTTATGTATGATTATGAATATCTGCGTATTTTAATAGACTAAATATAAAATGTAAATGGTACAGTAACTGGAATCCGAGGATGCCAGTCTATTAGTCTAACGTCATTATCCATTCAAGGGCACATAGCTCAGTCGATAAAGACGCTGGTTGGATCCATTGACGAGAACCAAAGTGTTGTGAGTTCAATACCAAGCCACAGCAGTGGTGAACCAAAAGAACCCGGAGTAGTGAGTTAAAGGGAAATAATTTAGACATCTGGAAGAGGCATGGCACGTGAAACTAGAATAATCAACCTTGGTGGACGAAATAAAGCGTTCGAATCGAAATTCCAATCACTTGAAGAAGGCTGAGGCATACAACGGCCGAAAAGTTGTGAATATGGCAATGAAGATGAGGATAACAGTTCGAATAATGTAAATAATGCCAGTACATCAGTGTTTGTTACATGCCCACAGAGCCCATCTGTGGTTTATACTGCAACCATGCTAAGCAAAACTTAGTTAGAGTTTCTGGGAGGGAGCGCGTTATCTAGCGTGATCAGCCGTTTGAACTAGGCTAGCAGGGTCAAACCCTCGGCCACGATGACTTGCGACTTCGTGCTTGCAAAACCACCGACGCCTACCGTCTATCCAATTTCACTCAAGAGGCTTGTGGCTGTGGTAGGTTTTTCAATCACTTTCCAAAGGCGTCGCACGCTTGGATCCCCTCTTCCAGACCAATAACATTAAGAAGTCACCTTCCTAACAAATCAACCATGGTGAGATTTGAACCAGAGTCTCGTGGTCAGAAAGCGAACGTTCCAACTACTCGGCCACACAACATAGACTATCGCCCTATAAATCAGCAGGAGTTTAAGTTGACACTGACAATAATGAATTATGAACAATTCTTGATTTGATTTAACCTATATAAAGAAATAAGAGATATGACAATCAGTATGTTATGCATGGTGCCAAACACAATTCAGAAATATCCAGAGTTGCCCAGCCTTTTTTCTTATGGACCAAATTAGAAATTTAGGCATATTCATCCGGCCACAAAAGTAGTTCATAAAGAATGTTTCATTAAAATGATTATATATAAGGGTGTTTCATTAAAACGGATAAAAGTCAGCAGTAAATAAATCTGTGTTATTGGTGAAAATTTATTTATTTCTCTATTGGATCTTGGCAATTATTGGATCATGGCAATTATTCGTGAAAAATTATATCGTTCACGAAATCTGAAAGAAAAGCAAAAAAATCATTAGTCGCTTAAACTTAATTCACATTAAAATCGGTCCATATTATTGGAACACCCTTTATAAATGTGCATTTAAAAAGTTTAAATCGTTGTGAATATCAGATTTTAATAATAAATATAGATAATTAAAAAAATAATGTATTACTGACAGTAAAAAATAAATATTTAGATAAATTATAAAAAATAGAAATTATGCATACACAGAATAAAATAAATGCAATATGATTTTTGAGATTGTTTTCCTTTTATAATATAGTCAGTATCTGCTTTTAGGGTACTAGTTTGATTCTAACAATGTTAGTTAAATGGGAATCAGTTCAGTTATGTGCCATGCATGATACATGCGTAGGCGATCATGTACCGTTCGATACATGACTGACAAGGCTGATTTTTTTTTCCTGTAGTATGTTGTCATTTTCTTCTGCGGTAAGTAGATCAGTTGCTATCCAAAGTTATAGAAGCCAGTCTGTCCTGCTATTTACCCATAGCGGGGTGGGCGAGAAGAAGAGGATTCACACCTTTCCCAAGCGTATTAGCACGTAAGTGAATGTAATGGATTCGACTGGAATTCGAACTCCGCTCTCCGATACCCCAATATGAGCCGCTATCCACTCAACCTATTTCTTTCAGCAGTTGTGATGGTTTTCATGCTCGAAAAGAATTATCCGGGGCAGCATGCACTACGCCACATGCATAACTATATTCTAGATAAGCTAAATAATTTTTATTCAGCTCTGGCTTTTGCCCCACGTGCCAGCCGGTGTGTCTCGGCAAAGACCTTTGAGACTCCCCCCTTTTTTTAGTGCAAGGGGTTCGTGAAAACAATGTGAGAATAATTTTCTCGATATACGTTACGAAAGTAAATGAAAATGTACCTAAAGATTTTAGGGAGCAGTGGGCCGCATGAAAATATTAAGTGGGCTCCTGTGCAGTCCACAGGCCGCTTACTGGACGTCCCCTGGACTGTCAGCTTGTGGACTGGCGCTACAGAATCACAACCAAAGAAATGTACCAAATAGGAGAAACTGCGCCGCTTTAGAACTTTCAATAGCAGCAACATCTAAAATCGATCACACACGTAACTCGAAGAGAAAATAATGATATAATCAAGACGTTGACATTCCACACTAATTCAAAAGAAAGGTTAGGAAGGAAATATTCATTAATACTGGAAAGAGCTATAACAGCTACTCTTTTACAGAAAAATTGTTTTAAGAGAAAGATTTGATGAATTCCAACCGACAGTAGTACTTCCTGTTCAGTCAATGAATGTTTCCTTATAAGGAAAAAGCTAATATTACTATTCCCGTTAATATTACCATAGTAAATATTCTGGCAATCATTACAATATGATGATAAACTAGATCCGCGTCCTGGGTAAGACTATAAACTTCGTCCAACAGCAAGGCCTCTGATCAGGAGGTTTTAAGGAACTCGGAACCACCTCTTAATTGCTGGTGTTCCCAGGTTCGCCCTAACCCGGTGTGGTAGTACCTGTTAGGGTCCCAGCTATGGGAAAATAGTTAACCCCCAAGGGTCAAAACACTATGAAAGTGTAAAAATAATTCTAGAAATACTTTGTAAACAAATATTACCAGCAATAAATTTTTGAAGAAAAACAACCATTACCAGCAATACATTTTTGGTAAAAAAATATTACCAGCGATACATGTTTTGAAAAAAATATTACCAGCGATACATGTTTTGAAAAAAATATTACCAGCTATACATGTTTTGAAAAAAAATGTTACCAGCGATATATTATTGAATGAAAAATAATACCAGAAATAGATTTTTGAAGGAAAAAACTTTACCCGCAATGAAAATTTTGTCAGCGTTAAATAACCCATTGAGGCTGATACGCCGTAGAGCAAAGCAAACAAAATCAAACTAAATATTCTGATTAGCTACCCTTGTTCCACCAGTTCTGACTTCCACATCTAAAACCCCGCTAGGCCACATCCACAGAGTTGAATCATCCTCGTTCCCCTCTTATTCCATTAGTGAGATGTAAGTTACACGTTAACAGTTCCTTCTTTATACTTGCTACTATGTAATCCAATCTTCCGAGAGGATGCTTCTCTGGTCAGCACTGGCGTAATGTATAGCAGTTCAGAATTAGAAATCGGAGAGCCGAGTTCGAATTCCAGTCGAGCTCGTTACATTCACTTACGCGAAAAAAGGTTTGAATCCATCTCACCTCCCCCAACTATGGGTTAAATAGTAGGAATTGTATCCGCAAAAATCATTGTTACTTCCAAAAATTGTTAATCAATATTGATTCGTAAAATAAAGAGAATTATACGTACAATCCAAGAAATATTAGGTTGGTGCAAAAATAATGACGTAATAATGTATGATATGATCCCTGTTTATAAATTCCACCTTTAAAAAGACCTTATGAAACTGGAATTTATAAACAAGGATCATATCATGCATATACAGGTTTGGGGTTGGTGTATCTTATTTATATTGTTTGCGAAGATGTATTCTCGCCATTTAAATCATTAACATCCATATTTGTTTTTTGTATGAATGGTTCATGAATTTATAAATTATAATTGCACCTTTAATTGAAATTATATATATATATATGTATATATATATATATATATATATATATATATATATATATATATATATATATATATATTTTATTTACAAAAAAAATTATAACATAAATATGTTATAAAATCACTACAAAAATAACCATTTTGTTTCAACACCCCCTGTGTCTTATCAAGTGATGATGTAGAATGTTAAGTAAATGGTTTTAAATGTTTCAAATTAATTAACGATCCTTCGCAAGGGGAAAACGTTGTTACAAAAGCTAGAATGACCAATCAAGATACAAGTATAGGAAAATTTAAAAAGCTTGACGACGAAGTCATGTTATAATAGCTATTCAGATCTTTAAAATACGGGTAATATTAAAAAAAGAATTTATTCTAATCAATAATTATTAAATTATATGATAAAATTTGATATTAAAATTAAAAACTGCCAATTTTAAAATCCAAATTTAATCACTATTAAGTTTAAAAATTATAAAATTACTGAGGAGAAAAGAAGAAATACATATGTTATTCAATTTATTTCTTCGTTGAAATTACGTTAGAATAGACGCTACGTCATCCGGTCGTCTGACAATATATGTATACATTTTAATCCCAAGTCTGTGAATGGAGTCCTAAACTCACGCGTAAAACAACACAAACACAATCAGATTATAATACATAAGCACCCAGATATATTTTGATATATATATATACACACAAAAAAAGTGACGAGACAGGGAATATCTCCACGGTCCTTTATGAAAAAAAAAAAAAGGAGAAACCAACACATACATACATACACAATTAAAAGTGAATGCACTTTCCATACATATTGACACCGATAAATACGTGTACACACATCCACAGACATTGACCCAGACAATCAGATACCACAACCAATAAATATTTAAGAGTGAAAGTGTCATTAAACAAATGCTAGCCTCTTATTAAAATATAACTTAAGCGAGCAAATATACAAAGATAAAAATGGGTAAAAATAATATTATTTAATATATTAAAAAACGAAAATTTCAAACCCACAAATATCAATAAAAACATATATTTTAATCATATAAGTTGATAATAGTTTTATTATATATTAGGTGAAGAAAGATAAGATAAAAAGAACTACCTACAGAAATAAGTGTACAGTCATACGTATATACATATATACACATTTATACACGCGGCAGCAAACACAAACTAACACACATATACATACATACATAGATACATACATACATACATACATATATATATATACATAGATATATACATACATATACATATTTATGATAACAAGTACACATGCACATACATACATATATACACACAGATATACACACATTTATGCACACATACACACATATATATATATACATATATAGACACACCAATACACAAACATAAACATATATACACACCTAGACTAACTCATGTGGGAGTAATGACAAACCAAAGTTTCCATACCTACACATACACACAAACAATCTCATATATAATAGGTGTTGTTTTTAGCCTTGTTTTTAAATCTAATAATTTCAAATTTTTTGTTAAGACATACGTAACATGGGGGATATAGAGAGTTACATGTCCGACCTTTTTTAATCAATCTCCATTTAACCGTAGGTGTTTTGTTCTTTTCTTTTAGATTCCAAAAATACTTGGATAATGAAGTCATGTACCTATAGTCACTGTTATTAAAAGATTGCATATGCCCCCGTCAGTGTTCCTTGAATGTTTTCAAGGTGCTACCAATGTAAAAAAAAATTATATTTGGATTTTCAACTGTTGATATTGTACTAAGATAGACTACAGAACTAATCCTACAGTTATTTTGTAGTGGACAATTATTAGGATTCCTACAATTACATAATTTATTATTCGTGCTATTGTATTTAATATTGTTGTTAGTAAGTAACCTGTTGAGTAATCAAGTTTTGGAGTCCCTATACTTGTTAAAGACAATATTGTTATGTTTTTTAATTATCTTCTCCAGGTTATCTGCACAACTATAGCTTAATTTAAGGGTATTAGGATTAAATATTTTACTAAGTGGGTTAGTTTCAGGGTTAGGGAAATGTTTCTTGATAAAGTTTAGAAACATACGTCCTAATTTAGTTTTAACCATTATATTGAAAGGGGAAGTGAACCAGATGATCTTTCTAGATCTTCTTTTCTTATCATGGTTGAAATTAACAGGGTTTTTATATTGAATAGTGATATCTTTGTATCCACTATTTTTGAGTGCAGAATTGTAAAAATCACGATGTTTATTAAAAACATCTTTGTTAGAAGAGTTAGTGCTAATTCTAAATCCAATGGAAGAGGGTATATGTTTGATAACTGAAGGGGGATGGTTGGAATTTGGATGTACGTATATTGGGTTGGAATTAACCTTCACATATGGTTGGAAAGTATTGGTAGCAAGGTCTAGGGTGACGTCTAGAAAATCTACTTGTTTAACATTAGTAGTGACTATTATCCTAAGACCTAAATCCTTAAATACCCTATGGATCATTTTCCTAATACGGTCCACCTTAATTTTAGTGGAGTTTTTAACAACTAATAAGCCACCATCTCTATACAATCCAACACTATCAGAATCTAGACCATCGAAGGCACTTAAATTGTATATTATATATATATATATATATATATATATATATATATATATATATATATATATATATAGTGTTAAGTGCCAGAATTGATGGTTCTTTTTTCGGGTGGAAAAGCCTTTTGGACAGGCATGTTTTTTGTCATAAAGTGCTCGATAATTTTTTTTAGGATAGAGCGTTAATAGAATTAATTTGAAGAGGTTTATCACTTAGCTGAGTGGTGTTGGTTCAGTCATGCCTACTACGTAGTTTCGTGAGCACCAAAGAACGCCAAAGTAAACATGTTCACTATTCAGGGATTGATATCTGATATATATATATATATATATATATATATATATATGATCTAAAACTGATATATATATATATATATATATATATATATATATATATATATATATATATATATATATATATATATTGGGGTTCTAGTTATCTCGGACTAAAGCGTTTATAAATGGAAAAGGTATGGAGATAGGAATTAAAACTACACATTGGCTGTCAGTTTCATTCATACGATCTTCTCGTCAAAATTGTCTGGATATCGCAATGAATAGTGAAACTGACAGTTACCATGCAAGGTTGATGCCTATTCCCACACTCTCTCTCCCTCTTTCTTCCTTTCTTTCTTGCTCTGTCTCAACCCCCTTTCTCTTTATATATATATATATATATATATATATATATATATATATATATATATATATATATATATCCTATAGGAAAATGTTTGGCACCACAGTGCAATTATTTAAAAAAAAAGATTCAAATGCCATATTTCTTGTGCTTGTTAAAAGTAAAAGATTTTAGTTGCGTCGTTGTATTCGCTTTTATTTTGACAAGATCAAGCACTTAACTATAAAATATCATCTTACAACAGCATCATATTTTGTTTTCGTCAATAAAACCACCACCTGCCTTAATTACTACTTTACAAATTCTTGATATTCTTTCCAGTAGTTTTTAATAGTAGACATTCGCAAACATTCTTCAAGCAGTGTAAAAGCTTATTCTCAGTCTGTGGGTATTCTATTCGAACTCTCTTACCTAATTCTTCCCATACAAATTCATTGATATATATATATATATATATATATATATATATATATATATATATATATATATATATATATATATATATATATGTAAGAAGATTGAGACAGCTAAGTTATAATTTCCAAAATTATGTTTATTTTTTTTTTTGTCTCGGAGCTAATTTTGAGATAATTTAGAATAATGTTTTGGATCATTGTCTAGTTGAAAGGTGAGGTTTTTTTTTTCAATTATGCGTAAACCAGATAGTATAGCGTGCTTGTACAAAATGGAATACTATTGGTCTCTTATTTTATTTATGTATTTTTGTTTCATGATTCCCTTAACCTAAAACGAATCGCCAGCGTTATTGGTAATCTCGATAAAGGGGGTTAATGGCGAAAAAAATACAATGTCTCTTATACAAACTATTCCTAATTTAGCAATATGTATTGTAGACAGACGAATCCAAATTGAAAGCCAGGAGAAAGACTGAAAAATAAAAGCAAATACACTGTTGCTACTAAAATCTTTTCTTTTGATTTAAAAGATGCAAAAATATCTAATTATAAGGTGATTTTTAATGAAATGCTTGGTGGACCCCATATATATATATATATATATATATATATATATATATATAAATTTTGTGCATACCTATATGTAAGTTCTATATGTATATATAGGCACATATTAACCGTTAAAAGTTTGTATGATGCTCACTAGATATCCTGTATCTAATTCGACTTTATATAGCACTACAAGTTTTTGACAACGAACCTATTTCCAGTGCATTTTCATACTAAAATCATTTTCACGCGTCTCGCCATTGAGTAATGGTTAGCGATGCTAATCTGTTTGATTATATATAGTGAGTTTCATCAAAACCCACCTAAAACTATGTCCAGCGAGACTTCAAGATAAAATCATTTCCAGGCACCTCGGTGTGGTACAATAGTTAGTGAGGGTAATTTGGTTAGCCGTTTCTCGTGAGTTTGATTTGCACTGGGTGACTCAAAACATGAATCGACTTTAAATACCCTAGCAAGACACGGCATGTGAAATTAACGAAGCCGACCTGAAATCATTTCCAATGTTTGTTTTGTCTTGTTAACGTCATACAACACCTTATGGGTCATTTAATTTCCATGGGAGCTTCGAAGTAATAAAGATATGATATCTGTTATTCTTCTTTCACAGTTCAGTGTATGGTAAATGGTACTCAGCTTTTGTATCTATACATGTTTGTGCGGACACAATTACTAGAGGAGGTGATATGCACGTTTGATGTAGTTTTGTTCAAGTTATATTTTTGAATACATATTGATTTCTTTAAAAAATTGTAGGATAATGTATGGACTAAAGTCATGAAACTGTCCTTTCATGTTGCTTGTTTGGTTAATTTTTTTGCGGCATATCAAACTCTATGACTTATTAAATGCCGAAATCTAAACATTTGGAACGCAACTACAAAGAAAATGTATTGTTAGTCATTTTGCTATGAAATGTATTGTTGGTCAAAATCAAATTGTATTGTTGGTCATTTTGCTATAACATTTATTGTTGTTTATTTTGCTCTAAACTGTATTGGGTTGTTTTGCTCTAAACTCTATTGTTGGCCATTTTGTCCTAAAATATATTGTTGGTCATATTGCTCTAAATTCTATTGTTCGTCATTTTGCTATAACATTTATTGTTGTTTATTTTGCTCTAAAATGTATTGTTGGTCATTTTGCTATAAAATATATTGTTGGTCATTTTGCTATAAAATGTATTGTTGGTTATTTTGCTCTAAATTGTATTGTTGGTTATTTTGCTATAAAATTTATTGTTGTTTATTTTTCTCTAAACTGTATTGTTAGTCATTTTGCTCTAAAATGTATTGTTGGTTATTTTGCTATAAATGTATTTGTGGTTATTTTGCTCTAAAGTGTATTGATGGTCATTTTGCTATAAAATTTATTATTGGTTATTTTGCTCTAAACTGTATTGTTGGTCATTTTGCTCTAAACTGTATTGTTGGTGATTTTGCTCTAAATTGTACTGTTGCTGTTTTTGCTCTAAAATGTATTGTTGGTCATTTTGCTATGAAATGTATTGTTGGTTATTTTGCTCTAAACTGTATTGTTGGACATTTTGTATAAAATTTATTTTTGGTTATTTTGCTCTAAACTGTATTGGTGGTCATTTTGCTCTAAAATGTATTGTTAGTCTTTTTGCTAGGAAATGTATTGTTGGTCATTTTGCCATAAAATATGTGTTGGTCATTTTGTCCTCAACTGTATTGTTGGTCGTTTTGCTATAACATTTATTGTTCGTTATTTTTCTCTAAACTGTATTGTTGGTTATTTTGCTTTAAATCTATTGTTGGTCATTTTGCTATAAAATATATTGTTGGTCATTTTGCTATGAGATGTATTGTTGGTTATTTTGCTCTAAATTGTATTGTTGGTCATTTTGCTATAAAATATATTGTTGGTTATTTTGTCCTAAAATGTATTGTTGGAGATTTTGCTATAAACTGTATTGTTGGAGATTTTGCTATAAAATTTATTGTTGGTTATTTTTCTCTAAACTGTATTGTTGGTTATTTTGCTCTAAACTCTATTGTTGGTCATTTTGCTCTAAAATGTATTGTTGGTCATTTTGCTATAAAATGTATTGTTGGTCATTTTGCTATAAAATGTATTGTTGGTTATTTTGCTCTAAACTGCATTGTTGGAGATTTTGCTATAAAATTTATTGTCGTTTATTTTGCTCTAAACTTTATTTCTGGTCATTTTGCTCAAAAATGTATTGTTGATCGTTTTTCTCTAATCTGTATTGTTGTTTATTTTGCTCTAAACTGTATTGTTGGTCATTTTGCTCAAAAGTGTATTGTTGGTCATTTTGCACTAAAATGTATTGTCGCTCATTTTGCTATAAAATATATTGTTGGTCATTTTGCTCTGAACTGTATTGTTGGAGATTTTACTATAAAAGTTATTGTTGGTTATTTTGCTCTAAACTCTATTGTTGCTCATTTTGCTCAAAAGTGTATTGCTGGTCATTTTGCTCTAAACTCTATTGTTTGTTATTTTGTTCTAAACTGTATTGTTGGTTATTTTCCTCTAAACTGTATTGTTGGTTTTTTTGCTATAAATGTATTGTTGGTTATTTTGCTCTAAAATGTATTATTGGTCATTTTTCTATGAAATATATTGTTGGTCATTCTACTATAAACAGGTATTGCTAGTCATTTTAACTATAAAAATGTATTTTTATACTTTCTCAGTGTTTTGTTTTTGTTTTTGGTTTCATCATTTGCCCATAGTTGGGTTCCTAACACGTGATACTACTCTGGGTCATGGTGGACCTGGGAACAACAGCAATTAAAACGTTGTTCTATGCTTCTCAAACCTATCTCCTGATCTGAGGCTTTACTCTCGGATGTAGTTTATCGTCATGCGCAGGGCAACATTTCTAATGCATTTTTATACTAAAATCATTTTCTGGCTACTCACCAACTTGGTCAACAAGCTTCACTAAACCATACGCCAATGACTAGCTAATCTTGGTGACTAATACTATTCAATTCGTTTCTCACTGGGTGCCCCATACATAATTAGACATTAAACCAACCCAACAAGGGTTGACATGTCGTAAAATTAACCAGCCAAACATTTTCTTAATGAACGGAATTCAGTGAGGAATTTTAATCGCGTCAGTAATTCATTAAAATTTTCAGATCAAAATTCAGCTAATATCTGACGGGCTGCGCATTTATTGACCTAGCCTTATGGTTGTCTGTCGAACTTAGAGGCAGCAGTTTAAATACGCGTGCTTTCAGATTTAGTCTAAAGTATATATTAGAAAGAGAAATTTTATTAACAAACATACACTCCAGCTCAAAAGTTTTAGGCTTACCCTGATAATTTCTTAAATTAGCACGCAAAACAGTTGTTTTTGTAGTTGTTTTTAGATAAGAGAAAATTATTTGACATGGTTATTAAAAAAAATCGCACACCATTTTTTATTAAACATTTTATTATGACAAAAAGAAAAAAATCATTTTTCTGATTAAATTTTGTTCTCATCAAAATGGCCTCCTTTAGCCTTGATTACAGCAGCAGAAATTTTTGGCATTTGTTACGAAACTTTCTCAAATTAAAAGTTTGATAATTGATTCCATTCTTTTTCAGTGACTAAGAGGGTTTTTTTTTATTGTTTTTTCTCTCTTTTGTCTTGTTGATGACCTATTAATTCTGGGCGTGGCTTCACACTTTTGAACTGTAGTGTAGATAAATATATTTTTTTTTGGTTGTCCTTTTTCTTTACGTCCAAGAGAACACTTATCCGTATCCAGCAAATATAAATATTGCCCTGAAGTTTTCGATCCTGTAATTTCAAACATATTTCTGGTCGTTATCAAGGTCAAGAAAAAAATGTGGAAAAATTGTTTCCTGAAGAGACAAACAATGGATCTGCAGTTTGTGCAATAATCCATCAGCAAAAGTTCTTCCTTGGTGAGTGATCAAAGGACGAAAGACCCTGCACACGTTGCAGATGATACGGACACAGGAACTGCTCATAAAGTACCCTCCATGTGATACTATGAGATTATTAGGACATGCTAGGGCCACTTGCCGCGTGCTAATCCGGCAGCCTGGAGAATGTGTTCTTCGTGGTCAGGCGTATGATCGGATCTCGGACTTCCTCGATCCATAGTTTATGCTACATATCCTGTCTCAACGACGATAAACAGCAGCAATGTTTGGATGACTCGGCTGCCTTCGTTGTAAAAACGCAATCAGATGAAGCCCCGCTTTTATTACCGTTTGCAACGGCTATCAGTAAAAAAAAAAAAATCTGTCTGCTCGCGATATGAATATCCTGCCATTGGTAAACGGAACACAATTTCCGTTGACTCACTGATAGACACGTTAAACGTTGAAGACAGAGTAGCCAGAAATGTACACGAATGACAAATGTAATCTAGTCTAAGTGGTAACACAACGCCATCTACCGTAAACTTCCTTTAAACTTAATAACTCAAAAACGAAGGATTTGCGGACATATGTTTATATAGGCTTTTGTTCTTACTTTGGTGAAAGGATCTAGCCGTAAAGTTTGTAAAAGTATTTTTGATACACTATATATATATATATATATATATATATATATATATATATATATATATATATGTATATATATATATATATATATATATATATATATATATATATATTCCATGAATCATTCATACAAAAAACAGATATTTAAGTTAATGATATAAATGGCGAGATTCCCGGCATTTATATCATTAACTTCTATATCTGTTTTTTGTATGAATGATTCATCCAATGTAAATTGAACTGCGCCATATACTTGATCTATCTATCTATCTATCTATCTATATATATATATATATATATATATATATATATATATATATATATATATTCGAAAATAATAATATAAATATGTTATAAAATCACTACAAAAACTAACCATTTTGTTTCAACACTTCTGGTGTCTTATCAAGTGATGATGAATGCAGAATAATATTAGGCTAAGCAACATGATAATCTAATAATAGCTATTTTTTTTCTTTTTTTTCATTAGATATGTTGATTGAATAATTCTTTTTTTAATGCTTTTCAATCGTTTTACAGCCAGAAATTATCTATCCTGGGTATGACGATAAATTACTTCTAGCAGCAAAGCCTCTGATCAGGAGATTTTGAGGAGTGTAGAACAACCTCTTAATTGCTGGTGTTCCCAGGTCCACCCTGACCCGGAGTGGTAGCAACTTTTAGGGTCCCAGCTATGGGCAAATAGTTAACTCCAAACTGTGGTCAAAAGTGTATGCAAGTATAAAAATTTATTTTTGGAAAAAATATTACCAGCAATACATTTTTTTTTGTTTGTTGTTGTTGTTGTACGGCATATCAACCTCAATGGGTCATTTAATGCCGGAAATTTTTTTCTGGTAATATTTTTGTTTTGTCAAAATCTACTTCTGTTAATATATTTTTCCTCAAACATGTATAGTTGGTAATATTATTTTCCCAAAAATTTATTGCTGGTAATAGTTTTACTGGTAACACTTTTTTATTCTTCAAAAATTTATCTATGGTAATAATATTTTTACTAAGTATTTCTGGTATTAAAACCTATTTTTAAATTTTTATAATGCTTTTTACATCAGTTTCTGGGTTAGCTATTTGCCCATAGCTGGTACTCTAACAGGTGCTACTACTCCGGGTCTGGGTGGACCTTGAAACACTAGCAATTAAGAGGAGGTTCCATGCTCCTTAAAGCCTCCCGATCAGAGGCCCTGCTGTTGGACGTAGTTTATCGTCTTACCGTAGACGCGGATGTAATTTATCGTCATACGCAGGACGCCTCATTGGAGGCCATCTTACCCCTCTGCAGAGGTGCAGTCGGCGTATACTACAGCCCCAGCCGACAGGGCTTCAATATATTTTTGGACTAAAAATATTACCAGCAATACATCTTTGAAAAAAATATTAGCAACAATATTTCTTTGAAAAAATAAATATTACCAGCAATAAAAATCATGTCGGCATTAAATAATCCATTGAAATTGATATACTGTAAGACAAATCAAACCAGAAATTATTTTCAGACTATGATTTTTTAAAGGTTTATTGATAATTACTTATTAATTAACTAATAATTGGGGAGAAAAGCGATTCATATCAATGTGACGCCCCACCCCCGGTGTCGCTGCGCAGTCGCCGTCCTATCCAGTCCTGTGACGACCAACTGGCTTGGTATTGGTCGCAGCACCAAATGTGACGTTCTAACCTTTTGCTGATTCGGATGAATAGATTCAGTATCAGCCTTGCCGTTCCCACCTCGCCTCCAACGCCTGGTTACCGAAGTAACTGTTTTGACTTCTAGTCTAACCTACCCACGTTGTGATTTGATCTTTTTTTTTTTTTAGGAACTGGTTTTGGTGTATCTTCAAGCGATATTCATGAAACTTGTTTTGGTGGTGTGAGTCTAAGTCGTTCTTCAAAAATAAATTCTTCTTGGTTAGAAGTTGAGTTCGGAATTTCGTGGACTCTTTCAGTCAGCTTTCTGCGATGCGGCCCAACACAATTCAACTCAGCTGCGAACTCCTTAATTCAACCCCTTAATTCAACTGCGAACTGCCAACTTACTCGTTGCGACTCTGCTTAAATGGACGCCGACCAAAACCGGGGTGGGCTTGTCGGGGTTTGAGGTTCTTTGATAATTCTAAAATTAAGAATCTTCTTTGTTTTTGGTCAGGAAAACCCATCACTTTCCATTTTTTGAAAATCTTTCGTCCTCTCAAATTCTTCCTTTCTCATATTGGTATCTCACCCATACTCTCAGAGGGTGTCAACGGGTTTCCCCTCTCTCTCACAGTGGCATCTCATACCGATCCCTTCAGGTGGGTGTCAATAGGCCTCCCCTCCTTCTTGACATGATTACCTTCGCCTACCGCTAACGCCAGCATTCAGCCAATTGGCACCCAGCAGTGTGGGTATGGCCAGACTAGCCTCGGTTTAAAAAATCTTGCTCAAAGAAAAAAAATATCTTCCCTTTTTTTTTCTTTTCTTTCTTTTCTTCTCACACCTTAGACTCTTATCTTAACCGAATCACCCGGAGTTCGTCAATCAGATTTTCGCCAGCATCAAGTGGGTGGTTTAAAGGGACGTATTGCGCTACAGCCAATTATTCGTTTCGATAAAATAATTTTCTTATCATAGCCATCTCCTGACACAAAACAGATGCCTTTTCCAAACGACATCTACGTAGACAGCTAATGGGTCAATCTTTTCTTTCTTTGTAACTCTGCGGTTGGTCCAACGGACATTATTGTTTTTCGGTCGGTTTATGACCTAATTAATTTTTATCTCTCAGTTTCTGTTTCGTAGGTCACTTGACCAACCTGAAACCTTCACCATTGCCATGGGCAGATTGGCTATATCTTATTCGGTGCGTTGTCATAAATTAAATTAAATCCGACTCATCCGCGACCTTACTTTCCTCGCTAATGAGAATAAAAACTTTAGCACTTTTCTTGATTAGAAAAAAATAACATCGTCTTTTCGTGATAGATTCTTATCACCTAATTTTAATTCTCGCCTTTTTTCTTTTTTTTTTTTCACGCAAGCCAAAATAGTGTCACATCAACCCCAAGTGTATTTGCGCGTAAGTCAATCAATAATTACGAAACCGACGAGAATTAGAAGTCGTTTCTCTGCATCCCGAGGTATTATACATTACACCAGTCGTGCATATAAGCTTACAGCACATGGCATGACAAGCACTCGACCATGTATTTACTGACCAGGTTCAATGCTGCTTAACTTTGGTGACCGTACGGAAGCCGATACTTCAATGTGATGTGACCGTAAGTCATGATGGAACACGGGTGACTGAAACGTACAAACAAAATAAGGGAAAATAACAAAATTATTGTGAGGGAATGTCAGCATTGGCGATATCAAAGGATCTATGCGAAGACAATCGAAAGGAATAGGACTGTTGAAAATTGGGAACATTGAAGTCAACACTCAGAGGCGACAGGCTGTTTCATGCTAGACGCAATCGTCAGACCGGCCTATATATATACAGGTATAGTATTGGTGTATTGGGAATAAATTCCAATAACCAACAAATACTATTCTTAAAAGAGTGCTCAGTACAGTGTAGAGCAAATACAATTTATGCGGAAATTATAACAAAAATATGTCATTATCAAGTGATGGTGTTGAATGTATTCAAAATATTTATGTTATAATTTTCTAATAAATTATACATACATACATATATATATATATATATATATATATATATATATATATATATGTGTGTGTGTGTGTGTGTGTGTATGTATATATTTGGGCAGCAACATTTCTTTTAAACATGTTTCGTTGAATATGAGAGACAAGCAAAATTTAATTCATTTTTTATTTAGTTTTTCTATCATTCTTTCATTTTTTTCCCGTTTGTAAAGAGTAAAGGACTGAAACATTGCCCGTACTGTTCATTGTCGCAAGTGCTTTCGGCCATTTTCAACATCCCAAAATAACCCCCTTGAAAATGACTAAAGAACTGTCCGAAAACGCTTGCGGCAATAGACAGTAAGATCATTTTTTGCTCTTCCTTACTTCCACCAAACGGGAAAATGAAAGAATGATGGAAACACTATATATATATATATATATATATATATATATATATATATATATATATATATATTAAAGTAAAAGAATATATATATATATATATATATATATATATATATATATATATATATATAGTCATCCAAAGACAGACTGTTTCAGTCTATTACAGCTCTTCAGTCAGAGATCCTACCCCTAGGCTATCGTTGCACGTCACAGAGAAAGTTTTTTCTATACGAAATATGACCGGAGTGGCCCGGAGAACTTAATTCGTACTTGAAGAGTAATGCATTAATAGCAATAGGAGTTGCTGTTCTTAATATATATATATATTTCCCCTTTTTTAGCGAGATTAATGCTCGACAAGCTTTAGATCATAATAGAATTCTTTTCATTTTTCGTTTTCATTCAAAATACTCAAATTTTAGGAATACGTTTTGAAAGCGCCGCCCATATGACGACAACGTGACCACGCTTAAACGGAAAGCTGATCATTTAAAATTTTCAGTTATCTGTTTTGGATAAGTCTTGTTTTTATGTCCATCGTCTTTGTCATGTTGAACTGATTATGTTAATTGTATTTTAATCAATATTGTCCTGAAGAAGGTTTATTGAACCGAAACGTCAGACGTTGACATTTCATTCATATTAAAACAGCATAATTGCATTTAAGGATTTTTGTTTGTTTTTTCCAAATATTTTTCTTCATATATATAATGTGTGTGTATATATAATTATTTATGTGTATATATATATATATATATATATATATATATATATATATATATATATATATATATATATATATATAATGTATGTATGTATGTATATATATAATATATAATTATATATGTGTATATATATATATATATATATATATATATATGGTCGATATTGTATCATATATTATAAGATACAGAACACATAGAAATCATTTATAAGTCTAACATCAGCGAATGAAATATGGAGAATAAAAGAAGAATTAGGGTATATATATATATATATATATATATATATATATATATATATATATATGTATATATATATATATATATATTGTCATCCACAGACAGACTGTTTCGGTCTATTACAGCTCATCAGTCAGAGATCCTACCCCTAGGCTATCGTCGCACGTCACAGAGAAAGGGAAATTTTAACGTTTTTTTTCTATACGAAATACGCTAGTGGCCCGGAGAACTCAATTCGTACCTGAAGCGTAATGCATTAATAACGGTAGGAGTCGCTGTTTTTTCAATATATTATATATATATATATATATATATATATATATGTGTGTGTGTGTGTGTGTGTGTGTGTGTGTATATGGTCGATATTGTATCAGATATGATAAGATACAGAACACATAGAAAACATTTATAAGTCTAACATCAGCGAATAAAATATGGAGAAGAAAAGAAAAATTAGGGGTTTTTAATTTTGGGTATCCTTGCGTGTGCAAAAGATTTCTTGTTCTTTATACTTGGAAAATAACTTGTCGACAGTCACAGGAATAGAACGATGGTTGAGCAAAGGTCTTTATCTTTTGTTCGGAGATATCTTCTGCTTCTCTAAGGATTTTCGATAAAAATACATTTTTTTCTTATTTACGTTTTCATATTGAAAGGTCTTTTATGTTGGCTATACAATACAAGTGAATGTTTCTTCTAAACACTCACATGTTTTCTTTTGTGTTGACATGAATAAGATGTTTGCACTGACATTTTAAAAGCAGTTCGGAAAATAATCTTTATTTTTCTTACAGTAGCCAATGCTCCTGTTTAATATTTTGGTATAATCGTGTTTATTTTCCGTGTATTTGTGTGTGTGTCTATGTGTGTGTGTATCTGTGTCTTTTGTGTGTGTGTGTGTGCATGTCTGTGTCCATATGTGTGTATGTGAATCAGTGTTTATCTTTGTCTATGTGTCTGAGTGTGTATCTGTGTTGATGTCTATAAGCGTGTGCGTATCTGTGTCCATATGTGTGTGTATGTGAGTTTGTGTTTGTCGATGTCTGTGTGTGTGTTTCTGTATCTATGTGTATGTGTGCATGCACATGTCTGTGTCTATGTGTGTATTTGTCTCTATATGTGTGTGTGTGTCTGTGTGTGTGTTTTTATATATGCGTGTGTGTCTTCTTGTCTATGTCTGTTTCTATGTGTGTTCTCCTCTATGTGTGTGTATGTCTGTTTCTGTATGTGTATGTGTCTGGGATCAATAATTTCCCAGTAATCAATAACCTCTTCTTCGATTGAAGGAAACGCGCGTCTTTTCTCTGCGAAATATTTAGCCGGTCTGGCCTCTTGGCAGAGTGGTTAGAACTTTCGTTTTCGAATCTCACCACAGACGAAACTTCAGTGCCGTTTGTTTCCCAGGGGAGCGATCTCAAGGCGTGTGACCTTTGAAAAGTGCTTGAGAACCATACCACAGTTCGACGACCTCTTTTAAAACTGGGTGGACAAAACTGTTGACAAGCCGCCATTAGACGTTCTTGCACGTAAATCACAAATTGCCATTAGGTTTAAGCGAACCGGTTTTTTTTAAAGACCTCGATAACACCAGATTTACCCCTTTCACTCCCAGAAACTGTAACTAATATCCGCTCGGCATAGTTACAGTGTGAACCCCAGGTAGAGCAGGTATCTGTAACAGGACTTGGTGAACCGCTGTTGAGAGATAGACGTACTCAGAAACGAGAAATAGTCGGCCCTTATTATTTGGTAAATGCAAACGTTCTCAATGTTAGGGAGTTATTAGTCTTTGAAATTTACATAATTCTTCAATGCTTTTTTATAGTAAACGTTATCCTAAGGCAAGGCCCAAGAGCCAATCAAGTTAATCCTTCTTTGAGTCAAAATAAGCAAGTGAGTTACGGCTACATCACATGGAAACATTGGTTACCATACGACCACCGAAATTAAGCAACGTCGAGCCTGATTAGTACCTATGGGTGGGTTAATTTGCCTTTTAAGCCCCGCGCTAAGTATCTAATAAAAAAATCCCAAATAGTTATATTTAGGTGTAAATGTACATGCTTAATTCGAAAATAACAAAGACATTTTGATACTATCTACCGTTTGGGAGTTATCGACAATAGAAATTCGAACTCTTTCGCATCGCGGCAAACATTACTGGCGTTGTTTGCATATGTTTGCTGTGGAATTAACATTTACTTGTCTTGATGATTGCGCGCGCAATGAGTGCTCAGTTGCGCAGTAAAAGAGACAAACAAGAGAAATAAAAAGGCCGTTAACAATGTAATCTTCTGCGCAAATTTAATCAACAGTGAATGTATGCAAACAACGCCAATAATGACTACGGTGCCGAGTTCGAAATTTACTCCAAAACGGTAGATTTTATCAAAATTTCTTTGTTATTTTTTAATTAAGCATGGAGGTTTATACCTAAATATAACTTTTCGGAAAAATTTTATTAGATACTTATCCTGGAGATTAAAAAGCAAATTACTTGGTGGGTGACCGATTAGCATTATCAAGTTCTGTAAGCTGGGATGTGTGGGTGGTGCAGTGGATACTAATTCGCAATTGTTAATCGGATAGACGAGTTCCAATTTCCGTTGGGTTCGTTATATTCACGTACGCGCAAATACCCTTGTGAAAACTATGAATTCATCTCTTATATCCACAGCTATGGGTTAATTAGTAAAACCTATATCACTAAAACCATTGTTATAACTAAAAAAAAAAAAAGAAAATTCTCAAAATTTAAAAATAATTTCGTTTTTTACGGTGTATCAACCCGTTTGCAAGTTATTTAAACACATAAAAATATTTTTAGATTCTATGAAATTTTTTGCGATAATAGTGATTTACTAATACAATTCCTACTATTTAACCCATAGCGTTGAGAAATACAGCTAGTTTCATATCTTTCCCAAGGATGTTTGCCAGTAAGGGAATACAACGAACCCAAAATGATGTAAAAATAATTTATGTCTGTAAATAACTTGGATAGGGTCGATTCGACTCATATCTCCATTACACGGATGTACTAATATCTGTATTAGATCCTGATAAGTGAATAAGAGAGAAATATTTAATCTCTCTTTTGAAGCGTCCCATTAAAGAATCTATATCAAGTTTGTTCTGCAATTCTAAACGAACATGAATTAATTTTTTTTTCTGGGGATTTGCCACGAAAATAAATAAGAGGACTTTTGGAAAAAATAAATAAAGGTTGAGTAAAAATGATTGTCGATCGAGAGTACTCGTAAAAATGCGACGTTGAATTATGCTAAGATAAAACATACTCGCACATTCTTTTCTCATGGTAATGTTGAAAAGTTTGATAACACTTTCTGTCAAAATGTCGCAAGCAGTCTCCGTTGGACTTCGCAGCCTGCCATGTTGATTGTGATAACCGTTGCGCCATTTCTAACAGAATTTAACATAAAATATAATCTTGTACATGAAAAAAAAGAGAGATGCGTTTACTTTTTCTCTCTTTTTTTTTTTTTTTTTTTTTTTTTTTTGGCGTGATTTCAAGGTTTTACCATAATTCTTCTCAAACTGCTGTCAGCACTAGCAGAGCATGAGGTGAAGGGTCCATTTGTGATGGAACAGTACATCAATGGTTTCTAAACTTCCGCAAATAAAAGCGGGCAAGAGACGTCCATCTGGAATTGAAATTCAACATCTGAAAACACAAGTCGAACAAAATCCACGTCAAAGTGCCAGAGAAATGTCTCAGATAATAAGGTGTCAGCATTTCAACAATATCGGATCATCTCAAGAAAATTGACAAGGGGAAGAAACACGATAAACGGATTCCGCATGAATACAGGGAAAGTCAATGAGTTCGACATTTTGGAGTATGTTCGATGCTACATCAGTGAAGTTCCTTTCCTGATCGATGTGATGAGAAATGGATCCTTTATGACAATCGTAAGCGAATCGGCTCAATGACTTTCCCAAACCGAAATTACACTAACAGAAGATTATGGTGTCTGTCTGGTGGTCCGCTATTGGTGTTATCTATCAAGGCTCACTCAGTGAAGTACATCATTGGCAATAGCGAATCGGCAAATTCTACTTCGTGACAAATGCTCGGCCACTCGTTGCCAGGCTGACGCTGCAGAAGCTTACCGACTTTGTCACACCCGCCATATTCCTCTGATCCCTCCTCCCACTGACTACCACTTTTTCAAGCATCTTGACAATTTTTTTTCTCTTCAGGCCAGAGACACTTTCTCTTGCTGAAGAGTTTTATCATGTATCCAAGAATGATAATAACGAAATTAACCCGTTTCTGCATAAAGTTTCCCGATAATTCTAGTGTTTTTTGATTCATCTACCTTGCTGGCTCAGAAAAGAGCGCTGAACTGTTAGTTTATATCAGTCTTCCTAAATGGCAGTGAATGCTGGACAACCTCCTCAAAGATGGACTTGAAGCAAGAGAAACAAAGAAAAGAGTAATGAACTGTTACGTAATATCAGTCCTCCTATATGGCAGTGAATGTTGGACAATCTCCTCACAGATGAAGAAGAGACTTGAAGCAAGAGAAACAAAGAAAAGAGTACGGAACTGTTAGGCAATAACTGTCCTCTTATATAGCAATTAATGCTGGACAATCTTTTCGCGGATGAAGAAGAGACTTGAAGCAAGAGAAACAAAGAAAAGAGTACCGAACTGTTACGTAATATCAGTCCTCATATATGGCAGTGGATGGGGGAGAATCTACTCACAGATAAAGAAGAGACTTGAAACAAGAAAAAACAAAGAAAAGAGTACTGAACCATTACGAAATATCGGTCCTCCTATATGGCAGTGAATGCTCATAGATGAAGAAGAGACTTGAAGCAACAGAAACAAAGAAAAGAGTAATGAACTGTTATGTAATATCAGTCCTCTTATATGGCAGTGAATGCTGAACAATCTCCTCATGGATGAAGAAGAGACTCGAAACAACATAAATATGTTCTACAGAAGGATGCTAAGAATACCATGAACGGAATATGAGGACAACAACGAAGTTTTAGAGAAAATGGAAGCTAAAAGGAAACTTATACTTAACATCATTCCGTTGCAAAGAAGATGCAGACGCTGTATCCAAAACTTTAGAGTTTTATCGTAAACGCGCGAATAATTATGTAACTCGAAGACAGAACTGCGTAAATCTTCAGGGTTCGTATTTTGACTGATTTAAACACAAATATAATTACATTAATTTAGAAATAAAACTTGTTTCTGAAATTGGACATTATTTTACGAACAACCTAATACGTAAACGTCTCCCTTGCACGGCGAAAAAAACCATTAGAGTATATAATCATTTTGGAACCAGATTAACGCAATATTTGCACGCACGCACACACACACACAACACGGAATGACAATCAATTTTATATACCCTATAGGCCAAAGGTTTGAGGTCACTCGCTGGATTTAATAATTACTAAACTTCACACTCTTGATTAATTTAAATCCTCTTAAACTGAAAACCTCCCATCCCAATAGCACGTTCCGGCTATGACGATAAACATCCGACAGCAAGGCCTCTGATCTGGAGGTTTTGAGGAGCGTGGAACCACCTCTAAATTGCTGTTGTTCCCAGGCTCACCCTCACCCGGGGTGGTAGCAACTGTTAGGGTCCTAACTATGGACAAATTTTTAACTCCCAAATTAGGATCAAAACAGAATGAAAGTATAAAACCAGATTTTCATATAAAAATACAAGAAATACATTTTTGAAAAAAAAAAAAAATACCAGCCAACATTCGACTTTCTACAAAAATCCTCAATGAAACCTGGTCTACAAACTGATTTCTTACAAAGTATACATATTTCCGTTATACGTACCTATCCTAAAAATCTTGTGTCTCTGGCCCGAAGTAATTTTCAGGGAGAATAAGTGTCTCTGGTCCGAAGTGATCTGAAAGGAGAGGAAGTGTCACTGGCTCGAAGTGATATGCAGGGTGAGAAAATGTCTCTGGTCCGAAGTCTACAAGGTGCCCTCAAATATTTGACCTGTGCCTAATTAAGTTTATTAGAGCGAATGCACACACACTAACTTTGAGCTTTATATATTAGTTCATAAAAATTTGACCTGTTGACGAAAACAACAACGATAACATCAAAAGTACTTAGGCATGTATATTTCGAATCGAAAAAAACGTTTTTATGCCGATTGACATCTATAACAAATTATTTCAGAATTGAAAGAGAAACATGACAAGAAGGTTTGTCCTGGTGGTTTTATCTAACCTGTCTGATCTAAACAGAATTATTCAACGAGCCAGATACATCTATTCAAATTAAAGATGCAGACATCCCTCGATTAATGCGCATTTGATTAATGCGTTTTCGATTAGTGCGCTGAAATTTAACCATAGTAATTGAATATTTATTTTTTTAGTTACCGATCTACAAATTAGCCTCACTAATCGAGGGATTCTTGTATTTTTATTCAAAAAGGAAAGATCGTTATTTAAAATAAAATAAAAAAAGTAGATCATTATTTATTGAACATATATGTTTATTCAAAATAAAAGATACTCACTGCGCTCATCAATAAGAAAAACGTTATTCTCTTTCCTGAGATCGCAAGGCCGCGTACAGTAAGGACAATACAGGAAAACATTTTGGAACTCGGTTGGTCTGTTCTACACATCCTCACCAAATTCACATGACCTTGCGCCAATCGATTATTACTTTTTTCCATCGCTGCAAAAACTTTCTCTAATGAAAACTAGATAAAAAGACCTTCGAAAACGTTTTTTCCCCAAAACTTTAGCCCAGAAGCTATAATTGTACAATATACTGCACTCAACTAACTCCCGAAAAAGTTTAGATATAATAAAAAACAAACAAGAAATCAACTTATAAACATGGGCGTAATATTCTGTGTCCAAGAACTAAAGAATATCTATTGGTAAGGCAATTATCATTACAATGTACATATTAAAACATGCAAAAAAACATCCTTCATACTGGCTAATAGATTAGCCGAAAGCGCTAGGACCCAAATATAATAGACTTCTTATATACTCTATGTCCCGCCACCATCCCAAAATATTTCGTACGCTTGCAAGAAAAATATAATAAAAAACATAAATCGAGGTGCCTTTCCAGCCATCTTCAATGAAACCTATATATATATATATATATATAGTCATCCATATATAGGGCTGTTACGCTGTATAAGTGTGGCTAGACATAAAGTTGCTTCAAGCCGGGATCGAAACCCTACAGATTTGACAGCAGTCAGAGAACATACCCTTAAGCTATCGGCGCACGAGAGAGGGGGGGACGGTAAATTCTAACGTATTGTATACGAATGTAAACAAACGCCATCAGCTAACAGTGCTCAATTCATTAATGAAGAACGGTGCGATATATATATATATATATATATATATATATATATATATATATATATATATATATATATATATATATATATATATATATATATATATATATATATATATATATATATATTACGCTTCCTAGATATTAAGCTACACCGCGTTAAAAACAGTTTAAAACCCGAAGTCCACCGGAAACAATTTAGTACCCGCCTGATAAATGTTTAAAAGTCAGTGCAAAGAATGATAAATATAGAACTGAATAAAATGTAATTGTGGTTTACTTCCTTAAAAACTGGATTAATAAACAAAAAACGGGAAATATTTATGACTCAACCTAACAGTTTTATCGAAGTATGTCGGACAACATGTTAGTAATACTAACAACATGTTAGTAATGAATGTAGCGCTACATTGGGTGGCTCCGATGACTGGGTTCGGTTCTTTATAGAAATAGTCAACCAACATTACTCAGCTAACAACATGGAAACGTCAATTAATGTTTTGAGCAATTGTCGCAGTCAGTAATATCATAGATATCTTCAAATATGATGGTTCAAGAAAATGCTAAGAATTAAAGAAAGTTTTTGAACATGGCTTTTTTTTTAGTAGTGGCGGTCCAAAAAAAAAAAAAAAAAAATTAAACTAAAAATTCTCTAAATATAAAACAATGCTCCTGCACATTCTGCAAATCTGATTATTTGTTCCCCATTGCCAAAAAAGGTGTTAAAAGAAATTAAATTAATGGAATTGGCCTTTCCGGTTATTAATCCAAAAGAAAATCTGTGGCCAACCATTAGCAGAGAAATTTTGAATTGAAAACAATATTCAAGCAAAGGAAATCTCTTGGAAGCAATAAATTAAACTGTAGGAAATAAAGTCAAAACAATAGAAAAAGTTAACAAAATCAATAGCAAAATGACTGATGAAGGTTATAGACACGTAAAAATAATAAAATAATAAGTTATTTAGATATATGAGATGTGTTAATCAAACAAGTTTCCATGGCCTATAACTTTTGAATTTATTTATAAACAGAATTTTATAATTTTTATCGGAATTTTTAAAATAAGGAATTATCATTATTATATCCTTCACTGTTCTGACCAGTAAAATCATGGTTGTCTTTGGATTCATAACTTTTCCCGAAAGTATTTGCACGTAAGTGAAATATAATAAACCCAACTGAAATTCGAACTTGGCTCTCCGATTTCTCATTCCGAGCTGTTATCCATTACACCAGCCACACATCCAGACCTACAGCAGCTAGTATTCCCAGCAGTCACCCATCTAGGTACTGATCAGGTTCAGTGATGCATAATTTCAATGATTGGACAAGAACTAATATTTCAATGTGATATGGCCGTAATCCTGTCATTTTTAGCGATCAATATAGAGGTACAGTGGTTGGAGCTGGTGGCTGGGTTAAGTCTTTGCGGAAACGGTCAACATGATTCAGCTAAGAACGTAGGGAGGTCGATTAATGTTTTGAGCAATTGTTACAGTCAGTAAATTTGATAGTTCAAGAAAATGCTAAGACTTAAAGAAAGTTCTTGAACATGTCTTTTTGTTTTTGGTAGTGGTGGTCAAAGCAAAAACGTTTTAAGCTAAAAAGTCTCTAAAAAAATAAAAAAAATAAAAAATACTCCTGCGTGTTCTGAAAAGCTGATTCTTTTTTTTTTCAGCTCACCGAAAAAGTTTTCTTGAATGGAAACGACTAATTTTATCATAATAATTATCAATAGAAAAAGAAAACGATATTCAAAATGTCTGCCAAGCAATAATGTTGCAACTAATGTCGAGACAGTGGGAAAGTCTGCTAATAGATACAGAATTACAAGGAACACGTAGACTCATGTAAAATAATAAAAGCCATTTACTCGGGTATATGGAATATTGTGTTAATAAAATATGTTCCGTTGGCCTATAAGATTTAGAATTATCAATAAATATGTATGTTTGCACATTAATTGTTTTCATTGAGATGATGAGATCTGTTGAGGAAGGACGATAATCTGAATTTTACTAGATATTGCTCTGTAAGTAAATTCTGAAACATTTACAGCCGCTGATTGATAAATACGAACTTTATTATGAAAATATTGACTTCTTTAAAAAATATGAAAGAGTTTATCTCTTTACCTGTCCTATTCATATCTAACTATCAATGTGAAAATCTGATAGATGAACACACACACACACACACACACACACACATATATATATATATATATATATATATATATATATATATATGTGTGTGTGTGTGTGTATGGATATGTGTATGTGTATATTTATATATATATATGTATATGTATATATGGATATATGTATATATGTATATGTGTGTATGTGTACATTTATGGATATATAGAATATTATAAAAGAAGGACTTACAGTACTGTTATTAATGTTTTATCGCGTTTTCTCCTTTAATATTCTCCAGTTGGAAGTGTGAGTTTAAAATTCTTTATAATATGAAGGTAAATTTTTGAAATTTATAATTTAATTTAAATTGAAATATATTACCCTTTAATAATCATTATTGATGATAAAATATTTAAATTGAAAATTTTTTTTGTTATTTATGTAGGTGTTAATACATGGAATTTCCTATGTATATCGGTACATGGGTACCTGTATGATTGATTGCACATGTAAAGGAACGTATATATATATATGTGAAATTTGCATGGGTGTGTATACAGTATATGACAGAGCAAGATCTTTAATATTACCTTCAAATATTACCCCATATTAACTCAACTAAAAGATAAGTAAAAGAGATTACCTATCTAGAAACAGTCACGAGTTAAATTCATGAACAAAATTCAAATGGATAGAGATGTCAACTTAATAATCAATAATTCAAAAATTTCAAAAAAAAGATTACTAGAAGTAACTTATATTTTATAATAAAATTTTATTCTTTTAATGTAGTTTCTATGAATATTTTGTCTAATCGACTATTTCATAGAAAATCCTTAAAATTAAAAAAAAAATTTAAATCACTAACATCAAATTAAATGCTTTGTAGACAGTTTATACTTTCAAATTTATATCAAACATTATAATCCTTATGAACCCCCAAAATAACACTTTCAAAGTAAAGCAAAATAACAGCGTCTTTTTCGAGCCTGTTCTTTCCAAAGAAAATTAGTGACACCTTCTCTCATGACTTCCTTCTCTCTTTTTCTTTTTATGTCTTTTTTCTCCTCTACCCCTTCTATATCAATATATAACTTCCGTTAAGTTAACCCTTTAAATGTGTCAATGTCTGGACCTCCTCAAGTAATTTTGAGTATGAAAGTATAGAAATATTAAATTACATCTAAATCACTCATGTCTTCTCTCTCCCCTCGCACTTCGTTAATTTACATATGCTTAATACCCCCCGTAAAAAATGTGTAAATTTCTTTTCATTTTTCGTTTCAAACTTTCGAAGTAAAGTCTGATGATCCGCAGTCCTTTAAAAGGACTGTGGTGAAATAATTTATTACATGTAACCTTAAAGTGGTCTGTTTTTATTTAAATTATTTGCTCTGGATTTACATTGAGCTCATACAGATTACCTAGTTTTTCATAAACTATATATATATATATATATATATATATATATATATATATATATATATATATATATGAAAATTTCTCCGATTTAAGCAGTGGAGAAGACAATATTTATGAATAAAAATAACAATACGAAAACTGATAATTGCTGACGCGTTTCGTCTAATGTGGACTTTATCAAAGCAAAGTACGAAAATGAAATTAATTGAACAAGGTAGCTAATAAAAACAAAAACAGAATGTACCTAGCAACTGGAATGTAGAGAAACGCTATTTTCATATTTTTAACTGAAAAGTAACGTCAGTATTTGTCACGTGTGGAGAATATTATTATATCTGTGTTGATGTATTCAACCATTTTCTTTTGATTTTATGAATCTGTTGTGTATATTTGTTTGTAAGAGCATTAATTTTGTTAAGAAAGGTGAAATGGGCAAAACATTTTCATATTTTCCTATTGTCATTTTTATTCATATATATATATATATATATATATATATATATGCGCTATAACACATTTCTCTCATGCTTTAACGTCAACACACGGAAGGTTATTTGTGAGTATGAATGGATTTTATTAAAAATTAGCAGACATAATATTAGGTTGGTGCAAAAATAATGACGTAATAATGTCGTTTTTCGACGTATTTTTTAACGTCAAAAAACGACATTATTACGTTATTAATAAATTAGATATTAGGTTGGTGCAAAAAGCACCAACCTAATATCTAATTTATTAAGTTAAATATTCCTAAAAGATAATTTGTGGCCTAAACAAACAAACAAACACACACACACACACACACACACACACACACACACACATTGTGTCTGCTAATTTTTAATAATAATAATAATTATCTCAAATAACAACTTAAAAGAGACTGTTTGTCCCGCACAATGCTTGACCAAAATTCGCGTTAAAAAATCAAAAAAAAAAACAAATGAAAACTACAGACAAAAGTTCATTTTCTCCCTCAAGACATTCATTTCTGTAGTTCACTGCTACCAGCAAGCAGAAATATTTCTTCTCCTGATGATAGTCGAGGAATCTAAATGAAATAATAATAAAAACGAAGGAATATTCATATACAACCCAATGTGTCTGAAGATTTTAATTTTTTAATTATTTTTTATTCGTCAATATATATATATATATATATATCAGTACAATGTCGGGTAATTTAATGGAGCAAAAAAGGAGTTGAATTATATGTAGAAGAGCGGCTCCCGTTCCTGCATATATGTAATTCCGGCAATAAAAAACATTATTCCGATGAAGACCTTCTCGAGGCCGAAACTTATTAAACAGAATTTTTCAACATTTTATCTATCTATCTATCTATCTATCTATCTATCTATCTATCTATCTATCTATCTATCTATCTATCTAAATGTGAGAGAGAGAATCTAGCTAGCTTGCTAGCTAGCTAAAGCTGAAAGAGAATCTCTCCCTCAATTTATCTCAGTATTTTTACATCTAAGTCTGAGAGAATCTATCTCAATATTTTCATATCTATCTATCTATCTATCTATCTATCTATCTATCTATCTATCTATCTATCTCAGTCTGTTCATATCTATCAGTCTGTTCATATCTATCTATCTATCTATCTATCTATCTATCTATCTATCTATCTTAGTCTGTTCATATCTATCTATCTATCTATCTATCTATCTATCTATCTATCTCAGTCTGTTCATATCTATCTCAGTTTGTTCATATCTATCTATCTATCTATCTATCTATCTATCTATCTAATTCTATTCATATCTATCTATCTATCTATCTATCTATCTATCTATCTATCTATCTATCTATCACAACGTGCTTAAACCTGTCACTTATGTATATTCTTATCTATCAAAGGTTCTATTTCTGTTCATGTCGATCCATCTATCGATTTGTCTCGCTCGTAAAGAGAAAATTCAGATGGAAAAAAATGACTCTCCTGTTTTTGAACTATCCATATTTTATACTTATATATCCGCAAAAAATATTTAATTATAAATGGCGCCGTCCTTCTCGCCATGTCACCAGACACCAGTTACCCAAGCTCGTCTTTCTGGCTTTAAGAATGATTAAGACTCATCTACACCAAAGCGCGCCTGATTTTGTCCTAATTAATCGAAGTTCAATATTGATTAAGGTCACTTTTTAATGCAGTCACGTTTAGCCGTTTATCGTTGATAGAGTGAAGAGGATCCGCACTGGGTGGCTCTTCTTTGTGGTCCAGTGTTAGCCGAAGTTACGTTTAATACATATCAATAAAGTTGCCGTGATTTGGATAACGAACTGGTCATTCTAATCTAAGATAAGACAGATTGAAGACCAGACTTTCACCATTGTATTAACTTTGGTGGGAGGAAAGGATTAAAGGAAATGTCAAATATCTAAATATCTGGGACTCCAGAAGTTACTGCTTCTGATAATTTTACCGTTTCCTTTCCTCGTGGACATAATACGCTAAAGACAGCCTTTTCCTCTTAATTAATATTAAGAAGTCACAATCAGTATCTCGAGAGATGCATGTATTTTGCAACGGCATTCATCATTCTTTGTGTAAGTTTAATTGAGCTGAACTGTGATGTAATATCAAATCTCTCATATATTAGTGGATATTGGGCAATTTCTACGCAGGAGGCGAGGCAACAGAGATTCCGTTTTACAGAATGAGTTTGAGAATACCATGGACTGAACATGAGAGCAACGAGGAAGTTTTAAGGAAAATGGAAACAAATAGGCGACTTGTAATGAGAAACAGAAACAGTTGAAAATGATAGGGCACCGAATGAGGAAAACGGGCTCGGAGAATCTGATACTCCCACGACATAACGCAAGCGAGATCTCGGGAAACAGCGAGTAACCTGTCTAATGTGTTTGTGTGAATGAATGCCAGAACAGGGACTGGGAGGGAGAGTAAGGAGTGCATTATTGTTTTGAGCTGGAAAGTGTGGAGAGCCTTGATTGCGCACGTTCTGAAAAGACTTGGCACATAAAACAACTTTCAGACAAATATATGCCGCTTCTCAAGTTAAAAAAAAATCCTGTGCCGTATTTCGTCTGCTAGGCAGGACGAATTATCCCTATAATCTTTTTTCTTTCTAAGCATTGCATGCCTGAAGATGGCTGTAGAGACGATCGATCGAAACATTCTTATAACAATATAAGCAACAGAGGCAATGAATTCACTTGTCCGAGAAAGAACAAGAATACTGAAGAAATAAAATAGTGAATTACGTGCCATGCGTGATACAAGAAGTCTGTCATGTTATTTACCCATGGCTGGGTGGGGAGAAGAAGAGGATTCATACCTTTCACAAGGGTATTAACACGTAAGTAAATGTAATGGATTCGACCAGAATTCGAACTCAGAACTCCAATTCCACAAACCAAGCCGCTATCCATTACTCCACCATGCCTCCTATCTCCTAACAAAAAAAGTGCTACAAAAAAAATGTCGGAATTCTTCAGCTTAAAGTTGTCGTCAGTGTTAAATTATGCATTTATGAGTCAACAAAGGATATAGAAGAAATTGGCTATTAACTTACTCGGGGTAGTGGGGTGTTGTGTGACTTGTGGGGCTATGAGGTACAGAATAAACGAACTTGGCAAATACAACTCAGATTTTATCTTCATTATATTAATGAAGTCATAATATTTCTCTATGCCGGCCAAAATGTTTGGAAAAAATACTTCGAGGAGGACTCGACACACGGACGAGTTTCCAATTACACAGGGTTAAGACCATTTGTTGTCACTTTTATTGACTGGGTTAATAGCAGACCTGACAGCCTGAGTGGAACACACACACACACACATACACAAGCGCGCGCACACACAAACACACACATAGGGATATGAAAGGGGTGTAACTTCAAAAGTTCGATAAAACCTTAGCGTGAGAAAAGACTCACTCAAACAAAGAAAATATTGGGGGGAAATGAAGTTTTTATTTTTCGAGAGTTTGGTGAAGAAAACTTCAGCAAAAAACAGGAAATTCTGAGTAATTTGACAGGCAGACGAACATATTAATCAATTTTGTTATATATATATCTATACACACACACACACACACACACACACACATATATATATATATATATATATATATACATGATTTAAAAGGGCTCTGGTGAAATAAATTATTATAATGGTACCTTAAAGTGGTCTGTTTTTCTTTTAATATATATATATATATATATATATATATATATATATATATATATATATATATATATATTAGAATAACTAAAGCCAGCACACCATTCGGTAAACTTAAACATAGGTTATGGAAAAACAAAAACGTGTCTCTCAGAGTAAAGATCGACATATACAGATTAGTCGTTCACTCAACCCTTCACTATCGTGCTGAATCTTGGGCCCTGTACTGCAAGCACATAAATCAACTTGACTCTTTTAACGTGCACCCTCTTTGTGCTATATGTGATATAAAATGGTTTGACAGGTTGAAGAATAGTGTAATACTGAAGAAATATAACAACATCACAGGAACTGAAACTGTTCTAAAAACCTGGGAAGCCCAAGCATCAAACTGAAAAGAGTGGCGTAAGACATGTTTCATTAACACTTTCACTGCTACTCATTTGCCCAGTGCTGCCCCCATCCAGCCAGCCATTCTTAAAGAAAATGCCAAATTTCAACCTACATATTTTATTACACAGAAAACTGGCACCAGTGTGTTTTACAGCATTCCATTTTGATGGATATACCTGGGAATGACTTATCAGATCAGTAATGGGTATACACATGATATCTTTTGAAGCATTGTCCTTTGTGATTTTACGATAGATGGCGTAACGGGACACTCATACCAGCGGTATGCAAAAACAAACAAAAAAAAAGGACGTAGGTTTCCGTACTTAGCCAGCTGGAGCAAGATAAGAAAAACGAAGATCTCCGTAGTTAGCAGCGGAAGTGTTAAGTTTAATGGTTTTGAAGACAGTAGACTGAAGTACCGTGATCAGCTTCGGCAAGCTCTGGAGCAGAGAAGCCATCAAAATCCTGCTTTAACAAATTTCATCTGTCAGTTTTTCTCTGTCTCCCGCAGCAACACTGGGCTAGTATCGCACTTAACAAAGTACATATGACTTTCCCTTACCTGATTTTCTCCACAATAGCCCCTGATAGCATGCATATGTGTAAAACGAAAGGTACCATCCAATGCTGACCCACATTTATCATTCACGATAAGAAAGTCGACTATATTTATATATATATATATATATATATATATATATATATATATATATATGGACAAAATGTTTAATTTCTAAAAAATCACTAAACTAATTGAGTTTTTTTCACCAGGTTTTCAGATAAAACATTTAGCCATCTTGACACAATTTGCTGTATCACAAAAAAAGGTTATTCAGCTAGAAAGAGAACAGGTTAAAATCATTTTATGTCAGTCTCACTCTGTCTTCGAAACTGAGCAATGATGCGAGGAAAAAGATCATTGAGGTCTTCAGTAATGGTACGAACATTCATACTCTGGCTTCCATCTGGACGAGGAGGTCACAACAACAAGAGGGGTCATCATTTCAACTTTGATCGAAATACGTCTTTTTGTTCAAAATAGAGTTCAGTAGTTTTAGAAAAACCTCAAAGAATTCTTTAATCATTTCTAAGATACAACGGTTCAAAGCTTAATCTAACAAATGGACAATTTTGCTTTTACACCAAGTGTATATATATATATATATATATATATATATATATATATATATATATACTGAGTGCGATTGTCGTTTTAACGCAAAAATGAAAATAACATTGACATCTCATTTTAACAGATATATTTACCAAAATCACATAAAAATATTTTGAAATACTAAGGAGTAAATTTCTACATTAAAATCGCAATTGGCTTCAAGTACGACCTCCCGATGAATTCAGAAACTCCTGCGTCTCTTCTGGACGGTCTCCTTGTTTAATTTAGTGAATGCTTCCATAATCCTTGCCTTCAGTTCA